>VXAB01006129.1:0-60985 GCA_013399175.1 Odontophorus gujanensis | reverse complement strand
TATAGAAACATATATATATATATAATACAGTAAGATATGCTGTATTGTATATATTAACATATAGTAATATGCGATATTGATGGGAAGGTTCAGCTTCTACTGCCATACTACCAACATCTGCCTCTGATGTTATGGGTCAACAGAATAATTATTTATTTCCTTAAAAATAAAGACATTACTTTCAGAGTAGCCCTCCCACATTATTTCTTATATAGATATGTAAATATATTTTTATATTTCTATGTGTATGTATATATATATGTAATTATACATTTAGCCTTTACTATGTTTTTTTTACTAACATCTTTCAAGTAATTAATTACCTCTTATTGCAAATATTATTTTCATCTTAAGATAGTAATAGACATTTCCTCTAATTTGTCCAGTGAAATAATGCTTTTATTCAGCTCGAGTAATTTCCAAAATATTCTTCTCAGTTAATGTCTTTCAGTATGTTAACCTAGTGTTTCGTAACCTATAAGCCATGAAATGTTATGTGGTCCAGGAAGAGATCACAACCCTTACATTCTTCAGGGAACAACTGGCTGGGAAGAGGATGAGGCCTGTCCCTCTCTGCTAGTCTTTGGGGGATTATGCTCCTTGTTAAGGGTTGTGAGATGGAAGAGTTGCTATCAAATAGATTATTCAAAGAGAGATAAACTCAGAAGTAATCTGCAGCAAATGAAATCCATCAAGAGCTTTAATTACTTGAGATCCAAAGTGGGTCAGAGCTGCATCTCATTTTACCAGGTTTTTAAACAGAGATTTTAGTGCCTAGGAATAGTCACTCTGTTTTGAGAGTACTTGTGTGTTGTTGGGTATAGATTCATCCCATTGTGATAATCTGCTGTTCCTGTAAGTCTTTTAAATCTTCAGTTCTCTGTCGTGTTCAGTGAGTTTCTTCTGTGGTAGAACCCTAATTAAACAGACGCTAGTCTGGTAGCAGGCCTTACATGTTCCTGAAGTTCTTCAATATATATAGCCACTTTTAAGGTATACAGCAGGAGTCCTGTTGACCTGAACACTATTTCCTATTTTATGTCTTAGATCTTTAGATAAGCAGAACTGTAGTTTCATGTATGATTTTGGGCCTTTTGCAACATGGTGCACAGAAGGCTTCTTTGTGTTATGGATGATATCTCTTGATTTACCACACTTCCACAAATTCTGCTGTTCATCAAGAATGGCAAAGACAGGTTTTCAAGCCTTTGTTGTCTGTACAGCATTAATCAATATTAATCTGCATTGCAAATTGAAACTAAGGGTTATTATAAATAGGAATAAGGTTGATATTTCTCCTTCTTGTTCTGTTGTTGAGTATTAATTGTAGTAGTGGAGGCATTTATTTTCATAACTGAAGCTGATGATAGTTCTGTGGAGGTGGGAAAACCACTGTTTCCATTTTCTCTGGATGGGTAGCTTGCTTGTTCAGAATTTATTATCCTTCTTTGAAGTAGAATCACCTCATTTGATTTATTTCCAGCTTGGCATCAAATAGATGCCTAAAATCATCTTGATAGATTAGAGTTGTTCGCTCCAGCTGATTTTCTAATTACTGGAAGTTATTAGGGAAATTATGGTTGTTCTCATTTAATTTATTGTAACTGTTTCAATTGTAAAATAAATAAATATAGTTGGATTTTTTGACAAGTGTTTTCTAATAATCACCTTCTGTTTATTTCCTCAGCCTCAGTACAGTTTCCATGGCAGAGATCTGTTTCACATAACAAAGTGCCCTATTATATCAAGTAAGTTTGCATTGTTTCTCTGTCAGCTTTCCTTAAGCAAAACAAAGAGATTTAACACCATAACCTGATAGAAAAAAATAGATGGTAAGTAGTAACTAGAAATGTTAATAAACGTCTCTATACTGTTATGCTGCACATACTGTATGTTTTCATGTTTATTGTTTTGCATGCTGTATCATTTCAAAATACGTCAAAATAAAATCATTGACAAACCTTAACCAAAGCCTCTTCTCAAACATGAGTAACAACAGAGGCACTCCAGTATAATGTGGTTCTGATATTCAAACTAAGGACACCCTTATGTGTGTGACTCATTCAGAATATAAACTATAATGGCAAAAAGCTAAATACATAATGTGTTAGGAGAATGGTGGTGACTAATTTTAATGTAGCCCATTCTTAATCTTGCACAAAATTCCTGCAGAAAGACGTGTTTTGATCATCCTATCACTTAACATTTAGGAAGTATTTATGGAGCATAATGTTAGTGTAAATGTAAAATTAATGTAAATATAAAATAAAATTGTAGAAATATCTTAGTTACCAAAGAAAATCATTATTTATTTGAAGACAGTAAAAAGTAATTAGTTTTGGAGTAATGGTGTGTTTTCCTGAAAGCAGTAGAGCTGAACTTTGGATTTTTTTTATTCCAGTGGCAATTATTTATGTACTGCTTGTCTGTACTTTAAAGGTCAAAGATTGCAGCTTTGAGAGAAAGATAGCTCTTTGCGGGAGAGTTAAATGAAAATTTAAGAAGATACAGTGAATAATAAGCCAGACCCAGAGTCGCTGTTTTTAGGTTGATTGGCATCTGTGTTAAAATGTTATTGGTTTGAGATTTAAGTCTGTAGGAAAACACTGAATTGGTTTGGCACATAATTCATCCTAAAAGACCATCAGTGAGAACTTTATACTATTGCATATTTTCTCTGTCATAAATTTGAGAGCCACGTTTTGCACTTCAAATTATTTATGAGTTCTTGAGAGCTCTGAAAAAGAGGCAGTGGTATATCTTTTTGTTTATCTATGTTGATCAAACCTGTTTTCATCACTCTTGAGGCATGACAGGTTTTTTTAATCTGTGATCTGAAGACAGGGCTTTTGTTGGTTTATTTTTTTTTGTTTGGTTGGTTGTTTTTTGTGTGTGTGGTTTTTTTTCTTTTATAAAGAATGTATAGTAGGTAACTGGAAAAAGTAAAAACTTGCTCTGAAGATCCTTGAATGCTGTATATAAGGGTTTGCACCTCTGCTGGCAAGTTCTGCAGGCAGTGGCAAAAGATTGTGATCATGCTAGCAGAGAGAAGATTCTTCCTTAGCCACCCCTGGAAGAAGTTGGATGGAAGTGCATCCCAACTTAAGGTAGCAATGCATATGGAAAAATGTGGAAGTGATCACACTTACAACAGCAATTCAAAGTAAACTTAAAATTGTCAGACTATACAGAACAAGAAAAGTTCCCTTAAGCAATCTTAATTTGTGAAGGATGCTGTCTGGGGCTGAAAAACAAATTCCAGCATTTCTCAGAATGTTCTTTTTTAATTTTTTTTTAATGATGTTGCAAGTGGCACGAGACATTTGACAAAGGGGAAGACAAAATCTCTGATGGCCAAGGTCTTCATAGAAGCAGAGACCACTGGTTTATTTCAAGGATGGTTTTAATGAAGTCAGAAGAATTAACTACTGTATCTTGAAGATAACTTTCCCAGTAGTCCAACCCCTGTTTCAGCATTGCATATGCTGCTGAAGTAATACCTTGATGTTTGTACCTTTAAAGAATAGCATTGATTTATTTTAAAGAGCATGAGGAGGAATGCTGAATTTCAGTAGGTCTGTAGTCTGACAAGCAGGCTGACCTTGGCAGTTTCCATAATTTCTTGTTGCGTAGCAATCTAAACTTCAGTGTTGGCATCAACAGCTCCTAGGTAAAGCACAGGGTGGTAGAAAATAAAATAGAAAAGAGGTGGTCCTGAACTTTGCTTTTGTATGATTGAGTGAGAGAGAAGAATAGTTAATATTATTTTAAAAATTTTGTCTCTTCTCTGATTTCAGATATAGGAGAGAGGAAAACAGTGCTGACATCAAAACTTACTTAATTGAAGCAATTGAATAAGTGCTTATAATACAATTTAAGAGAGCAGTCGGCAGTAATTAATGGTGGTTGCTATTTTTTTCTGAAGAAACAAACTGGGAAAAATGCAAGTGTTAACTTTTACTTAGAAAAGACTTATTTTTCTTATCTTTTTTTTTTATTATTTGTACTAATGTCTTGGAAACAGAAGGAAAATTTAGGATGCATCTCAGTAATATATATTGTTTGAGATCAGTTATATTTAGTTTTTCATGGTAAAAATGTCATGTTCAGGGAGAGAGTTAAAAGGTACCAGTTCCTCTTTTGAGAGCAAGAAAGAAAAACAGCAGGACACGGAGAATAAAAGTTTGATTCAATGACTGGTGTCTGAAAACAGAATTTTTAAAAATTTATTTTGAAAGTCGAATTATATTTGAAATCAGGTTAGTGTGCTTGCTAGTTTTTTTGTTTTTAAATTCTGGGTGGGAACATGCATTCTTCTTAATCAACCCAAAATTCATACTTTTATTTCATTTTTCTTGCTTTTTTGTGAGTGTCCTTGAAAGAGAAATGATAAATATTTAGGAAGTGACACAATGGCAGGTGATGATGGAGTGGTACCTCTGTTATGATTAATGTTTTAAAAGAGTACTGTACTCTTTGCAGTTTTATTGCCTATGGAGAAGGTAGTTTAAAAAAAAATAGAGAAATGCAACTGAGGAAGTAGGAGGGAGTACTTCAAGTAGCATGAAACTGTAAGGGAAATGTCAAAAGGATGCAAGATGTCTGTATTTTCAGATTAGAAGCTTTTATTCTTTTTGTTTCCTGATTCTGAATGTAAATTATTAGCCTGCTACTGGGAGACTGAAAAGATAGTATACAAACTCCTCTACCCCATAAGTTCAAACACAGGTAGTTGGGGTTGGGCACATTTTGGAAAGGAGTTAGTCCTCTACTTGGATGGATTCATAATTCATTGAGATTGGGTTTATTAAGCTGTGTGTGCCCTGTAATATGGCAGGTATTCAGTTGAACTGAACTTATTCACTTGAATTGTTTTATTTTGTAAATCAAATTTGGCAATTGAATTTGCTTCTGCTGAGGTGATTTTATTTAGTCCTGTTTTCCTCCTCATTTGATTTTTTTTTTCCCTAATTGGAGTTGGTAGAGGTTTTTGTATTTTTTCAGTCTGAGTCTTCTCTGTAGCAGCAGAATTCAATCAATGAAAACACAAATCTATAAAATCTAGATTACGTTGAGTCTTTCATACTTCATACATATTTGTAAGAGAATCAGACTAATAAGCAGTATGGAAAAGGATACAGCACATAATGCATGGTACTTACTAATCCACTCACTCTAGCTAATGAAACTTAAGTTTGGACAAATGGTTGGCAAACATACCACTGAATGCATCTTTCATAGGGTGGTTTGCAAAGATTTCAGATTTAATAAGGAGTATTTTCTGGTATTTTTCATTTATAACTAGTTGAATTGCACAAATAAGAAACTCTTGGGCTGTAACAGAAAATTACAAAAACAACCCTATGTAACATGGCCCTCCAATAAAAATACTATGAAAAGAAGCAGAAGAATAAAGTAGACACTATGTATGATCTTTAGACATCTTTGAGAAATACATGAGTCACTGAAAGGAATGTATAGAAAACATAATTACCCTGGCAGTTCTTACTGTTGTTCTTTTAACTGTAATTTAAGTGTGTTTCAGTTGTGTTCCCTTCAAGGCCAAAATTTATTAGATATTTGTACTGTGCAGAGGAAACAAAAGGAAAATGCAGAAGGGGTCACAGTGAGTTTAATCTCATGCAGAGCAGAGCAATTTCTTGGTGTAATCATTAAATTGATCAATATCAAACTCTGTAGTCACTCTGGTTACTTCTGCCATCCTACAAGGGGCTGGGATCATTGTCTTAAAAATTCCATTTTATCGCCTCCTATATCATGTTCAGTTTTTTGTGGGAAAGGGATAAAATGCTTTCTGCATCTAGATTTTTTTTTTTCAAGACTGTTAGAGAAATCTGTCTGGATGGTTGTTTTATGCCTGTACAGGGAAGAGGAGAATTAATGGAACAGAGAAATTCAACTTTTTTCTAACTCTAGTTGTAACCATAATTCCATTCTTAGATGTATTTAAAAGTACCTTCTTTAGAAGGGAGAATAAAATATAATTTTCAGAAAATGATGATACAAATTTTAGTTTTTGAGAGTTTCTTCAATTTCCAGTTACTGTACTGGCCTTCATTTTCTATTAGAGAATTGTAGTAGTACATTCCCTCTGGAGGGATTTCAAAATGTCTGCATATAAATTGCTCCACTAACCTCTAAAATACATTACCCTTGCAACGCCTTATGCCAACTCTTCTTCACCATAAAACAGTATTTTTGTAATGGGCATAAAAAAAAAAAAGGAGAAAAATCAGGCTATGCGCTGTCTGGCTGAAGTACCATGATGTTTATGAAGTATTGGGAATATTGTTATTCCTTCTGAAATTTGACAAGGACGGCAAAGTCAGAATTCTGTGTGCTTCAGGTTCATTAGTAATCAGTAAAGATTTCAGTTTATGTTTTGGGCAAATGGCTACAAGAGCAGAAAGCTTCTTAACAGGGATCCCAGTGTACTGTTTCAGTGTCTGCTCTCATGTTGCTTGCCAGTGACAGGCAACAGATGTATACACTTTGTCCATGCTAAGTAATTGTACAAAAGGTTGCTTTCTCTATAGTTTTCTTTATTGCAGCGAAAAAGCTAAAAAGAGTGAATTTATTTATTTCTTCTTCTAAGTTGATGAAACAAATGGAGGTTGGCAGCTTTCTCCATTTGTTTTGACAGGACTCTTATTTCTAGAGATCATAAGTTAAATGCTAATCATCAGTCAGCTTATTATTTACAATCACCGTATGTTTTTAACAGGAATTATCTTTTCTGGATGTAATTAGAAAACAAACATAATGGATAAGAAGCAGATTGTAAGGTCAAATGTTTGGCATTTAAGCTTTAGAGAAGTTCATTAATATGTAGGTTTTTTTAAAAAACTGGAATATTATAGCAATAATGTTTGGCTTTAGTTATTTAAATTTACACAAACACATTTAGACTTTTTAAAATTACAATGTTTTGCCTTGTAATCTATTCATGAATGCATGCTTTGCTGGGTTCCTTATATTGTGACAATGAGTTTCAGCAGAAGAGTCCCGAAACACTCTTTTTCTGAATAACTCAGTCATCTGATACTAACTGAAAAATAACACTGGGTGAATTCTCTTGTGACTTAGTCACTGAAACACTTGAAATTCTTTCCTGACTGATCCATCTCTCCATATATTACTTAGTTTGAGTGACAAGTGACACATCAGTGATTGCCTGCACAAAAGAATATACTTTTGAGGAAGCCTGTGTCATGAACAATGAGCACATGAACATTTACATACCAGGTTTAGATCATGAAGAAATAGTATTAACATTGTGAAATTTTAGGTATATCTGAATGAAACTAGACCTTTTATTTGTGTGTGCTAATTGGATTATTCCTGACAATATATTAAGTGATTTTGCAAATGGTTCTAAAAAGCTGCTGAACTAAAATGATGTTCTGACAGCAATAAAATGAATCTAATTTTTCTGTATCTTCTTCCATACAAAAAAGGTTGGCCCTTCAGACTGAAATTTCTTAGGATGGTCTAACTCAAAGAGTTATAGCTTATAACTTTGCAATTTGAGAAGCATCAGACTTTAAACCCTGAGACCCAGAGTATCAAGATCATGAACACAAAGATTTCCCTTGGTTTAGTCAAGTCTGTTTTCTCTCTTACCATCCAGTATTGTAAAGACTCTAAGCAAAATTTTCAGTGCTTGATCTTCTTCCTTTAGTAACATGAAAGCTACTGTATCTACAGCAGAGGAAGAAAGATCTTATTTCTAAGATCTACTGTGCAAACAAAATCACCAGAAAGCTGTGTCTTGCATGCCTCCTGTTTGGAGTGCTTAATAAAAAGACTCCTTTGTCTGATAATTTTATTTGTAGCATAGAAAGATTATCTACACACCCATTCTTTTCTTCAAGTTAAAATCACTATTTCTGCATGTAGAAATCCTTGCATATTATGAAATTGTGATCAAATAAAACTTTGTGTTAAGGAATGTCACTGTAGAGACTGATTCCAGACTTCCCCCTCAACCCCATTTTAGGCAGTCTTTCATTGGTGTCTCAAAAATGAGGCCTGACTTTTGGAATATGTTTAGTGGAGGCATAGACCCTGTCCAGAGCAGTGGGATTGCTGACTCCTTAGATGCAAACATGCTTTTCAGTTTGTGATTCACTCTCCATCAGCCCACTCCTCTTCTCTTTTGAATCCATGTATGAGATCACTGGGCTGCTATGGATGACTTCTTTCTATCTGTTTTGGGATAAATCTGGCACAAACACCTTCACTTCATGTAGTTATTTTGCTACTCTCAGGTTCCGTCTCTTGGGTAATGTGCCTGGCTAAAGGGTTTCTCTCTCCGCATTTTCTGTTCCACTAGAGAAACTGAACTCCTGTCTCATCTCATATAATCCCACTGGCAAGTAACTACCACAGGTGGCATACAAAATAACTGAATGATTAAGTTTTAAGATGATTTGATTTTGCTTGTTCACATGCATTGTTTATACTAATACTTTAGTATTTAAAGTAGTGAAATATATTTTATACGTACATATATATGTAAAGGATCTATCACAGTAGTGCTGTTTATTCTTGACAAAGCTTGGAAGGCTTAGAATGTCAGAAGTAAAATCACTTGTCTTGGACTTTTTTTCTTTTTTTCCCCCTCCTTTTTTTTTTCCCTCTTGATCGAAGAAGTAGAGGTAAAGCAGTTTCCTTAAAACAAGCTTTATTAAACTGGTCACTTATTCGATTGATTACTGTAGATAGTTGTAGTGAATTTTATTAAGACACTGATTTTAAATAGTTAACACAATAATGATGGCATCCAATTTAACATGATAGTGCAGATATTTGGAAGCTTCAGGACTAGTTTTGAGATTATTTTGCAGCCATTATATTACATTTCTGTTCCTGTTTACTGAACCCATATATCGTCTTTCTAGCATAATGTAATTTGTTTTATACTTGGGTTTGTGAGAGTGCAGTACAGTCGGTTACCTTTACCTTCGCACTGCACCAAAACCAGATACATCCTTCTTTTCATGTTGGCTTCTTCATGATTTATTTTTGTGCCCCTGCTAGGGGAATAATTTTACAGCTACTTGTTTACTGAAATGACTTTTCAGGACAAGGATAAACATAATGCTTTTTTAAAAATGCCTTTCTAGACACTGCAAAAACAGTGATTTAGATACTGGTGTGCCTTGACTTTGGAGTTCAGTATGTCAAGACCTTGAACACACAGCATTTAGAATTTGAATCCTTGAATGTGATTCTTGCAGTGATACTATCAAACTGAAAACAGTGAAAACTTATGGTTCAGGAAAGAAGGTCTACTTAGGCAGGTTTTAAATACATAATAAAAATCAGGATTGCATTCAAGTGTAAGGATGAACTTCAGCCCTTTCCTGAATTTGGAACTCCTGCAAGTCAACCAACACCATAACAGAAGATGTTATTTTTATTTCATGTTGAATAAAACCCTCATGTTTAAAAGTAGTCATGTGCAGGGCTTTTCCTTCCTTACAGTCATCTATAATAATACAACAAAGCAAAAGAGGATTAGTACCTACTGAATTGATAAGAAATTCATATTTAGATATGAACTTCCATGAAGATCACCTCACAAATTCATGATGGTGTGAATCTACTAGTGGGATCTCTGGCAGAGAGATTGGCCTAATAACAGAGAGAAGCTGACTGCAGAGGCCCAGACTAGACCCAAACCTGGGAAGGTCAACCTGTTGTGCAGATTGTAAAATGGGTCCCAGATCCCTAGTGCAGAGGCACACTGCATGCACTTTCCAGTAATGTATCTCAGAATGGTGTAGTGTAAAGAAAGACTTTTGACAATTATTTCGTTTGGAGCCTGCCTCCACTTCACCAAACCTGTTCTGTCTCTGTAACCTTTTACATCAGCCTTCTAGCCTCTGGTTTTGCACCACTTAGCATAAAAGGGTTCATTCTTCATTGGTTACCCAGTTGACCATGATAATCATCAATGATAAATTATTGGGGCACAGCTGTGTTTACAGTGTGAAGGTACAGTCCACTACATTGAATGGGCTAATGCCATTTGAAGTCATTATTTACAACAAAGTACCCCTGCATGTAAGAAAAATGTGTGAATTTTTAAATAGAAGCAAAGATTAAATAAGACATGTTCTGTTCTTGTTAATTATTGTCTGCTAACCCAGCATCATTTCTTTTTCATTATTAATTTTAAAGTGAGTATTATAATCTTTTTTAAACAACTTCTCAAATGAATTTTTTAACAAACGGTGGCTAATTGATGCTGCCTGTTGAATCTCAGTTCTGTGAGTGGTAGTGTAGAGCACGCCCCCTGAGTTGACATACACAGACTGCGCGTGAGATGAGTGATCAGATTTTCAATGAGATGTGATGCACATAAAGTGTACAATTGTGTTTTCTGATACGTGTGTTCAGGTAAGTAGTGGAGTCTGAAGCAAGACATCAATGCCTTTTATTTTTAAAATGTGCATTATGAGTAATTTCATTATGCTACTGCTGCAGGTATTTTTAACTTACTAATGCGCTTCAGCTTTACATTTATATGTGCTTCTGCTTCATATTTAGAATGAAAAGTTAATGTTAAATATGGATGGCCTGTTGTCTAATGTAACAGTTAAAGGCATTGAGGAGCTGTGTCACAGATCAGATTTCTTAATAAGAGTCGATGTAGTTATTCCCTTTTTAACATCAAGTCAGAATATCTTTCTTTTTCTTTCTTTTTTTTTTTTTGTCCTTTTCACGTGTGTATATATGTTGCCTGAAATTTCGATTGCTTCATTCCTTTGTAGTCACGAGACCCAGACAACCTGTTGGGATCATCCTAAAATGACTGACCTTTTCCAGTCGTTAGGTGAGTGCATTTCTTAATCTGTCATATGACATTCATTCCATGAGTGAAATCTTGAGTTGATCTGTTGACCACATCTGAATTTCCATGAGCTGTGTGTATTTCTCACTCTGAGGAGATGCACTTTGCACAAAAACCACTGTCTTGCTCGTGTCTGTAATGTTCATTCTGCAAAATATTCTCTGACTCTGTTCTTTAGTGCAGTATGTTATTTCTGTTGAATTCATATGGGATTTTTCATTGATGTGGGCTATCAGTCTGGAGTGAACTAATTTTTGTAATATATCAGAGTATCTATGCTGTCATTAAAGGCTAGACCTTATTACAGTACAACCAGTTCCACATACCTCTAAGGATAAAATGCTTTTAAATGTAGGGGAAAAAAAAAGCAATTACTATACCTATTAGTTTGTAAAATAGAACTTATGGTTATCTGACTGCTCCTTTCAAAGCAGTGTTAACAGAGTCACGACACGGAAATAATGGGTTAAAGAGCCATTTGTTTTCCATTACTGTGACCTTTGCTACCCTTTATATCATGTTTTAAGGTATTTGATAAATGTACTATATTTTAACACTTGTGTGAAATCTACTCAACACTATTTAATACATACATGAAACTGACATGTATATGTGTTACATCTGCCCAAGACAGTATCCAGATTTCTGGTGTGACAATCTAACATGAACACACTGGACTGCCAAAGCCATGAGGTGTTCTCAGCAGGTGGACTTTTTTTTACAATAACTTCTCCATTGTTTTTGTTTGTTTTGATATATGCTATTAATTCATAGCAGTGAAAATAAGGGATGTCAGGCTTTTTATTAGTATGTTGCATTGTGAAAAATTACAGATGAAGGAGGGTTGTGAGCTCTTTTGAAGACCTCTCACATTTCTGTTCTGCTCTTTCAGCTGACTTGAACAACGTACGCTTCTCAGCCTACCGTACAGCCATCAAAATCCGACGACTGCAGAAAGCACTGTGCTGTGAGTTTGCCCTTTGAGACAAACAGTTTCTATACAGTACTTGGAGAAGGGAGGGTCAGCTTATGCATAATAACTTTTAACACTTAACAAAGAACTACATGCATCCTTGACAAATTGTCAACCAATGAAATGACAGGAATTCCCAATAGTGAGTGTCACTGTCAAAAATAAATAAAATCAGTGACCAAAAAGGAGTGCAGAAAGTGAACTGAAGTAGTATGCCCACTGATAATATTTTAAGAAGTGAAGGGAAGATAAAGATCGATCCTCTGCTTGTGGTATATCGTTCCTGATAAGAAACGTTACAACCTAGTCTGAAATGATTAAAGGTAATATTCTGAACCTTGACTTAAAATGATGAATTTTACAATACTTTATAGAACTAAATTCAATTTTCTGGAGTGTTTACTACTGAAAGATGTAACTTTGATAATAAGCCTCTCAGAGAGAATATCTTTCTGTGTGAACTCCAGATGAAATGAGTGTAGGCCATTCTAAGTAAAGAAGTATAGAGTATGGCTTTGTATAGTTGGTTATGGATAGTTGGTATTGCTGTACATTTTAATCACACGCACAAAAAAGATACTATAGATGCTATGACATTTAAGCTGCTTTTATTAATAATAATAGTATGTGTGTTTATACTGAGGGTATAGGAAAAGACCTTCAAGATCATCTCTCTGCTTATCAGTGAACAGGGCATACAGTATGTATCAACACGTACCTTAAAAAAATATATATAAAATAAAAAATAAAAAGGAAAAAGGGAAGGGCAAGAAAGCAAAGTAAAAATCTCCTTATATATGCTATTCCCCAGGAAAGAAGATTCAAAAAAGAGACTGCACATGATGGAGGCTAATCATGCTGCCTGTTCTTGACAGGCGTGCCAGTGTTCTATCAACTTGTATAGAACAGCCTTTGCATTTTTAACATCTAGAAGCTTTGAGGACGAATATACTCCCTGCCCTTGCCTTTACAACAAAATATATCAATTTCTCTAGTAACTGCAATGGTTGGCTCTCCTCATTCATAGTCTTCAGAAGTGAGCTACTATCAAAATGAGTCGTGTCTCCAGTTTCAGAGGAGGGAGTTGCGAATTGGAGAGAGGGACGCAGTAAGAGCTAAAGAAAATATTCCAGTTTAAAGGAGCCAGGAGTGAAACTGTCATCTTTACAGATTCTGCATGCCTTGTAGTTTCTGAAACTCATGCTTGCTTCACGTCTGTCGCATGATAATGGAGACTGAGTACCTGCTTTTCTTTTGCACTGCAACCAAAAAAAAACTTTGTGTGTATATTTGACAAAACATTGATTTAATTTGTGAGATCGCAACAATGTGGCTTTTAAAGAAAGATAATGTAGATTATCCACAAAGTAAAATTCTACAGCTTTCTGTCACAGGGGAAGAAGAGAGCAATTAAGTGCCATCTAGAATACTTGACTTTTTCTTGTTGGTGACTTTCTTGTAAGATGGGGACGGAATCATCATATGTGCGTCTGCCACTCATTCTCTTGTCTGAGATGCTGTAGTCTTCCATTGCATTTCCTGTGATTGTAACTGATTTTTAAAGGTGTTTGGATGCAGAATGCTTTGGAAGAGCTTGTGAGTTAAGGCACAGAAAGTGTCAAAATAAATCACTAGAAAATGAGGTCATTGTAAATTGTAAAATGTGACAAATTGCTGTCAGACCTGCAGCGCCTGTGCAGCTGAAAAGGCCTTTTGGTGAGAACTCCAAGGGCAAAGCTGAAGTGGGATGCTCAGTCCCACTTACACTTGTTGGATTTTGACTTTGCAGTAAGAACTGGTAACAGAGTTAGTACTTCACCAGCAGCTTCAAAAAGTAAGTCATTTAAGATCTCTGTCTCTTCTGTCTTTGATATCACTGAGTTTTAAAAAATGGTCTGGGAGAGGCTCATTTTCCCCTGCCGCTCCTTTAGGAATAGGCAAGTAGGGTCATGTTTCATGTGTGTATATATGTGCCATGTGTTTATTTTGCAGGAAGCTCAGAATGGTTGCAGGCTGGCAAGAATAAATTCTTGATTAGTTTCTCTGTCTCAGGATATGGGGGGCAAATATACTGACAGCAGTGTCCTGTTGTAGCCCAAGAATGGGGGCCGGAGGGAATACCCTGTGCTGCATTTCTAGAGCAGCTCTGTAGCACCAGGCCCTGAGAGTATTTTACTACTGTGTACCATACTTGAGCTCATTTCCCAAAAATGATTTTGCTTCACATACTGAAGTGTAGTACTAGAAGGGAAAGAGGGAACAAAACCTCCATGTACATTCTGAGTGCTGTCACTAAGCTCCTTTAGGTGATATAAAACTTCAGTATGCCAGTAGGAATATTTACTGCACAAAGCTAAGGGAAGAACAGTAAGGCATACTGGGCTGAAAGAGAGCTGTGTAGACTTACCTTATCTGTCCACATATTTTCATTCACAGGGTCTTTCTAATACAGAAGTTATGCAGCAATGTCTGCCTGCTTTCTGTGGGGTTACAGCAGTTTTAATTTGCCACTAGTGGCTGTGTGTCATTAGTTGCTCCCCAGTCCACCGCACACACATGCTTGAACCATGCTGAATGACATTTTTTCTCTTTATCAGTTTCCTTTGGGAAAGTCTCCTCACTGCAGACAGAAAAGGCATGACCCTTATGTCCATTTGTTGCTTAACAGGACTGTTGGCCATTCAACACGTTTGAGCAGGTGCTGAAGTACTGCAGAAACCAACTAGAGCTGTATACAGTAGGCTTCGTGCCAGCACTGGCATGTGAGTCTCACATTAGCTTTTCCTCATCTGTGTAAATACTGTCGATTTAAAAACTTTCGGTAACTGAAGTGGAATGAGAAAGTATCCTCTGTTGACATCAAACCAGGGACTGTGCTAGTGTGTAGGCATTCCTGCTGCACTGTGGCTGCATGTACCATTCAGCCAGGTGAATGCTGAAGCAAGTATGGACAGTAGTTTCCTCTAGTTGCTCTCCATGAATTGTGGACAAATTTTGCTTAATCTTCATTAGCTTACCGGCAGAGTTTCCTTTAGTGTGAAAATACTGGAAGTCCCTTTCCAGTTCTCTCTAGAATCCTTCAGCAGAAACGTGAATGTGAGATCTTAACTCCAGCAGAAGTCTGGCAGTTAGCAAGTTTACCCTAGTGTCTGTTGAACTTGAGTGTGGATTAGCCAAGCCAAAATGTTACAGCTGGCAATCCAGCACTTGAGAAGTTTTTTCAGTGGCTTTAAGAACAAACATTTTTCAGTGTTTTCAGTCTGCTTACCTACTTCTAGGTGGCATAATAATGTAAAGTACATTACAAAGACATTCACCCCCCCCCACTAAGTACAAACAAAAAGCAATGAGAAATGGCCTCCTCTTCTGAATATGATATTATGAGGTTGGGTAGCATGCTACTTCAACCCCCTCCCTTCACATCCTCAACAAATATTCTGTGTTGCATTGTATGTGTTTGTTTGTTCGATAACTTAAATATGCCCGTGAGATACTTCTAGTATGTTACATAGATTATGTAGAAAGAGATACAGTGGAGTACCCTGCCAAATCCTTTGGCTGCCTCTGGTCAAACTAGTGGCAAGGTGTTTTGCCCCAATTAAATATGTTTGTTAAATAATGTTTGGCATTTATTTACAAACCCAAGAAGATGGCCTCAAAAAAAAAAAAAAATAGAACAAACATATGTCCCTGTAAAGTCAAAATAGAATTGATGTGATGTTAGGGAAGGTAGATTGAGGAAATGGGATTGGAAACGTAACCTTCTTTTGTCCGATAACCTTACTTTTTCTGTCAGATGCTCAGTAAATCCTTGAAATATTGCTCTTAGTTGTTAGTGTTGTCTTGCTCCTGCTTTTTTTCTGCTATACTTATTTTCAGCCTTACCTAATTTGCACAAACTGCCCTTCTGAGGTCTCTATTGAGCACCACTGGTGCAGAGCAATTTATAACACATCATGTTTCATTTCCTTTGAGAAATGACAGATGCAGTATAAATGCATTCCTGGCTCTCCAGAAACAGCTGTGCATATGCTCAGGACACTTCCTTATATATACTGTAGCGCACATGATGATTAAAAAAAAAGCCTTTTGTTTGTTTTGCTGAAGTCCTCACTTCTGTCCAAAAATATCACTGAGGTATTACTACCCTTTGACTGATATTAATCTTCCTTCTTTTACAGCAGAAGTATACATGTTTTTTTCACTTTGTTTTGCAAGAGGAATTAGGAAAGTTCACTGAGAGCTTTTTATCTGCACCATGCCAAAACCGTGTTTTCACAATCTCACATCTGTGTGAGATTGGAATTAAACCCATGTCACCTGTAAAGTGTCCATACCAACTGCATGCTGTTACAAACAAGATGAAAATGTTTTTTGTGTAATCGTGGATTTTAGTGTTCTGGAAAACAGCAAGAAATTTCTTTATCCTTCACCCTACTTTATTTCAAGCCTCCATTCAGCCACTGCTATTGGTTTGATCAGGCCTCAGTACATTCCTGCTGCATTTTGGAGAATATTTTAATCAAAAGCAATACTCTTTTAACTTATAGTAAATGCAGAAAACTAAGTCTAGCGGATTCCCAGAGTGCATGCATCTGAAGTTAGGATCCTGTAATTCCACAGACTACTTTCTAAATGTTCTGCTGAACTGTACAATGCCATTATGATGTTCTTCTTGATTCTTTTTTTTAAATACATTGTACCAAAATGCTGTCAACTTCTAGCAGAGAATGTTTTTTTCACTGTAATGTTACTAAATGAAAACTGCTTCTTGGCTAATTATCTATGTTGTTTGCTACAATATGCATGTAAACAATCATTTCAGTGCTATGCTCAGGCGTCTATATCCATGCCTTCTTTCTTTTCTTTGTTTACCTGTTGTTAGTGGACCTGTTGGAACTGAACACAACAACTGAAATTTTCAAACAGCATAAGTTGAGTCAAAATGACCAGCTCATTGGTGTCCAGGATGTTATCAGCTGTCTTACTACCATCTACAGTGGACTTGAAGAGAAACACAATGATATGGTTAATGTTCCTCTCTGTGTAGACATGTGTCTTAACTGGCTACTCAACGTGTATGATAGGTAAGTGATAAGCTTCTGTTCATGGTGTGTATCAGGATTTAGTGTTGTATGGACTTATTATGTATGAAGACAGCATGTCATGTATCAAAAATGCTAGAGTCCTAGGACTGTTATATAAATTTTTCTGAGTTACTTTCTGGAGGAAGTGTTCATGATAGAAAAATGATTCAGCCTTAAGTTCTTTTTTGAGAAGTCATGCCTTTTGGTAATTTTGACACACTGATTAAAATGCAGTGGATTGAAATGACAAATTGCAGCAGTTCATAGTACAGACCAGTGCTTCTATACTTCAAAGATTTTTACAGTTTTACTTTAGTTATTGCAGCAGGGGACTGAAAGAGTGGTGACAGTACATATGGCCATTTGCCATTTATATGGTGACTGCTTGTTATGTTTCAGCATTCTGATATTTTTGTCTAATGTGACATTTCTGTCAATTAGACTCTTGTAATTACTTCTGGAATATTGGAGAGTGCATAAAGTCATGACTGGGACATCTTTGGGCAAATATTTTTATTTTGCGGTTCTTTGTATTGTGGATGAATATACATTTCACTCATAGTGGTAGATCAGCGGTTTGCTCCACTTATAATGTTGGATATTTAGGATGAGAGACTTAATAAGGTCTGAGGATTTTTTTTTTGTAGTTACTAGGGTTTTATTTTCAAACTGATCAGTCATCCATTATTTTTTGGTTTACCTTTGCTTACTAACTTCAGTCAGAAATCAGTTGTTTAATCTGTTCATATTTAAAACGTATATAGTAAGCAACAACCCATTCTCTTTCAGTAGTATTTCCTATTGCTTCCATTTGCCCTTAATTATTATGTTGAAATTATTCTTCAAACTGATGAAAGGTTTTAATATTGCTTCAAACTTTGAAAAATGGAGGATGGAGGTTACCTCTTACAGTGCTTCTTGCTCCCCTGTCAAATCCATTCAAGAAAAAACAAATCGCTGAGAGAGAACAGGCACCAGTTTTCAACTGTATTTTTTTTTAATTGGCCTTTAGGAAAGATCTAATTTGTCTCTTGGCATTTCAGTTGTTTATTGCACTGGTGTTATACGCATACAATGTTTCAAATCATTAAACTGTCTACAAAAAGCATCTGTTAGTCGCATGCTATTAACCTGAGATTTAATTACAGATTCACAGATTGATGGTTAAGATAGGAAGTTCTTCAGACTTACCTACAGATGTCTTTGGCCCTTAAAAAGAACCAGTTTATTTTTAGAAATAGTAGACAAGCCTGTTGTGTTCTGGTGTTTTCTGACACATCAGAATGATTCATCCTTCAAGCTGAGTAGAGGAGAGAAGCAGATTAAATTTACTTGGTGACTTTTGCTTCCTCAAGGACTCACAGGTTGTTTCAGAAAGCAACATTTGCCCTATAAACATTTTGCAAACTTAAAGCACCTTGAGTCGATTAGTCCAGATAATATTGAAAATAAAATTAAAAATAAATACTTAGCCTTTTTCAAATGAGAGTCATGAAATAAAGAGGTTTATCAGTTTAGTCATGTGGGGAGGCCAGTGTTTAAATAGTCCAGAAGCAAGAGGTGTTGGTTATTGTTCTAGACTATATACTGACAAGTTTTCTAAAATGTCCAATGAAAATGGACTGACAGCTTTCAGTATGGGATAACTTAGCAGCCCTTGAAATCAGTTATTTCGGGTATTTTAAAGTCTGTCATGTATTATATGAGTATATATACTACATTGGGCAACTACTGTGGGCAATGACTGATTATTTCAGTAATAATTTCCAATAAGGAAACTTCTGCATGCATTGTGTTTTTGTTACCTGTTGTTGCGCTAGTTTACCTAACAAATTAAAACATCATGTTGAGTTTATATCTCAGGCCTCTCCCAGCCAGATGTTTTTATGCTATTGCACTGGAACCCCTGGGAAGTGGGAGAAGTGAAGAACATGGTTTCCGTTTCAGATATTCATGGACCTGTTGTCCCTGTTATCTGCTTTTCTTTCTCTTGCTGCCTGCCTCACCACTTCCCCTGTATTTCTGCGTCCACAAATTCTGCTATCTACTGAAATATGATACAGGATAAAAGCACTCCCTCTTTTAACACTGAGGCCATTTTTTGCTCACCTTTTTTTTTTTTTCATCATTTGCTTGTGATATTGTAAGGTAGTAATAGTCATTTTTTGCAGAAAGTTCTTTAACATTCTCTGTAGCTGTGCTGGATCTCTGAAACAGCTGAATGATTGGTCTGTCCTTGGATGAAGAGTCCAAAACATGCAACAGAGTTCATTATGCTCCACTCTCTCTTCGTTCTCTACCTATGCAGCATGGTACCCACTGATGAGTATGAAGTCCTTCCTCAGCCAAAGGCTGCAGTTATGTAATTTTCCCCTAAGCTAGTTCTTTCTGTGGTATGTGCCTTCAAGGCACTCTCTGTCCTACCATGCCTGGAAATGATGTGAAACTTCTTTTTTTTCCTTTTTAATGCTAATTTTGGCAGGTTTAAAACTTGAATTAATTCTGGATTCTCTGCCAGCTCCTGACAAGCACTAGATGAAGGTGCAACAGGGAGATCATACCTGAGGCACACAGCCCAGAGCCTGCCAGAAACTTAAGTACAGACAAAAGAATAACCCAGAAAAACAAGACTTTTTTATTTTCCTCCTTTCCATAGTCTCTCTGACCACTCTCTTTTCTTACTGAAAAGAAAGAGGGAAATAAAAAAAAAAAAATCTGGCTTGTTTCAGGGTTAAGAATGTCAGTGTTATAAGGTCGGTGAGTCCTTGAACTGGGGCAGAAGGACTTAGATATATCCAGGGTGTTGAACGAGCTTTTGTAAACATAGAGTGCTTGCCATTTTTACCTGAAGATAGATCAGAGGTCAGTAATGTGCCATTTTTATACTGTCTGTCACTGAACTGAGAATGGGCAACTTTACACCAGTTAATAGAGATATGATGTTTTGGTCTTAATCAGGATCAGAGTGAATAATATCTGTGCTGCTGAACTGGTCTTACCAATTGACTTTGTAATGACAAGCATGTTTGTATGAGCAGAAGAGAGGGTAAAGCTGGGCTTTTCTCAGTTGTGCCCAGTGAAACAACAGGAGGCAATGGGCTCAAACAAACACAGGTAATTCCACTTAAATATATAAGAAAAAGATTTTTGCATTGTGAGGGTGATCAAGCACAGTGCATGAGTTGTCCAGAGACTATTGTGGAATCTCCATCCTTGAATTTCTTCAATACCCAACTAAACAACATGATCCTGAGCAGCCTGCTCTGTCTGAGTGTACTCTGAACAGAGAGCTGGACCAGATGACCTCCAGAGGTCCTTTATACACTCACTGATTTTGTGGCTCTGTAATCTGAGCAAACTTAATCATTGAATAAGAAGTGTCAGTGCTACAAGGTCTTTCTATTTCTATTCGTTGAGAGGTTTTTGTTGGTGATTTTCTTGTGTGCATGCCTTTTTTGCAGTTAGCTTGTTTTGTTAGGAATAAAACTTCACTGCTAATACTTAGCTATTTCCAAGAAAAAGATTGGGGGAAGATATGTTGCTCTTTAGAAAAATGTAGTATTGTAGGCTTTTGAATTCCATTTATAGTTATTGAGGAAAAGGGTTTTTTGCAAAGGAACTTTTAACCTGCTGAAACCTGGAGAGCTTTGAGGTCTCCATGTACATGCTTTTTAAGCTGCCTAGGTCTCCCGAGTTTCTACCTTTAATAAACAAATGCACAAATACTCTAGTCAGTCCTTAATTAAATCAAACACAAGTGAATGTTCTGCTGTGGTTTTCCTTTGAATACAAAGGTAAAACACAAACAACCACACTCAGGAAAGAACACTGAAAACATTATCAAAGTTGCAAAAAGAACCATTTATGAGTTAGGCTCTGCCAGAATGATGTCTTGTCTGTGATTGAAAGAGGTAATTTGAAGCTAAGCATGAATGTATAAAATAGGTGGCACTTTTACAACATTCTGGAAAATTGGGTCCTGGTTTTCAAGCTAGGCAGTAAAAGTAATGGGCACTTTTGATTAATTTGACAATAATTTCTTTGTACTTCTGTTTCAGCATGCGGAGTAGAGAAGATAATACTGTCTAGTCCCACAAGATTAGGTGGTGGTTTTGAAGACAAATGTATTAATATTTGTAGGGTGGTTAGGTGATGTACTGAGGAACCAGGAATAAATTAATAATCTTGTATTCAGTGCAGCATTTGTGAAGTAAATCAGCAGAGCATATGTTGAATGGGGAAGAAATGAAGAGATATCTAATAACCACTCCAGAAGTAATTAAAGGATAAATCATAATCCATCACAAAAGTGAACAAACTCATGTTTTGGATGATATTAATTGCATTATTATCTTACTTGCTGACTCATCTAACCTTAAATGCAGAATACCATGTGCAAATATATACAGTTTAACTACTGTTCTCACGATCTTTTTGCTGTGTCTCATCTAAAGACAAACTGTATAGTGTTATAGTCTTTGGAAACAGAAATCACCAGATCTCTCCCAGAATATGTTTCTTGCACTGATCTTGAACTTTAAAATTGTCCTTTTCCATATACCCTGGTTTTATTATTTTAATAACTGTTTGAACAGTATTTATCTTGCAGGTTTTAAAATTGCTTGCTTTGACAGTCATTTGTATGTTAAATTTGCTTAAGATTTGACTTCTGCTTGTGTGGATTTCTTTTCACATTGAACAAGATGAACCTGAGGTCATCTTCCTTAGAAGGAATAACAACTCCACATTATCTAATTACTCCATGTGGTTGGATGTGTGTTGTTTGGTGCAATGTATATTGGAACATTTTAGACATAGAAGGAAAAAGTAAAGTGGAAAAAATTCCTTTGATATGAAAATCTAGTTGTAGTTTGAAGTGCTTGTTTCATACCGGATTTCTTGCTGCATGCTCATAAGCATTTTTTCTGTGCATATCACATTCTTGAATCATATCGTGAATGTTACAGAGCTAAATTTCTGACCTTTTGAAGCTGTATGAACTGTTTTGACATGTAAACCATTTAGCTGTTTAGCTGAGTATTTGTAATGAAAGCACTAATATGATGCTCAGTGTTAATTTGTTTTGAGATACGAATCAGAACGCACTGATGACTTTTCATTTTGAATAGGCTCAAGTTGTACTGAAATGAAATAAACTATACTAAATTGTTGTATTTTTATAATTTCAGTGGCCGAACTGGAAAAATTCGAGTGCAGTCCCTGAAAATTGGCTTGATGTCTCTTTCTAAGGGCCTTCTGGAAGAGAAGTACAGATGTAAGAATGTATTTTATAAAACGCTTTTTTGTATATAATTTAGAGTTGTAAATAATAATAATGTGAATTGTTGCAAAATTTGCAGTATTACATTTCCTGTGCTTGTAACAAGACTGTTTCTTTATGAGTAAGTAAAAAAGAATTGTTGTTTTCATAGTCATCTATGACAGTGGAGAAAGTAGGATCTATATTCTGACTGGAAAGTATTGATGTGAGTTGTGCATTGTCATATGTGCTTTACAGTTCTTCCAATAGCAAAGGTAAATGTAGCAGTGCAGAAGCTAGAGAAGTGGTCTGTTTGACTAAGTTTGTTCAACTCTTCTCTGATTTTTAACAAACAACAACAAATAACTTTTTCTTGCATATATACGAAAGATTATTTGAATTCTCAAGATAATTTTCCCATATGTGTGCTTACTGTAAAGTGAGTTTAAAGTTTAAATGATATTGATTTAAGTAACCTTGCAAGCGTGAGAAATACTGAGTAGTTTGAAAATATCTGCTGAAAATATTTGACCAAAATTATTGCAGAAGTAGAAGAGAATCAATAAACTTTATGACAAAACTTCATGACAAATACAGAACAAGAGATTAAGCCTTGTATAAGAGCATCCTAAGTGATTGGCAGTTATATATTAGGCACGTAGTCTTAAAATTGCTTTTCACTGCAGTAGTCCCTTTAGACATTTGGAGAAACCATGTAAAATGTTTAGCAGCAGAAATTTCCATGTGCTTTTGCAGTTCTGCATCAATAGCTGCTTTCTTTAAAAGTGTTTGTAGGTCATCTTGTAATCCTGGATTCAAAATTTCAGATGCTGAAGCAGCATTAGCTTTTTGTACTTTTGCTCAGTGCTTATGCAACGATGCGTGTCTCAGCATCTGAAGTAGAGCCCTTACTAAGACTTTGTTTTTTAATTTCTTTGTCATAGGACATATCAGTGAAGTAGTCCGTAACTAAATGGTCTTCTGGGAATACCTTTGTTTAGTAATTCAGACAATTCAGAAGGCAGTTTGCCATTTGGTGCAGAATTGAAAGGTTTTCTACAGCTCAGAAGTTAGGCTGTTGTTAACGTAACTATAGCCCTACCAAAAGATGACTTTAAAAAAATAGTAATTCTTACTGAGATTAAACTCACTTTTAACTGCTGTCAGTAAACAATTAGTATACTTACAGTTGCTTAGTATAGACACTGAAACAAGATGTGGAAATGACCACATTGGATTAGTTTTTGTGTCTTTACTCTTTTTACTACAAGAAAAATAAAAACAGCAGCAGATTTGCAGATTTTTTGAGAAGTCCAAGAAAATTAATGCAGAATAAAAACCAGGAGACTTTCATCCAAATGGTCATCAACTTGAAAATAGACATGAAACTGAACTAGTAATGTGGTCTCCCAGGGCAGAAAATTAATATTCAATTAATGTGCGCACTTTTTTGTTTTTGATCAGTGTGCCTGGCTTTGATATCTTTAGTGTATAATTAGCTTTATTGTTTCTTTTCTGACTAGCCCTGGAATTGTCACAAAGTAAAATATCTCTTTAGTGTGAAAGAATTCTTGTGGAAAAAGGAATGAAATGGCAGTGTTGTGTGTGGTTTGATGGCATTTAGTGGGAATGCAGTCAGCATTTTGAGATCATCACGTGTCATAAACAGACCTTCGACGTGACCTTTCTTGCTTATTTTGTTTTAATCATCCCCTACTAATCATCTACTGCTGAGACAGATTTTCTTTTATCTGATGAGTTGTTTGAGATTCTCTGTTGAAAAACATTGAGAATGCTAATGTTTTGAAGAAATAAAGGAAAAATCACTTGAAAGGACAGACCCCTAAATATGAGTCCTTTATATGAATTTTCTGCCTTCTGATTTTTCCTTTTTTGCACTAGTTCCTGACATTTGCCCATGTTTTTCTGCTGCATTTCTTCTAAGTATTTCTGAGTCTTTGGCAATCCCAGGATTCTCTGCGCAGTCATTGTAAAGTTGTGGTTGGAGTTCTTAAGCAGGGTATAGACCATGCTGACAGTGAATTAACTGTTGCTGTAGTAGAAAAGGCATTTCTTCTCAGAGTACCTGGCTGTAAAACAAGCAAGTTTCTTGTTTTTTAAAAAAAAACAAACTTCTGTTTGGATCCTTTGGTTGTCTGTTAACTGCTTACCCAGCTTTCTGCTCGGGTGTTTTCTGCCTCAGCCTGCTCAGAGTTTAGGTTTTCAGGAATCAGCTTGAAGAAATGTAATTTCTAGACTGCTGAGATGTTTGTTTTCTGAAATAATATGATAAACAAGGAATGACAATTTCAATATATCAATAAAATTGACCTTCATCTTTCTCTCTTCCATTTTGAGAAAAGTCAAACTTTTGCACCTCTTTTCTTTTTCTAATATCAAGACTTCTGGGGGAGGTGTTATTTGTTTTGGGTTTTTTTGTTGTTGTTTGTTTGTTTGTTTGTTTCATTTTATTTTATCTTTTTAGCAGCCAGCATTAGTCACATTCACTTCCAGTAAAAATAGTAATTTTTTTGACTACACATTCATTTCCAGTATAGGTAGATCTTTTTAATTCACTGATTTTAAAGGTTTTATTTTTTAAAAGAGCTTCTTTTAAATACACTGCGCTGCAGAGTTGACATGAGAATGAATCTTTTATTAAAAAAATCCCAATTACTTCTGAAAAAACATTGAAGCCTCAATTAAAGAATGCCTATTCTTGAAAGTGCTTAAAAAGGCATGCTTAATATCAAGAAGGCACCTGGGTGCTCCTATGAGTAAAAATGGACCTGTGAACATAATCAAGTTGTGGCGATTCTGTTTTCATCTCTGGTTGTAGAGCTAATGGTCCAAGACCCCATTTTTTCCATTTGTGAGGCTGATTACCTGATCTAGCTGTACTGATGTTATGCTGTGTTGGGTCCCCCAAACAAACGGGCATATGTAAGCTACCTATTAGAAATGATCTCTAGCCTTACCTTGCTCCCACATCATTCCTGATGGTTTTGGGGGAAGAAGTTAGTTGACTTCTATCAATGAACCCTTCTCCCAAGTCTGCCACTTTTGAGCTGCTTTTTGGATCTCCTTTGCTGGCGTACGGCTTATGAGTTTCTATAAGGATGTTGGCCAGACAACAGGAACATTTTTGCTTTCTGTACCTTTGGTTGAACCTCTCATATCTGTCACACCAGTAGCGTTGAGGATTTGCAGGGAGGAGTATACCATTCATTAACTTCTTTGGACTTGGACATTCAGTGATATGGCACAGATACCAGTGTTAAGTTTTGGGTTGTTTTTTTTTGTATTTGCTGATTTCCTCTTTGCATGAGCCCTAGTCGGTCACTCTCCTTCTCTACCCTACCATGTCATTTTTCTCCTGTTTTTTAGCTCCCAATCAACTGAAGCTTTAGGGCTAGGGAAAGAGTTTTGTCCTCCTCCCAGCTGCAGCAGTAAGCAAATTGCTCTTGTGGTGCCTGTCTCCACTGACACTGCCTGAGTAAAAAATCAAGCAAGTATTTTTTTACCCTATCATTTTTTTGAACTGGGCTCTTAAATATTGGAAAACTATTCCAACTGCAGCTGAAAGCCTGCAGCATGGCAGCACTTGTTCTGTCAGTACTGTTGTCCATGAGGTTTGTCTTGCTTCTAGGTGCTGAAGATGCTGGAACATCAGCTTGACTAGGCAGGAAAAAATATAAGAAACTCTTAAAAATTCATTCAGTCATCTGGATTTCTGTTTTGTGAAAATCCTTTCGTCTGCCTCAGTTCCTTTTCCAAGAGAAAAGATATGAGCCATCTTTCTGAAGCATGCTGGCAAGGCTTGACAGTTACTCCAAATGAAGTGTAAAACATTTTATGGAGCATAATAAAACAGTTTCTCTTGAATGTTTCTGAAGAAAGCTTTTCTGTTTCTCAGTCACAAGTGCAATCAGATTGAATTTTCAGTTTTCTTTTCTTTCTAATCTGTTCAAACACTTGTTTGAGTACGAAATGTGAAATAGAGGAATAGTACAAATTATTTTGTTTCCTTTAAACATCATGTGGAACTTTAATGCAAACCTGTGACTGAGTGCAAAAGGAGATTGTAAAAGTCAGCTTTAATTGAACACCAAGAATTTCACTGATTCTTTTATAACTTAGAGCATCCGTAGATTTTAAAACTATTTCTAAGAGATGAACTCAGTGTTTAAGGTATTTCAGGAGAGATTAATCTTGTGATGAGAAAAAGAATCTGCATAACTTTTTGAGTATTGTTAGTAGTAATGTGGGTTTTTTTATCTTAAAGTTTTAACACTTGGAAATGACAAAAAAGCACAATCACATTTCTAGAGAAACTAAGAAATATTTTCTGTGCTGCACATAGGTCTATTAATTCAGTACTTTTCAGTGACTCTCAGGCAGGTACCTGCAGTATCTTTCTTCCCAGTAAGTGTCTGTGTCGGGAACAATCTACTTGATCAAATTTTTCTGTGGTATCAACTTCCCAGAGCCCCATTTATGCTGCAGGGCTCATCATGTGCCTTAGGAAAGGGAATCAATAAAAGGAACGTGTGTGGAAACAAATACGGTTTTCTAGGAAGGAAACATGATTCCTGTTGAGCACAAAAAGCTATTTCAGTTTTGTCATGTCTCTTACTTGGTCACATGGCTGGTTGTGGGTAGTAGGAACTGTGGTAATGTTATTTATTGGGAGCTACCATGTGAAGCTATATGGTTGAATTCATTTAGTCTTGAGTCCTCTCATTTCTATGGTTACAGATCCAGAAAAAGTAGTCAAAGTAATCAAGATTTAGATGAGGGTATGCTGTTGGTAATGGGAGAGTGGTCATCTGTAGCTACACCTGGATGAAAGAAATGACAAACCTCAAGCTGTGGTGTTACAAAGTAAAAGGGGCATAGATGAAAATGAAGTGAGCTGGTTCTTCTTGTTGGTGTTGCAGATCTCTTCAAGGAAGTGACAGGTCCCACAGAAATGTGTGACCAGAGGCAGCTTGGCCTGCTGCTTCATGATGCCATCCAGATCCCCCGGCAGCTGGGCGAGGTGGCGGCTTTTGGTGGCAGCAACATTGAACCAAGTGTGCGCAGCTGCTTCCAGCAGGTGAGATAGCAAAAACTGCATGAGAAAAACCTGTCCTGAGCAATATAAGATCTACTTTTACCAGACGTAAAAATGGGAGGGGAACTTAAAAACTCAACTTGCCATTCATAGAATCACCAAGTTTGGAAAAGACCCACAGGATCACCCAGTCCATCGCCAATAGTTCTCACTAAACAATGTCCCTCAACACAACGTCCAGACGTTCCTTGAACACCTACAGGGTCAGTGACTCCACCACCATTAAGCTTTTGGACAGAAACAAATGTACTCCCGCATCTAAACTATTAAAATTACCAGGAAGTTATTGTTAAAGTTAAGCTGTGAAAGAATGATTCATCATGTAGGAGACGATCAAATTACTTTCTAGCAAAGAATGTAGAAATATTTGTGTTAATGACAATATTAGCTACTATGAATGTTGTTAAATTTTTTGCAGCAGCCATTTTACCTTGCTTCACGTCATTCAAATCTGATTCTGTAGGGACAATGTACTTCTTCTACCTGCTGGAACAGGATGTGATCTCAGCACATCAAGAAAACGATGTTGATAGTAATTTCTGACCCTATGCAACAGGAAATTATTTAGCATTGTTTTTCTGACAATAGAACTTGCAGTTGCATGAAATTTCAACCACAGTCGTTTCTATTTCATGAGCCTTTATGCAGCAGATCAGAATATAAAGCTGTCTTATGGCCTGCTGTTCAGATCTATACTACATACAGGCAATTAATGAGGCTGCAAGGAGCTTCTGTATAAAGAAGATGAGAAGAAAAAAGATATTGTCGCAATGGAACACAACCTAACTCAGGATTTGTCAGGGATGCCTAAGGCTCTGGCTGTGTGGTAGTGATATCTATGCATCTGGAGTAGATTACTTCTGTGAAAGTGGGTGCTTTATGCATTGTCAGAAATTATGTATGGATTAAAAAATCACTATATATAAAATTACTGACTCAAATATCTGCAGTTTTATTGAATCTGACAAATTAAATGTTAGAAATAACTTGTAATAAATTTTTCTGTTATCATTCTTTTATAGGCAGTTTTGCTTTCATCCTGTGCTCTGAAAATCCAGTTGTGTTTGCTTTTTTTAAAGCTATTTGTTTGTTTATCTTTTTAAATTCATTTCTGAACTCTGAAATGATTGGGATTGAGAGATTGTATGTAGAAATGTTGAATAATTTGCTCAATACGTATCAAAGCTGTTTTAACCAGTTAACAGTGTAAAACTTCTCTAAGGTTTTAACGCTGTTTCAGACAAAAAGGGATGGTGCTTGACATATGGCCACTGGCCTCAAGTGGTTTGAGTCATACTAAAATGAATTATTAACTTGTTAGTGGCAGACTTTTTGTAGCACAGAGAAGCACTCTTATGTTCCTCAAGGCATCTACCCCATCTCCCACACTGTTCATCTGTGAGTGAGGCACACTAGCAGGGTGATGTTTCAATGTGTTTTATAGTATTGTGATGATACTGATGGTCTAGATACATCTCTCATCTGACATAAATGCCTCAAGTTCTCGTCCTTATGAGATCTCATCTGAAGTACTATATACAGGCATGAGGACCCCAGCACAAGAAAGAGGTGGAGGTGTAGGAGCAGGTTCAGAGAAGGGCCATGAAGATTAAAAGGCTGGAGCACCTCTCCTTTGAGGATAGGCTGGGGGAGATGGGTTTGTTCAGCCTGGAGAAGGCTCCAAGGAACCTCATTGTGGCCTTCTCTGTTTGTGAAGAGAGCTTATAAACAGGTGAACTGACTTTTTACATGGTACAATAGTGATAGCAAAAAGGAAAATGGTTTTAAACTAAAGGAGGAGGTATTTAGATTAGATGTTATAAGAAAATTCCTTATGCAAGGGATGGTGAGGCACTGAAGCAGGTTGCCCAGAGAGGTTGTGGTTGCCCCATCCCTGGAAGTTGAGGTTAGATGGGGCCTTGGGCAGTCTGATCCAGTGGGTATCAGCCCTGTCCATGGCAGGGGGTTGAAACTGGATGATCTTTAAGATCCTTTCTAACCCAATAAATCCCATGATTCTGTGATTTATAATTAGGAAGTCACAAAGTATGCAGCAGGATGTCAGAGCTATCTCAGCCTAGTGAAAGCAAGTATTTTGCTGGTGGGGAAAACACATTATTCCTTTTTTCCTCTTAGTAGCAAAAACAATAGGCATGAGTTTAAGAAGCCTTGAGTTGCTTTTCATCATGTGTTACAATTTTAAGTATAGCTTTCATTTTAAATTGTGTTCTGTTACAGTGAGCTCAGAAAGGCAATGTGTTCTTATTGCTGACAAATAGGATGAACGTAATTCCTTTATAGCTATGTTCCTCTGTTAGTTATAACTTGAATGGTAACATGTTTATTCAATCTTAAACAGTCATGCTAATATTTTTGCTCTGCCACATTCTTTCAGTGATTACCTATAAAGTGACAGATTTATTTTTCTCTGTTTTTCTTTTAACGTATTTATTTGTATATTTAACATGCTACCTGGAAAGAGTACCATGGGCTCAGAATGTGATTAAAATTTTTTCACGAGTCTCATGGCAGTTACTAGACCCTTGGAAGCAGTACTCTCTTTTAGCAGTGTGGCATCAATCTTAACTGACAAGACTGCCATATCTGAAATGCAGAAGATGCTTCCCTTTAGCTCTCTTTCTCTTTTTTAAGTCCTTCCAGTTCAAAGATGGCTTTATCATGGACTGCTCCATCTTTATTATTGCCTGTCTCCTCTATCACAGGTGTTTAGTCAAATTTTTTCTTACTGACTGTCTTATTTTCTGTTCACATTTCAATCAAGACTGTTTCATGTATCCTTTAACTGGTTATTTATTAATCTGACATGGAATGGATTAACGTAGGGTGTTTTTGTTTGTTTTTTTTGTAATTGAATTCAAAGGAAAATTTGTTTGTGGAGGCTTCTAAAGTTTTCTTTCGTATTTAAACGAAAATACTTTTCGTTTAAAAGTATTTTAAATTTATAAATATATACTTTCCACAGAACCACAATAAGCCAGAAATTACTGTAAAGCAATTTATAGACTGGATGCACTTAGAACCACAGTCTATGGTATGGCTACCAGTTCTACACCGCGTGGCAGCTGCAGAAACAGCAAAACATCAGGCCAAGTGCAACATCTGCAAAGAATGTCCAATTGTTGGCTTCAGGTAAGAGGAGGGGAGCTGGGTGCAGAGTTTTTCTGAAAATGCCTGTTTTTTTTTTACATACAACAAGTGCAAATTCCATGGTTTTGTTTTCACCATTTTACCCATTATAAGATATGAACTGCTATCCCTGGTTAGACCACAGTGTGGATCTCCCTGGAGGAGCTCCTGAAGCATTATGTTTCTGGCTCATCTAACCCCACTGCTAGATACCCAGCAGTCTTGTGACTGACAGATGTGCAGAATGGGCTGTCATTAGGTGTTTTGTAACTGGTGGATTCAAGAAGTAGCAAATGGAAGTGTAAATGCACTCCGTGTGTTCTGTGAGCACAAGAGCAAACGAAACTGATCAGTAAGAAAAATAAAAATCTGTGTCTTATGTGGAGCAGGAGGATTCATGGTAAATTGGCTAGCTGCCTCTGTCTCCTCCATAAACCCTGTGAAGCAGTCAGTCATGTCAGCCAGTACTGAACACCCTTCAGCAGCAGTCCTTCCTTGCTTGGCACATTTATTTGTTACTGTGATGAGTATTGCACAGTTCCTATCTTGAAGTACTGAACATAGTATAAATCTAGGCTGTTCAAAGGAAGCTGTGAATTCCCAAAAGGAAAAATGATTCCAAGGATATTATCCTTGTTATTCTTCTGAATGTATTCTTTTATTGTAAACCATTAAGCTTTGGGTATTTTGTGTCCTTTGTGAGTACTGTTAATACTAACATATGTGTGTGTATCGATTGCTTCCGAGCATAAAAGATGCAAAACAAATTAGGGGAGCAGAGCTAAACGTAGCTGTTCATTTTTCCACTATTGTGGTTAGGAAATTCAGGGTTTTATTTAGAAATGATAGATCAGTTTTACCTTTAAGTGATTCTAAGGCTTTTCCTCAGATACTGAGGCAGATGAGTGATTTTTGTTCCCCATGCTTTCTCTTTCTCCTTGCTTCTGTTATATTTGAGGATAGTAATACAAATCTTTTGTTCGGACTCATCCCACCTAGTTTTAGACATGCAAACTTTAGTCAGTCTTATAAGACCTAGTGATTGTCTTCTTTCACTCTAAATATTGACGTGTAAGTAATTCCAGAAGGTATTAATCTAATCAGAGTCTTTTTCCTGTCTTGTGGGAGATGAAAGATACATGTTTCTATTTTTCTTAATTAACGCTTGTTGGAGTGTAGTTTGGCCAAGCTCCAGTTTATGTGTCTTTTAGATTTAAGTTAGGGCTGATGTATCTTGTCTATATTGAAATATCTAGTGTGGAAAATGAGGATGTGGAGGCAGAAGAGAAGGGAAGACAAAAGAATTACTCATTTTTAATCATTTCCATAATGATATTAGAGATCTGCAGCAAAAAGAAAATGCATCTTAGCTGTAGGCTGATGCTGCCATTTAATGCATGGGCTCTTGAGTAAAAACTACGAGCTTTTGCTTCAACTTCCTTTAAAGTGAACCTTTGCATTTATAAACACTTATTGTCATGCAAATCAAAACATAAAACTCACCAGGGGAAAAATGTGGATGGGTACTGCTCTCAGGAATCAATTTAATTTAAACTTAAACTATTCAGTAGCTATTTAATTTGCCTCAGCTAGCTCATTTTAGTTTCAGACAAATGATATAACCTCATCCAACAGCTGTACTATAAACACAATAGTGGGTGGAGTCTGGAAATGAATCACTGCATAATCCAGTTTTGGCATAAAAATAAATAAAAAATGTCATTCTCTTGTTGGCTATATTTAGTAAAAAGGATATTATATGCATTTTTTGCTTTGTTGCTTTGCTTGTGTATATATATATATATGCTCTTAAAGAAAAGCTGTCTAAATATATCAACTCAATGTTTAAACTTATTTGCATATTATTCTTAGAATTGATGATCTTCCAGGAGTTTCAGGTTTTGAAGATGAGTGCCTGGCGGTGCCCTGTCTGTCCTTTCTAAGTGAAAATACACTCACTGTGTCGTTGCGTTGCTGCTGCTGAAAAGCTGGTGACACCATGCCAAATAGTGATTTGCCTTGTGAGGCTTAGTAACTAACAAATATTAGAACGGAACCTAAGAAGCTCTAATCACTTTCTTCAATGCCCCCATAGATACCGAAGCTTAAAACATTTCAACTATGATGTCTGTCAGAGCTGCTTCTTTTCTGGCCGTACAGCTAAGGGGCATAAATTGCATTACCCAATGGTGGAGTATTGTATACCGGTGAGTACCAATTTGCTGCCCAATCCTAAGGGATTGTTTCCATGTTATTTGTAACCTGAATTATTTTTAACAGTCCTTTGACACCTTGATATTCTGCAAGGATTTCTTTTCTGTCTGTCTTGCAGAGCCTGTCTTCTTACTCTTCTCTTTGAGTGTCATCTGGTGCTTTGCTAGTGCTGCTGATTTTTTCAGGCAATGGTTAGAAATGGTCTACACTTAGTATCCACTTCAGAAATATTAACTGAGGGAACTTCATTTGTTTTGTAAAAATAAAACTGGAATATTGAATATAATTGCAGTGCTTGAGTGTGTGCACATACATGCACTCTTTTTTAAGGATGAGAACGTCAGAAAAAAGGGACTCTATTTACTACTGCCATACCACATAGTAATGTTTAATATTCATAGAATCATAGAATATACTGAGTTGGAAGGAACCCAAAAGGATCATCTTAAAATATTTTTGAAGATTTGTGATCTTTGCTTTTGTGTTGAGCATAGGTTGCTTGTGTTATGAAAACACGGTTGGTCAAATCCTGTGTTTTCTCTTGAGTAATTAATGTTTACAAAGTTATTTAAAAATCGATGTGTAGCTGGAAGAAGAATATATTTTTCTGATGAAATACTCAAATTTTTTCTAAGCTTATGACACTGTTTTAAGTGCAGGATTGGGCACCACTTTTGTGGTTGTTTTTTTTTTTATTACCCTAATCTGTTAAGTTGTTCAGAAGAATTTTCTTTCAATCATATATAATTTAAACAGTGGTAAAAGTTCTGTATGCTTAGAACAAACTCAGATCAGAAATGACCCATTATATGAACGGAATTAAGATGTTGCTATTTAACTTGCATAATCAATACCTACACACAGTTCATTTTAACTGTTATCTGAGTCGGGATTGAAGAACTGATTTCACAAAAAGGATCTAGTGCTATTTATTATTGAATCATAGAATCATTTTGGGTTGGAAGGGACCCATAAAGGTCGTCTAGTCCAACTCCCATGCAAGCTAGATCATGTTGTTCAGATCCCTGTCCAGACACTGCTTCAAATCAGTCCTCAAAGATGACAAAACTAGGAAAAAAATCACCTTTACTTACTTTACTTTATTTACTTTACCTTTTACTTTACTTCCTTTACTTATTGCTGTTTGTAGCAGTGTCCTGTGTTGCTGGTGTACTGATTTGTTGTTAAGCCTCTTTACAGGTTGAACTCAATTAATGCAATATAGTATTCAAGAACTTGCAAAATTGTTTGCAACATGATAGTATAATAGCTTATGTATTTAAATGAAATGGCCAAAAAATAGTGTATAGCTGAGTTTACACAATAAAAAACAATAATAAAAGTGGAGATACTGAAGATCGATGTCTTCTTCCTTAGAATCCATTGTATTAAAATACAAATAGTCTGATCAGAAAGAGTACATCCAGTCTGCTAAGGTTAGCACGTTTTTAGAACCTTTTCAACTTGATTCTAATGCAGTTGATGCTAAAATGTTATTTTTGTGGACTGTGTTGCAAAGCAGACTATAAGTACATGCTCTCATCAAACTACCTAAATAAAATCTAGCTTCTCTCTTACTTAAATGTATTGATACAAATGCATTAATATCAAAAATACTGGCAATAATTAGAAAAAACAAACGTTTAACTGCTTAATAAAGCTGACATTTTGAACTGGAGCTTAATCACAGATGGAGGGAAGACCTTTTAATTGCCTTTCGGTAAGATATTCAATGTAGGGATTTGAAGGGATTTCTCAGAAGCTTTGCTACTTATATTTATTATAACTTGAAGAATGGCTTAAGGAATCTGTGTTCGGAATTTCAGGATAAGGCCAGATAGCTATGTACTGCTATTTTAGCCCAACTCATAGTGCCCTTTAGTGTTCTCCCTAGTTTACAATTTGGTTTTCTTGATGCTGAAACTACAAAAATTGGTGATAACTACTTTGTGGGTTTTTTTGGTTTTTTGTTTTTGTTGTTGTTGTTTGTTTTCTGTAATTCAGGATTTAGACATGTAGAAAGGGTAAGAGAACTGAAAATGTTGAATAAGTCATACTTTACATAGTGCAAGTGCAAAGTTACTGTAGTTAGTTATTCCCATTTAAGTTAACTTTTTCTGAAAAAAAAAAAAGAGATTTCTAATGTAAAGTATTACACAGGAATATGTGAAAACAAATCTTTGTGAGGTTTTTCTACAGTCAGAATCTAGAATCAGAAATACTTCTGAGTGCTTAGTTTTTTGGAACAGGAATTCTCTCAGTAGTGATACTTTGGTTTCATTAATGTGACTCTCTATACCAATGACATCTTTTTATTTCCAATAGATATAATTACTGCATCAGTTTTCTTTCTCAGATCAGCAATGCTGAAAACTTTATCACTGCAAGCTTTATTTCTGTTGAGATCCTGACCTCTGTGTCATTACGCACACCTGGCACAGCCATTAATTGGGGGGGACTTTTTTTTGTGGCCTCTCTGCACAAAATGATAGCAGCAAAGGTTAACCTCTTCAACATCAAGAAATAGAAAATAGTAAAGATGAAATGGATTTGACACGTTGGCAGAGATAACTCTAAAATAGTTCTTGGCACATCTGAATACAGTTGGAATCAACTTGACTGAATTTCACTTCAGGACATATCTTACTCCTTCTTGGAGCTCTCTTTTGCATTATCTTCCATTACCTTTTGCTTGCAAATGAACTACTGTAAGTTTTGAATGATTGTGTAGGACTGGGTCCTTAAAAGAATTTAATGTGGTGTCCAAAATAAATATTATCATAATGACTGTGTTTTTAATTTTAGTCATTCTTGTTGGCAGTTTATTTTGCAAGAGAAGTGAGTGTAATTTTATTACCCTGAAGAAGCTCAGAACAGGATAAGAAAGATGTCAGAAAGTATTAGCACAATTTTACTTTACCCTATAGTGAAAATTTTGCTTCAGGCGCAATAAAGCTTATCTGCAGTAGTGCCTGCTAAGGCTCCTCCTCTAGGTAAGGCCTCCTAAAGCTTAATGGCTACTGACAGCCGGACAAGACAGTTACATTCTTGAACATTAAGCAGCCTCGATGTTTTATAAGCAACTGACGTAAGAAAGTCAGTGGTTTCATCTTGACAAGTTTATCAAAACACCAAGGATGATACTTCACTGCTAACAAAACAGGGTTGTTCTATGGGGAAGATTAGAGAAAACAGCAAGAGTGGGCAAATCTGGGTATTGTATATGTAGAACATTGCTCCCAGCTGTGGAGCACAGAGATTATTACACCTTTCCCTGAAATAACAAACAAACAACTATCTTCGATATCAAACGGCTGCTCAATGTGGTTTCCTCTAAGTCTGTTCCAACTGCTCAGCTAGCCAGTTTATATTATCTGCTACTCTTTTGCAACTTTAACTTGTAAAATTCTGAGTTAAAAGGATTAGTCTTGAAATTGCAAATTGATTTCATAGCTCACAAAGTTGGTAATCCCTCTTGGTGGAAAGTTGCTACGAAATACCTCTATTTGAGAGTGATCAGAGAAAGGTCGTCATCTTAGTGCTGCACAATACCAACAGCACTGATGCAGTAGTGATAGAAAAATATTTATGTTTCTTGTGCCTTTTATAACCCATTTTGTTATGGTATCTTCTCTCTTTCCTCTATCAAGGACCTTGAGATGGTACTTAAAAGTGTAGGTGCTTCGCTGAATAGGAACAAATGTGTAAATTAAATATGTTTAAGTGACTGGAGAATTGTGTGCCTCTGTGTCAATTTAAAATATGTGTATGAGGGTTGCTCGAAAAGTAATGCCTCCTATTTTATTCTGTTGGCCCACAATGTCAGAGGCAGAATTTGATGGTATGGCAGTAGAGGATGAACCTTCCCACCAAGATTCCATTACATTTTGTTGCCATGAGGCAGATGGAAGCACAGGGGCGGTCTAACAAATGATATCTGACATGGAAGTGCATATGAAGCAAACCTGTGTCATTGAATTTCTCTATACAGCAAAAAATGGCACCCATTGACATTCATAGACACTTACTGAATGTTTATGAAGGTAAAGCAGTGGATGTGAACACAGTGAGGCAGTGGATGCTGCCTTTCAGTAGCAGTGGCAGTTGGTCACCTCTGCTGGTGCCAATTTTTACGAGCACAGCGTACAGGCTCTTGTTCATGGCTGGCAAAAATGCATAGCTAATGATGGTGACTGTACTGAGAGCTAGTGTTTTGAAGCTGAGAATGTGCTCTATCAAATAGTGATATTGTGTTCTCTGTAACTGTTGTAGTTTTCAGGGAAATAAATAGGAGGCATTACTTTTGGAGTGATTGATATGTGTGTGTGTATTATATATCAAGTGCAGTCTGGTTCATGGTGAAGAATCTACTTAATATTACAGATTAGTAAAATGTCAAGAAAAAGAATATGGAAATGTAAGAAAAGCTTTCTCTTAAAAAAAACAATCTTAAAATTTACATCTGTTCATATATATATATATACACACATTTTATACGTATATATATTCATATTTTAGAGCTCTCCCAACAGTTTTATTACATTCTTTGTACTTCTTCCCAGTGAAGATTTTTCCTATTACTAATACATGAAAAATATATCACATCTTTTTTCTTAACCTAATAGGAAAACTGTGCCTAGCATCTTTTGTATTTTCTACTGCTTTCCATATAAATCCAAGAGTTTCTTAAATGTGTAATGGTTAACAAAGATTTTTTTTTCTAGTTTCATTTTGACTTATGACTCTATTTATTCCTGGCTGTGTACTGTAGAGTGCTAATGCCAGTTTGTCATTTATTTCATATATTTTCCTCGAGACATTAATGGAGTTTGTTAATAATTTATGTATGCCAGCCATGGATCTTAGTCATTCTTTCCTAAACTTCACCATTTTTTAAGAACTGAGGTTTTAAATTGGGGCTGAAAGAGTAGTCTTTTGCCTGAGAAGTTTTTGGTTTTCCCTTTTCTTTTTGAAGTACTTCTGTTATTACTTTAGTTTTGTGCAATTGACCTATGTGGACCTAGGCCAAGATGTCATGATGTAAGGGTTGTACAAGTCACCTGTTGTTTCTAATTTAGTAGATAGGATTTACACAGCAGCTCCTGGCTATTCTTTTTCAGAAGATAAATGTTACAGCACCTCTCTTTTGGCATGGTTTTTGATTGGATTGTGTAGTGTGGCTATGGGCAAAAACATACGATAAATGCTTCCAAAAGTTATGTCTTCATCCTGTGAATAAAAAAAGTTCTTCCAAATCTCAAATTTCACTGGTTAGTATTTATCATCTTCATTCAGTGCATAGTTAAATGAGCTTTTTCAAGGAACTGGGTCAGGCTGTCGTATCAAGTAAAGAGTACACCAGAGGAAAAGTTTGGCAGCTCACTGCACATTTATTTCTGTAATGTATAGGTAGTAAAACTTTCATTCATTGGCCTTGGGACAGTTACATCTGCTGGAGTTACTGTTGTGTGAGATGAAGCAGCCTTTTGGAGTTCACAGACATTATTTGGATGATTCCATGCTCATAGCAGGTGCTTTCTGAGCATGATTTTGTGAGCCCTCTCTGAATTTTACCTGTATTAAAATTCGGGTGTTCAAGCACTTCTTAGTCCCAAATGTGCTGATTTTGTTGCTACTCATTAAAGCCAGATGCCACGAACAGTATCAGTTTGATTATTTACCTTTTTTGCTGCTACTCTGACCTGCATTACAGGTTTTATACCTGCCTATATTAAATGCATTAAACATATTTCCATATTCACATATGTATTTTAGGTTTCAACAGTAGAAGATACAATTGAAGAAAAAAGTTTGACTGACCTACTTCTAGGCCCTCTAATAAGTAATGGGAAAAAAAAAATTATAAAACTAGAATACCTGTAACACTTTTATTTTTTAACAGATATTCATTCACTTTGGCATCCTTTTATGATAACATACTTCTCCCTAAGCACATCTGCAGAAATACAGTCCACAGTTTGTTACAGGGTTTGGGCTGTAGACTGTGGGAGCTATTGCAAACCTGCAGCTAATACAGGAGGTGAATGTCCACTTTAGTTTTTTTTTATTGCAGTTGCAAAAAGAAACACTACTCCATGTGATGGAGACCACTGTTTAAGTACTTGGTTTGGTCTGAAAACAGGAGTACTATAAGATCATACTGTATACTATTGTTTCTACCTACAAATGTCTGTTAAGAGCCTTGTGTTCACCTTGTATTGTCTCTTTCACCTTGCCTGTCTGTTTTGCTTGCGATCTTGCATTTGAAGCAGCAATTGAGTAGCATTACCAAAGCAGTGTTGTCATTACTGCTGTGATTATTTCGAATTAAACTGATCCTTAAAGCAGCTGTGTCAGTTTAAATTCTGTTCTAAATTCCAGCTGTGGGAGTGAGATGGAGCTAAGCATTTATTGGTTTTGGAAAAAGCTACATCAGTGAGGACCAGTAAAAAAAATGCTTCTTCAGGGAGTTTTTACTGGTTGTAGCTTGTAATTTTGGACTTGTAAAGTCTTGGGGCTGATTTTCTTACCAGCCTCATAGTGTGGTAGTAAGGAGGATGCTGGCTCAGTCAGTAGGTTTGTTACTTCACGTACAGATATGCTTCTGACTGTGCCTCTGAACAGCGCCCATAGGATGGTTATTATTTTGTCTGTAGCTATTTCTTGGCCCTGAAATGAAACATAACATATAATCGTAAAAACCTGTGGGAAGAGTTCTGGAAAGGATCTGGAAGAGATCATTAAAAGCTTGCCTCTTGCAGGAGGGGATGGTTTAGCACTTACTGCTTCTATTGCAGTTTGGATATGTAATAGCAGTCGTTGAATATTTTGTAGCAATTTGTGAATATGTGGGGCTGCGTAAGCCATGTGGTGTGTTGGTTTTGTTGTTCTTTTAAAGTGAAGCCATTCCTGTTAGCTGGTTTTCATTTTTCAGCAGAACCATTACAAGACTTTCCTTTTTTTTTTCTGTGAAGGTGTGTCACAAGATTGATGTGCCTGAGTCTACTGTCAGAATTGCTTTCAGTGGCTGAGTATCCCCTTATATCTGGCAAACTGTGCTCTTTTGAGTTTTGTAAGACTGTTTGTAAATGCTCAGCTTGAACCTGGTATCGTTTTTCTCTAGTTTATAAAGTAATTGGTAAATTTAATGTATTTGTTGCTAGGATTTTGAAGCCTCACTGTTTGGTTTTTCTTTTTTCTAATAGAAGAGAACCTGTAGATGCATTGCCATTATTGGAGTGCTATATTTCACAACACTGAAAAGGTGGTTTTAACATCGCTAAGATTTTGAAGTTCTTCCTTATTTCAGGAGAGTAGCAGCTGTATTATTGTCAGTGCTATTTAGCAATGTTTAATGCGATTTCCTTTAACTTTTTAAGACAACATCTGGAGAAGATGTACGAGACTTCACCAAGGTGCTGAAGAACAAGTTCCGGTCAAAGAAGTATTTTGCAAAACATCCACGTCTTGGCTACCTACCTGTGCAAACAGTTCTGGAGGGTGACAGCCTGGAGACGTAAGCTTAATTATAGAGCAAGTGCTCTCAGAATCACAAGCCTGTTCCATTAAAAACAAAAAAGTGAAAGCAAAGAAGTAACCAGGAGTGTGCACTCGTTTGCATTATTCTTGCTTGACTTTTAAAAGTGCATGTTTTTATTTTGATTTCAGAAGTATTTTGCTATAGAGCCACGTAGCAGTTAATTTTGGAGGGACCTTAATGACTATTCTTTTTAAAAAACACTTGTGTAGCTTTCATGAGACTGGACTTTTGGAACCTTCCTGCATATATGGTTGTCTTTAAGTCCCTAGAGTTAGAAATCTCTGAGCTAATGAGATTCCTAAATTAGTCTTCCTATACAGGAGGACTGACTAATAGGGCAGAACACTGCATCTCCCTCGTGTTATTCACTGTGCTGACAGAAATACTCCACTTTATTTACTTAGGTGGTTGATCATTTGCAGCAAAGGAGACTCTTATATGAAAAAAATCAAGATATTTTAACAGGGCACCAGAAATGGTTTCATGAATTGACTCTGTGACATCTTGGAGTCTGTTTTTGCTACTGCGTGTGTTGTCTAAACACTGCACCACTTAGTCACCACCAGCAGCCACTGTGGAGCTTCAACATATGTTCCCTGCTTGTGTGCTAAAGCTCAGTGCACTTGTCTGTGCTCAATTTTGACCAGAGGATTGTGTGGTTTATTTACAGTAAACAAAACCCACTAATTATCTGTTTAAGAAACAGAAGGAAGTAATCTGAAAACTGACATAAGTGATGGCCTGTGTTGTAAGCATAATGTACCCACAAATGTTTTAATGTTACTCATCAGGGCAGTCCTTTACTGGTATGTATTTAAAAACAAATATGTTACAAACAAAGGAAAGCAGAAGTTAGCCAAGTGCCAGGAATTTGAATATCAAAACTGTAATCACAGGTCAGGGTAAAACTCTTCTGGCCTGTCATGTGGAAAATACACAGATAAATTTCCAGTACTATGCTGAGGAAATTACTGGTATAGGTTCTCCCTGACTCGGGTGATAAAACTCAGTAGTATGGTCCTTGAAAAAAGTTAAATCTGAGATCATAAAACCGTGATACTAAATGTTTATCCAAGTGGCAGAATATTATACAATATATGTTTAACTTAGATTATTTTTCTGCAGTAGGAAAACAAGCATTGATAATTTTGATACGCAGTGGGGTGTTCTGTTGTTGTTTCTATTCCCCAGTATGTTTTTGTAGGAATTTTTTCTGATTAGTTTAAAAGGAATGCTCCAATGCTTGAACAATATTTAAATAAATTGATTATGGTTTACAAAGTGATTGTACTGGAGCAATACTGTTTTAATATTTTTTAGAATTTGATTTTTAATGAAATGAAGTTTGTAAATCAGTCTCCTGTCTTTCCATGATATGCTGTAGTATCTGATGGCTGTCTCTTTTCAATGGCAGTTGTTACTGATTCAAATAACAAGAGGATTGTTGGTTAAAATAATGTGTTTCTCTAGCATTCTCTTCCTTAAATGGCTCCAAAGTTTGTTTCATAGTTTCTTTCTTTCTTTCTTTCCTTTTTTTTTTTTGTTGTTGTTGTCTTCCTTACAGTCCTATCACTCTCATCAGTATGTGGCCAGAGCAATATGAGTGAGTATGCAGAGTCCTTTTCTCCAGAAAGCTTGATAAACTATTTTACTCTAAGCTGAATTGCTGCTAATCTGATGTGCATGAGCTATGGGGCATGGCTGACCCAAAGCAACAACCCCCTCAGCAATATTGTGAATTTTTTTATTTGTCATCAGTCTAAATTACTTTAAAATCATTTTAACTATATCAAGAATAACTTTTGACACAAATAACTTTTTTTTTTTTTTTTAAAATAGCCTTTCCCAGTCTCCACACCTTTTTCACGATGACACGCCCCCCAGGTAACAGANCCCTCAGCAATATTGTGAATTTTTTTATTTGTCATCAGTCTAAATTACTTTAAAATCATTTTAACTATATCAAGAATAACTTTTGACACAAATAACTTTTTTTTTTTTTTTTAAAATAGCCCTTCCCAGTCTCCACAGCTATTTCACGATGACACGCACTCCAGGATAGAGCAGTATGCTACCAGGTAAGAAATGCGCAGACTGTTTCTCGCCAGTACACTGCATTTTGTGATTGATTCTTGCTGATTTTAATCTACTCTACTGGCTGGACATTATTTATTAAAAAGATACAATTTTCTGTACTCAGAAGTAAGTCAGATGTTTTTAAATCATCGGCTTCTGGATGCAGTCATATTTAATGTAAAATAGATATTTTAAATCTGTCAACTGTCATACAAAATGAAAACTTGCAGAATTACTGTGCATTATTACTAAAATGGGCTATTTTCCTGTTTTCCTTTTATTTCATTTTTAACTTTTGGGAATAGATTTAGCTTGTTGAATACATAGTTTTTCTCAGAGCCAACGTTTCTTTTACTTCCGTGATAGGCTGACACTATTCATTGCCACTGACTTATAGCAGAGGATATATTAATTGCAGATGTTTTACATTTTGACCTTTATGGAGTCACCCAAGTCCTTTTAGGATAAAATGTTTATTGTCCTGAGTCCATCTCTGTGCTTCAGTGTTTCTCTGAGCTCTCTTGTGCAAGTTTGGAGCCAATGAGATTTAAGTACTAACCAGAGGGACTCTTTCTAAAAACAAGTAAAGACAGTCTGCTTTTAGGCAAGACAGAAATTGATTCATATTCCCACAGGAACTGACTTGGTTTTGCTTTGGGGGTCTTTTCATTGTAATTGATCAACACGTCCTATGAACAAAATTAACTTTTTCAGCTTTTTGAATAAAAATTAAGAGCTTATGCTTAAGTCACCTATTTGCTGCTGTAATCTTATTTGTGGGCATCACAAATAAAGCTTATTAAAGTTTGTTAGCAAACATCTATGTTACCCATCACACGATCTTTGTAGAAAGGGAAAAGTGGGGTGGAACTGATGCTGAAGGATTGTATACTGTCAACCTCAACTCTTTTTTATCTTCTTTTCTCTCAACAAGCTGCATTTTCATTCTTCCATAAAAATACAGTATATTGTCAAGGTTGTAGCACTTGTCAATTAGTTGGAACATGTCATTCATGTAAATCACCCAGTGTTTCTTTGAATCTGTGTCTTCTCTCTTGCTTTAATCAGTTAAAGTCTATGAATGACTCTACTGTCTGTACAAGAACAAAGAATCTAGATCTCACTACAAAGATGTAAGAATTCTTTGTCTATGTCCTTTCTTCAGTCTGTATTGCCATAATGGCTTTCTATGTGCAGATGAGCCTCTATGTACCCCATTAAGAATCAATGGAGAATCCCTACTGCTGTGAACTCTTCTTCCTCTCCTCCTCCTCCATTCTGTTCTTGGTTAGATTTCTAAAGGTAGATTATTTACTGTTTAGAGCATTTTCAGGAAGCCCAATCTCTTCCTACTGTCTGCAGAAGATAGTTAGCAAAATAGCAAAAACAAGCAAACAAACAAAAAAAAAATAGAAAAGAAAACCAACAACAAATTCACCCAACCTAATTGTTCTACAAGTAAGCTATCTAAAAGTTTTCAAGGTATTTTTTCTCTAGTAATAAAATCTAAAAATGAATACATAACTCACTCTGTATCTTTCATAATTTTTGTTGCATGCTTTCTAGATGGATCTGTTACCATGAATATTTCACATATAAATCAGTAAATATTTTCATTATCCTGATCCTTTCATCTAAGCTTCTTTCAAGAAGTACTGTGTTGATGGAAAACAGACCCATTAGCCAACTGGTGAAGGATTTCAGTGTTTTGAAATATTTGTTGAATAGTGTTCATAACTGTAAATAGTTACGCATACCACAAGTGTAACTGGCAGTGAACCTTACATTTACATGATTGTCTTTTTATTAGAGGAGATAACCAGGGCTTTGTTAAAAAATCTGTGTAGCAAAAACAGTGTATTGGGGTTAAAACTGTTTTTGTCAGTTTGAAGAACATTCAAGTTCTTATGGGTATGTTGTGTTCCAGCAAAAATCCTATGTACATACAATACATACCTACAATCAGCTGCCTTCTCCTTCTGTTCTGTGTCACTTAGGGGTTGCTTCTAGTACCCTTTCTCAGCTTTCAGTTTGTCTTCCACCTGAAGGTATTTGGCAGCAATGGAGTTCCTTCCCTATCTCCCTCTACTCTGCAGTCAGGGCTGTCTCTTGGCTCCCCGTACTATTCTAAGCAATCCTTCACTAATTGGTGTGGATTGAAAACATGACAATAACAGTAGAATCTACCTTTGCATGACAGTTTTACTGACTAAGAGATTCAGGAAAGGCTCTGCTTTCTGAAAAAAAACTGTACCACCTTATATGACAAGGAAATATGAAAATCAATTTAAAAATCAGCAATGTTTCATGGAAGTCTTAAAGATGCTGAGCTGAACAGCATTACAAAGACTTGTTAGCACCTTGTTCATGCTTCTTGCTTGCTAGGAGCTAGAGCTGCTTGAGATGGCCCAGAGAAGAGAGAGATGGCTTGGTTGTCTTGAGTCACTTAGCAGCTTTTCCGCCCTTCAGGGGAGGGATTCTCCCTTTAGGACACAGCGTTCCACTGGTAGTCAGGGTGGGGCAAGATGATCAAGACAGCTTCATTCCGTGCATGCTTTCACTGATGCTTCTCAACTCTGAGGAATACTAGCAAACATACAGATGGGCAGTCTTGTTCCATGCTAAAGGAATACAGTGGAGCTTGTGTTTCTTCAGGTCTTTGCCCACTGCTTTAAAAAAAAGTGTGAAGCTGTCTGTAATAATGCATATTGCTCTTGCAGATTTGAGTATGAAGTTTAAGATATCTTCACTGTAAAGAAATACCTGTATTTATAATGCACGTTATCAAGTGTTGCTAGACTTCTATATGTCTTACATTGATAAGGTGTGTCTTTCCTAGAAAGCTGAATAGGTAGAAAATTCCTGCTGTCACTTTTAAAAATGTTATGGCCTTATGCACATCCTGTAATAATCCAGTCCTTCTAGATTAATTCCTTCCAAAACATGACAACCATAGTCAGTGACTCCCTATAATTACACTTATTTTGGTGGTGTTTTCCAGGACTTGTCTATCCTGTGTGATGTTATTTGTCAAACATAGTTTCAGATGTTGCATGTGCTGCATTTGAAAAGTATTTGTCCTCTTATGTTAGTTCAGCTTTATAAAAAAAAAAAAAAAAACTGAAAGAAAACCATCTGTTGAACATCTCTTCAACTGATTTTACCATGAGGGTTGTTGTGGTGCTAATGATAATTTTACTAATGTGAGAAATGCTTATGTGCAGTAGTTCAGACTTGGGCAGAATTTGCTGTGAATCACAATTTATTTCACACTTTTACAAAAGTGAGCAACCTTCAGAGTAGAGATGTGCACAACTGGAGAGATGCAGCATTTTATATTTCCTACATTCTGGTGCAGACTCCTGCTTCCTCATTGGTTGAGTACTCCAGGGTTTACAGCCTATCCAGCACTTCTGATTCCCTTAGCCAATGTGCCGCTCTTGTTTACTGCTTGATTAACCCCTCCCTGTTCTCTTCCCTTTCTTGTTTAGTTTTGATCTATTATGGTATGCTGAGACAACCTTTTACAGTTAACCTTACACTCTGGCTATTATAGAGACCATTTTGTACCAGTACTTCCCCTGATGTTTCTCAAAACATGAAGATCTTCTGTTTTGCAAGCAGGAACTTATCTTGTATCCAAGCTCTACAGAACCTCTTATCATCAGTAGATCTTACTGTTATGCAAAAACAACACTTCTTTTCCTACACTCCCACTTTTTTTTTTGGTGAGCAAATCTACACATTTATTCCTATTCATGTGTACCAAAGTTTCCATATCTAAGCTGTTTCTAAGCAGAAGTGGTCTTCTCAGTGCCTCTGTTGAAGTTGTTCAGCACAATCTCTGAAAGTCATGGTCTTTCCCTGCCTTTCAGGCTTGCACAGATGGAAAGGACCAATGGCTCCTTCCTCACAGACAGCAGTTCCACCACTGGAAGCGTGTAAGTAACTCTTGCTCATTCAGGCGGCAAGGAACTTTGGATATAGCTGTAGAATATAATCCCTTGTAAGTTGTAAAACAGAATTTAATTTAGCTCCAATGGAAGCAGCAAGTTAGTATGACCCCATGAAGAGCTGCCTAAATTTAATTATTCCAGGAATCAGTTGTATAAATGAGTGATTCTTGTTTGGTGAAGTAAGGCAACACTACATTTGTCAGCCACTCTACTTCAAAAATGAGGAAATTTCCTGTCTCTGGAAAAAGATATCAACTCTACTGTTTTTATTTTGTGTTCCTTTCCTACTTCTATTGTAGTATAAAAGAAAACTTCTGTGTCGAAGTGGGCAGTGGAGTAAGTCAGTAACTTTTGCTACCTCCCAGAGCAGTTATATTTGTTGCAAAAAAAATGATCAATGCTGCAGGCTATACAGAAGAGAGTTGTTACTTCCTGCTTAGATATCAGTTTACTGGCTACTGATTCATGTTTGTGCTTGGGGATATAAACAGTTGTCCTTCATAATTTTATCAAAGCTATTTTCTTTTTTGACATTTTTATTATAAAATCCTTTGTTAAAATGAATTGATGGACCTGAAAAGCACAAAACCCTTTGAATTACTGATGAATAAAGTACGACTTCTTTTGGTGATAAAATACATCGGTGTTTTAACCTCCCTGTATCTTCTGTTCTGTTAATTAAATCAGTGTAGTAGGACCCTGCCTCTTTACAGTTATTAGTGAATAGAGTCAACTTTCTTTTTTTTTTTTAAGGGGAAACAGAAATTGTTCAACTGTATTAGAAAATGCTGTATTCTCAGGATACTTTCATTGACAAGTCTAACCATGAAATTACCTATTAATTTACTAACAATGTAAGATTTTAAATATTCTTCTTGAAAGAAGCACTTGTGATAACCTTCAAATTTGTTTCTTCTTTTCTGTTTGATAAGCTCTACTTATGCAGCTTATTTTTTTTCCCATGTGTAACTGTAGTTTTACCAATGACAGAAGTGCAGCCAAACTATTCCCTTTTGGTTTCCCCCCAAAAAAGAAAAAAAGTACTGCTTTTTGGTAGGGAAAGATGAAAACCTGAAAGCATCAAAATGCTCATAGGCTTGATTGAGTTGTATATTTTAGAATCAAAGAATTTATTCATATTCATAAGACCAAACAACCATCCATTCAAATGGTAAAGGGAGATGTATGCATATAATTTTTATTGAAAGTTCAGCTGCTGATTTTAAATGCAATTTCCTTTTTCCTATAAAAATATTCTCTATTTTAAAAAGAGGGGGGAACATGTTGAACTTGTGTATCAAAATAGAAGAGAGACTTACAAATTTGTGTCTCAGGCCTGTTATCAGAGGAGAACTATTACTCAAGGAAACATACGGAAGTTCAAATGCCGAACGGGAGAAAAAGAAACTGTTTTACCCAGTGACAATTTTTCTTTTGTGGATAACATAGCATATTTCTGTTAAGCTGCATGTAGAAGTACTCACAAAATTATGAAGAACTGTCATTTAAAACTTGTAATTAGATTATTGTAGAAAATGGAATAAATGTTAACTCATAATGTTAGGATCCCAGTTTCGATTATAATTTGACTACAGGGAGAACATTGGGAATCTAGGTTTATAGCTCAGCTTTATTTGTACTGTTAGGCAGCTTGACATTAAAATATGTGTGCTGTAATCATTCTGTATAGATTGAATTAGAAGGAGCAATTTGAATCTTGGATGTGTGTTTTTCAGCTCAGAGGCATCTGCAGTAAACCTAACCAAGAAAAATCACTTTTCCTTATTATATTCTTTTGAACCTTTAGGAGGTTATTGATGATTTTAAAATCAAGTGCTGTCTTCATAATTGGAGTTGTGTTCTGCAGTCTTCATCAGTCCTCAACAATCTCTGGGCTTAGTCCTCAGCAATCTCAGGGTTTAGTGCGAACCTGTAACAGACACAAAGTTGCACTTAGTTTTGGGAAAATACTGTTTTAGCCTTGTCAGGCTAGCAGGTTCATCAGCAGTAAGTTTAATACACTTCATTTTTCAGAGGGTATGTGTAAGAATTTTTCTTAATTGAAGAATAACCACCAAGGAAAACTAAGGAGACAACAAGATAGCTTCTGCTGTCAGTTAAACATCATGAGGGTTCTTTACAGAAATGTTCTGCAATATAAAGAAAGCATCCTTCAATGAAAAGTCTTGTTTTTTTAATTAACCTCTTATCTTGAATATCATTATGATATCCTTCAGCTCCTTCAGGTTTTCTGCACTCCACTCCACTCTGATGTGTGCATTCTACTGAAATAAGTGTTTTCCTGAACTGGTAAATTATCTGTAAACAGCAATAAATAAATAAATAAGTTTTCTGCTGTAGTATGTCCATTCTCTTAACAATAACAACAACAACAAAAAAATCTATCTCACGCATTAATTTTCTGAAATAACTGTGTAGAAGAAAAATATTTTTTTCTAAATGTGTGCGTTAGACTGATGGGATGAGTTTTCTTTGCCTTTAATTTCTGAAAAATAATGTATATCTGTAAAGCAGACTGGACTTCTTATAAGCAGAAATGATGGCTTTTCAACAAAGAACATTAAATGATATTCCTCATGGAAAGCTGTGACTCACAATTTGACAAATCACAGTAGGAAAATTAAAAAACAGAAGACGTTTTTAGAGAGATAGGAGAGTGTAGTTCTCTTATTCCTGTAACGTATGAACTGTCCTAGCTACCCCACACTGAAATTAGTTGCGTTGAACATAATATGAATTGTTTGTGTATAAATGTGAATGTTTAATAAGTTTTGTTTTGATTTGTTTGTTTGTTTTTTTTAATTAATGCCTTCAATACTGGTCATCTAAGTGTCTGCAGTGCTGTTGATGGCACTTCACAGCCAACTGAAGATATTTAACTTATTAAGGAGCTGTGCACTCAGGTGCAGGGGTAGGAGCAAGCAATGAACCACAATGGTACTTTGAGGTGGCCCTGCCACTCAATGTCTTAGGAGTCAAAATGGAGTACCAGTACATAGCACCAAAATATTTTGGCATGGTGTAAATGGTTAAAAGGCAGCTTGTCATAATGAGAAATTAGCTCCAGATCGAAGTTAAAGGCAAAAACAGCATTTCAGTATACCTGCTTGAACCTTCTTTGAATATTTGGCATCACATCAGTAGGTCAAGGTATGCTTTGTCTGGACGTGGTACTTGATGTGAAAAGAACATGACAGGAAAAATGAGGATAATGGAGGAAGGAGAATCACAAATCTCTCTTACTATCTAAAATCTTAATCAGACAAAATAATACACTGATGAAAAGTGGCTGTCAGGAAATCTGAATTTTTCTCTCTACATCTTAGTCTTGATTAAGGCAAATGATGTGCAGTGTTTCGTCTCTTGCTCCCTTCATGCATGTTTTGGAATTGATCTGTTGAAAATATTTACTCAGAGAGAATAGGATATTTCAGATCCCATTTTCATTGTCTCTCCTTGTTGGGGTGCTCTTCTTGTTTGAGGTGTACTTCTTTCAAAATCGGCCATCTGGGATGTTATTTTTACTACTTTCTTGTATACTGGAATGCTGAAAAGGAACTGCAGTCTCTACTCTTGAAAGAATTCTGTGTACTTCTAGTTTTTCCTCAGAGTACACAGACTCTTCATAAGAGTAACCACCAAGGAAGACTAAGGAAATTATTTTGATATTGTGCTTTTTATATTGGTGGCTGAGTGTTATCTCTGACTAATTCAGATGAAGAAAGTCCAGGATTTCTCAAAACTGAAGTATTTCTGTGCCACAGAGTGCATCTCACTCCTTTTTGATACAGGTTGTTGTGAAGCCAGTGCTGTAACTCCTGTACTACTAATGAACCTTTATTACCAATGAGCCTTGACTACAGATGTGATTTTTGTTGGGCAGATTTAAAGCATTAGTTATTGAAACAGTAATTCTGCAAGACAGACTAGATATAGAATGCATGGTAAAATTGTATTTTTATTTTTGAAGACTGTTTTTATCAGATTTACCTTACCATATGAAAAAGATTGTTATCATTTGCAAGATATGACGCCTTGAAAAAGAACAGTCAATATTCAGTCTGTCATATACAGACTGTGAGTTTTTAAGCTAATGAGAGAGGAAGAAAGTGATTTTTTTCTCTCTACTGAATAACTGAGAGTCAAAAATATAACATTATCTGGAATCCTTCTTGAAGGAGGATTGTACTTACCTGTTTTGGTCTCACCTGTTGGACACAATGGAGTGAAAAATATCGAAGAATTTCCACTGTAAGTTCTTTCTTAAAAGTGGTTTATATCTCTTATTAAAAATGAGGTTACAGCTAATGTAAAATCTTGACAGAATTTAAGTTTTAATAAATTCAAATATAATAAATCCAACTTTGCAGAACACTATTAAAAAGATCTATTTCAAATGACCTACATAGTTGCTTATGAAATGATTCACCATCTTAAAAAGTAGACAGGATCCTTCTGTATCTAATTAAAATAAGCAGACCAAACTACTTTATCAGATGAACCTTCCCTGACAACATCAACACTTTTGCACAGAAGAAGCCTGTAATGCAGTTATACTGTATCATTTATATTAATATTTAAACAGTGTTTTGAAACCTGAGTGATAGAACTTTGTTCCTTCTCTGTAGTCTGTTTTAACACTGTGCTGCTTTGCTTGCTGAAGGTGTTGCCATTAAGGTGCTACCACTTCCCTGGTTATTACAGCTGTTTCAGTTTGCAGTGTGGGATATCCCTCACATTTCACTGGTCATGCAGTGTACTACCACAGAATGTAAAGCCCCAGCAGAGGTTGCATCACTTTGGAAAAAACTTAGTTATTATGAGTCGAGTTTTTGGTTTGTTTTGTTTTTACTAAAGTAGAAAAAGGGTAGAAGCGCCATAGCATTCTCATTATCACATCAGAACATGGTCCAAACTTGATTAACTACACTTCTTAAGGTTTTATTTATTTTTAAGGCATTTTAAGTAAGTCATTTGCAGTTTGTGCTCTCAGATTCTTGCTTTCACTGTTTCTTTCTGAACCACCAACAGCATTTGTTCTCCATGCATACATTAAACTGCTGTTGCACACTACTGCTAATCAATCCTCTTTTTCCTGTGCACTGTATATTTGTACACTTGTGTTTTATTTTTAGAAACAATTCATAAAAATGTGAAAACAGTTTGCTGAGATACACATCTACATTTATATTTTAAAATTTTGCAGGCTTATTTCCTACTCTTAGTCCTTTCACGTAAACAAGCAGAGGAAACCCTTCAGCTTGACAAAGTTGTTTGCTCATGTAATAAATGTGTTATTGCTCTGTCTTAATCTGTGTTGTTGTATTGCTCCAGAGAGGATGAGCACACCCTTATCCAGCAGTATTGTCAGACGCTGGGAGGAGAGTCACCTGTGAGTCAGCCTCAGAGTCCTGCACAAATACTCAAGTCAGTGGAAAAAGAAGAGCGAGGAGAGATGGAGCGCATCATTGCTGACCTTGAGGAAGAACAAAGGTGTCTGATAAGTGTCCTGTTTAGTGCTTGAATTGTCACCTCATTGTTTGAGCTAAGTGTATATTGTTGGAGAAGATGAGAAGAGATGCATTATTTCAATGATTTCACAAAAGAATTAATCAGTCAAGGCATGTCATGCATGGCATAACTCTGTTAGGCAGGAGGGGGTGGTTCTACAATAAAATACCATAGGTTCACTTCTACTTCATTGTGCAGATTTTTTTTTCATAAACTACGTGGCAAACATTGTCTTTATATGAGCTGCTAGTATTCTCTAGTAGAAGGTCATGATAACATAATTTGATCTAAGGAAGTTTATATTTTAAATAATTTAGATCATCGTTCTTTGCTTCTCTTCAATCTACCAGGGGTCTGCAGATAGAATATGAGCAATTAAAAGAGCAACATCTTCGGAGAGGAATAAACCCTCTTGCATCACCTCCTGACTCCATTGTTTCACCTCAGCATGCTTCTGAAGATGCTGAGCTCATTGCTGAAGCTAAACTTCTAAGGCAGCATAAAGGCCGCCTGGAAGCAAGGATGCAAATATTGGAAGATCACAATAAACAATTGGAGTCTCAGCTTCACCGACTGCGTCAGCTACTTGAGCAGGTAAATGTATACTAATGTCTGTGTCTTTTCTGGCAGGTGACTTCTGCATGATGGATTTCTTGGTGTGGTGAAGGTGTTGGGATTTTACTGTAGATATTTTCACTGTTAGTTTCCTCTGTTGCACTCAGACATTTCTAGGGTGAAGAGTCATTTTTCTACCCTGTTACAAGCTGCTGTGTATGTCAGATGAGCACAAAATGATTACAAGTGCTGGAGTCATCATGGTAACTTAACAAACATACAAATAAGTGCTACATTTTTTTCCAAATTGAAAAACAGAGGGAAGAAAATATATACAATTTTCCAAGTAGTGGTACCAGTCACACCCTGTATCTGACTTCAGTTTTCCAATCTTTCCTTAATTTATTTTGTTTTGTTGCCATAGTCAGTCACTGAAACCTTTCTTGACGCAACAAAGACAGATTGCCGAAGATATCTCTAATATGCAAAGGAACGATTATTTTTCCATTCAGAAATCCAGTATCCATGTATACACTGATAAACTACACCAAAAGGTGTTGCAGTGGAGAGCCTTTTTGCAAATGCCAGTAGCTATTGACTGTAGATTTTGTTGGGAGAAGAAATGTTGATCATTTTTGAAGAGCATACACATCTAGATGCAAAAAAATAAAATGGCAGGTTCTATAAGGTGTTGTTAGAGATGTTAGCTTGTAGAATATTGTGTGTGGAAGCTTAAATGTATGAAATAATCATTACCATTGGCTCAGAATCCAGTAAGGTAAATGATTCCTGCCTTCCTTGAACTGGATGATTGGTTGTATGTATTAGAGGATTTAACTAAGCTGGGAAGCAGGCTGCATAAAACAAGTATCAGTATGGTGTAAGTCCGTACTGTTGATGATACCCTTATTACAGTAATGAAGATTTTGTTGTTGTTATTCCCCTGGCTGATGGTCATTTTTCTAGGTAGTCTTGGCACGATAGCATTAGGATGCATTTGTTCCAATGGCTTCCCTACCCCTCAAGCAGAATATCATTGTTGTTGCTGTCATTCTAACATATTCAATCAGTGTTCGAGTAGTTTGCATATTTAACAGGGTAGATAATTGGTGCAGCTGTTGATAATCATTCATGAAGTGAGTATCTTGATAACTATTGCCTACACTAGGTGTTTTGGAGAGGAATTTAAAAGTTGTAAAGAAACTGCTGTAGAATAGAAACAGGGAAGTTCTGCCAAAACTACAGACGATTTCAACTCGGTGCTTAAAGCATTAAAGTGTTCACCCTTTAATTTTTTTTCTAATGTGTCTGTAGATAATCTTACTGATATTATATTTTTGTGATCATTCAGTACCTTTATAGCATTCTTAACAAGGTCTTGAAGATATCTGTATGTGTTGTGCTAGTGGGAGGTGGCTTTGAGAAGAGAGCAACATTTTCTACTTAGTAGTTCTGCCTCTGAATTTTTTTGACTGTTCAGCAGCTTTTGGTTTCTGATAGGGTAAGGTATAACAAAGAAGATCTTTTGCAATATTTCTGATTTGTTTAAGCCTCATTTGCTATACACTTACTCTTTTGCTTACTGTCCACAATCTCCCTCATCTGGGAAATCCTGTTAGGCTTCTGGTTGTTCCTTCTGCTCTTCCCAAAGATGTTTCTGTTTCTGTTTGTCCTTTTCTAATGGAGTGTCTGGTACCAAGTCAAGTATTTAAGATTATCTGCATTATTAATTTTGAAGGATATCTGTGATTTTTCGATATAACTTTCTAAATACATTCTTACGTTATGATTTTGTGTTCTTTTGACCTGCCACTAAGCAGGTTTTTTGTTGTTTTGTTTTTTTTTTTGCAAGCTATCTCCAAGAATGGTGAAGCTATTCCCCTGAAAGGGCTTCAGAAACTTAAATAATTCAAAATTTCAGAGTATGTTCTTTGGAATTTCTTTATGTCAACATCAATACTGTTTTGAAGCTGCTCTGAATCATGTTACTACCCTCTTCAACTTTCTGGAAAAATGACTGCTCTTCAGCATGTTTGTTTTTCTGTCTAGGCTGTTCACAGTGTGTGGAAGTCTTTCCATCTCCCACTGCTTGGGAAAGACTATTTCAGAAGCCAGCTGGAGATCTAAGTTTATTTCTTTCCTTTGTTTTTGTCAAATGTCTAAATTACTTTTTAGTGCATGTAAAAAATCTCTTGTCTTGTTAATGAGATAGATAATTTGCACGAAAGATTATCCTAAGTGCAAATGTCAAAATATATAACTATGTGATTCCTCCAGTAATAATTATTGGTGTTAAAGGACACCACTGTTTGTCTCACAGCACTTTCTTTACTGTGATTGGCATTTCATGTTCTCTCTGTTTCTTTCTTCTGACAACACCAGATCCCTCCATTTCTTCTTCTCCACTCTGCCTCCCGACCATTATGTTTATAAAGTACCATTGAATCTAAAATACTAGGACCTCTTTGTCTAATCAGTAGGGGTAGAAAATGAATGAAACTTAGAAACTCCTACAGTAACTTAGATCTGTTATCAGTGCATTCAAAGACATTCTTTAGAGAGCACCTTTAGCAGAAAAGTGTTTGCATCCTCACTGCACATTTGCCTTCTTTAGGTCACAATTCGGAGGTTAACACTCTATTTTTATTTTAGCAAGCCCAAAGGATTGGTAGCTGTCACACAGTATTGTCGTTTTGTCCGCCTGATTGATTATAGGGCCAGAGAGGAAGGTGAAACAGAATTCGCTTGCGACTGCTTTGATTCCACCACGTTATGTTAATCATAAAGGAAAAAAGTCCATTTTCACTTTTATTTTATACAGCCCTTTTAGATACTACACGTACAAAGTAGAATTAGGATCTATTATGAAGCATTTAAAGTCTCATTTGATTTTTCTTTATCTGAAAAACTGAATAGAGGTTTCATGCTGGATCTGATATTGAATTTAATGGAAGTTATCGTCTGTCAATGAACGTATGATAAAACTGAAAGACAACATATATAGGGGCTGCAGCTCCTTCTCCTGCTAAAAGCAGAGGAGCTTTAGCAATAGAGAAACGGAGAGGGCTTTGTGTTCATTTTGTGGCTGAGAGAATAAGCGAGGAACAAGAAGGAACATGTGCAATGAATTTGGAAAAGGAATTGCCTGTTTCTGAGGTATTCTGTAGCTAAGATGTTTGGGGGGTGTTTGTTTAAACAATGACAACAACAACAGAAGTCAGATGAATAGAAAATTTGACTTATCTGTCCTTTAAGCTACTGTTCAGGCTCTTCCACAGGAAAGACACCAGTACGAGTCACACAGAAGTAAGGCATTGTTGATCCAAATTGGTTAAAAAAAGTATCTCCCTTGAGATCCTTTAAAACTGCAGTATTACAGAGAAATCCCTGTTTCAGAATTTTCTGCACAACTTATTTTTCCCTTTGTATCTTTATTTAGTTTTACATAACAAAAAATTTCACATCCCAGAAACTGAAGTATTGAGTTTTGATTCCACAAGTTCTTGGTGTTCATTATATAGCCTTAGAAAAGAGACTGACATTTTTATACCTCCAGTTGTTTCCCATTAAAATTTGGGTTATCTCTCATTAAAACTGTTAAATCATACAAATATGTGCAGCTATATCCTCAATTATTTTGCATTTAACTTCACTCAGTATCTGATAATTAAGACCTTTCTTCCACTGACACGGCTCTTTCTTTGCTGCTCCAAACCCCACAGTCTGCTGAGCTGTACGGTCTTGACTTTGTAAGAAGAGGATTTGGGTTTTGTTTGGCTTTTCTTGATATTGTAGTCATTGTAACTCAATACTGCCTAATGAAAATGAATTCATTAGACATTGGCCTCTGATTAGAAGGGAATGTGTTTAAAAAAAAGTAAAATTCAACTGTGATGTTTCATTCTGACTGCTACAGCAATGTAAAATATTCCAGTATGCATTATTTGCTCTCAGTTAATCCACTATTAGAGTCTTCATGCTCTGTGTTGTTGCTTTTTTTTTTTGTCATTTGCAACAGCACTCCTAAGGGGCAGTAAATAACCTTCACTACTAATTTGTCATTTAAGTTTGTAGATGTCTTTTTTCTATCCTAATTAATCCTGATTTTGCAGTGTCTTGCTATCTCTAGTCTAGCCTTCGTGTTGCTGTACTGCAGTTTACTGTCAAGTCCAGCACTGATCTGCAACATCTGATGCACAGACTCAGATGTGAACGATCCAAATCATTTTTTACATGTTCTAACATCCCTTATATACATTCACAAGTTTCCTCTTTTAACTTTCCCACCCACCTTTACATGTCAACAAAACATTCCACAAGCAGTCCTTAACTGTGGATGCAGGTGCTTATGGAATTAGTCATGAGCCATTCCTAGCCATGCGCTCTTCCTCCAGTCAAGATCATCATCATGCAGCCATCACACAGCTTACTTGACTTTGTTTTTCTCAACTTTGCTTTCTCATGCAGTTTATCTTGCTGCATGGATTCTGCTCTGAATAGTCTTTCTTGTATTCCCACACTGATCTTCCTCACTCAGTTGTCTCTGCATCATTTATCTATGTTTACTGATTCAAGAGGGACAGAGATCCAGTACAGGTACAAGTCTGAATTTTGGATTGCTCAAATCCTCTCTGTCCATTTATTCATGGTGTGGACAAACACCTATTCTGCCACTGAAGCTACCCTTGTTCTACACTGAATTAACCTATGACCTTCAGAGAGGTTACTTCATCTCCTTAGCTCTGAAATCTTCTTGAACAGCAGTTGCTGTACAGAATGTCCTGGGATTAGTTACCCCCATCTTAGTGTATTTTAAATGACTGAATTCATTTTACCTAGACCCTGTAGCTGGGCTGAAGCCTTATACTGAATAGCAAATGACTTAAATACTCAGTAGGCATTCACTGCTCATACTGATGTCTTGATGGTAAAATCCTTGCCTGACTTGAGAGCATTTCCATTTTTCTTTGTCTCCTAAGTGCAGAGCAGTCTCTCTTGATTTATTCTTTTAGTCAAATGTGGAAGTTGGTATTGTCATAGGAAAGAGAGATGAGATTGGGAAGAGAAAAACAGATTCGCTGAATACTCAAGGGAACAGTTCCTTCTGTCTCACCATAGTGTGTGCAAGAAAAGGTATCTCTCGTTGAACAATTAGCAGTTTTTTGTTGAAGTTTTTTTTCTTTTGTTTAACTTACCTCAGAATTAAAAGTTGCTGTGCACTTAATGAACTACCAAGGTGTAAAGTTGTTCACAAATGAGCTGTTGTGTCTATTCCTTCTGCAATGAGTCTTGTATATGTTCTAGATACTTTTTCAGTCTCAAAAAAAAAATCTTAAAAATAATTTTTGCATTACTTCTGTGTCTACTTCTGACAGATCTAGATAAATAATCTGCTTTTTAAACTGTTTGGAAGTAATTTGACGATACGCAGTCAAAAAGACACATTATGGGGACAGCCATTTCAGTGAAGATTATGTAATTGCCTCAGATACAAATGCTGTTACACATGCTTCTGGTTTTTCAGTACAGTTGTTTTTGGAGCTTAAGTATTGTATAACTCTTCTTCAGAGGATTTCTTGATTTCTTACAAAAATAAAAGAAGGGAAAGAGGTAGAAATGCCTCTGCAGGATTCCTTCCAATATTTCTGAGCTTTATAGTGAAGAAGTCTTTTGATCTTTTCTTGTTTTACATCTACATATATATACATATACGTAATCTCAAGCACACACGTGTCTACAGAACTTTGATGTTTGATTCTTAAGCTCACTGTAGGAATCTAGAAAGACTTACCTCAATAGTTTCAAAGTATGAGGACTCCTGTTGGCAATTTTCTGGAAATTATGTAGTAATTTGGAGATTTTTGCCGATCTGGAGTTCTCCATACACTGGAGAAGCAGCAACAGCAGGAGTGGTGGGCAGTGGCTACTTTTTAGATTTAGCAGTTCTCCTGAATTTGGCATCTTTGTTCGGCTTCGTTGTGAAAGAAGTCAGTGAAATAATTTCTGGATGGAACTGACACTATTAATCATCATCAGTCACTTTAGGTAAAACTTCTTAGCACAGATTAGCTGGCTGCCTTGTGTGTATGCACATGTGTATATGCACATACATACATACCCAACCTCATTAATAAAACTGTGTCGTCTTTAGGTATAGCTGTGCTGAGAGCCTTGTCCAGCTGCTTGGATTGTACTTAACAAACTGTGGTTCTATGTGACACCACTCGTAGCTGAATATCATTAATTAAGATGACAACTGGAGTGTTATAAAAATTATGCTGAAGCCTGATTTTTTTTTTGTAATAGGCTGTTCTGTTTTGTCTTGCTGATAGCTGTATAGACCTAAGCCAGCTTTGAATACTTTGAATAGAAAGACGAGGAAAAAAAAAGAAAAGAAGCAGGGGGACCATATACAAGCTTACCCTTAGGTTATGTAGGTATAACTACCCTAAATGTGCTTTTCACTGTCTCCCATGTAGCCTGAGTCAGACTCCCGGGTTAATGGTGCCTCCCCCTGCACTTCACCCCAGCATTCAGCCCTTATCTACCCACTTGATCAAGAGACAAGCTCACAGTTTCATCAGACAGGTGAGTGTCTGGTCAGGTAACATGCTGTGTGAGTCTGTAGACAAATACTGAATGGTTTTGTTTGCATCTTTCTGAAATTTACCAACAAAAACACACAAAAAGAGTCTGATCTTTGTGATGGTACTGGGAGCAATGCTTATTGCACCTGGAGTGCTGCTTCCCCTCACCTAAAAGCAGATGCAGTATCACAAGGATCTGAGTAATGGATGTCTGTCACAGTTTTTTTGGTCCTAGTTATTCTGAGCTACCGGGTTAATCTCCTCCCCCCCCCCCCCCCCTCCCCCCGGGAGAACCAGATTGCATTGGAGTGAAATGGCCAACAGCTGTTTGTCCTACAGTATCTGCATACAGCCAAGTAATCTGACAGATACAGGAACTAATGTCCAAATCCATATAATTGAAGCTTTCTGACTGCTGCTTTAAAAATTCTGTATTTTTCTCTGTATGCCCTCCTTATTCTGGTTCTTTGACCCCACCCCTCAAAGGCTTTACATCTTTAGGAATTATTTAGTATTTAAAAGTACAGCCTTTGCACATCAGGGGATTTCTCACTTGAAAGATTATTTTAAATTCTCCAATAGCAAAACTCATTAATTCCACTGGCAATTAGCAAAAATAATTATGGACCATTGAATGTTCAAAAATAGGAGAAAAAAATAACAGATTTTTCTCAAACTATCTAAGTGTAATTTCCTCCCTATTTTTCTTTTCAAGCCTTTGTTTCATAAATTTAAGAAAATTATGATATTTCTGTGGAAAGCCAGAAAAATATTCTTTTGCATACTGAGAAGTTTTCATTCAGCATTGATGTGTGTTTTCATTATAATTTCTCTGAAAAAACATGGAACTTCTCTGAGTCTGATTTAATGCAATAGAAGATTTATAAGCAGTGCTGTCTAATTACAGAGCCAGTTGTATTCCCTAAACATTCCATATGCTAATTTTGAGCAGCACTTAAAAAATATCACAGCAATGAGGATTTTAACACTAGTGAAATTGCTGGTGCATATTGAATAAATGCTGCCTAAAAGAGGTTTGTTTCTTTATTTATTTAAAAATGTGTTGGCCCTGGAAGTTAGGTGACAAACACTCTGACACAAAAGTAAAGAACATAACTGAGTAATTATTGAGTGTACTCCCTCCATCTTGTTAACCTTTTACTTAATTTAACTGTAAATTCTCATAAGCTGCTTCTGGTTGATAGTTGCTTCCAGTTAAATTTTGGATGCAGTGGTTGAGCTTTAATAACAGAATTTTTCATTCTGTGAATTAGTAATTTAACTTTCATCTCCTCTCCTGAACCTGTCAGTTACCAGTGATAGTTGCTGCACATTAAGGTACACACACATGCTTCAGCAAATGGTTGGCATTGAAAAGTAAACCAGCATTCAAATGGATGATTGGGTGGGAATGCCTTTAAGAAAGTTGTCATCTTCTTGTTTTATTTCCTTGTTACTAAAATAATTGTTTTTTTTTGTTGTCATATCTGCAGATGACTTGTTAGTTCCACCTCATGATACCAACACAGATCTGACAGATGTTATGGAGCAAATCAACAGCACATTTCCAGCTTGCTGCTGTAAGTGGAACAAAATGCCTCTCTGACAGTAGCCATAAATTTGATATGGTCTTTTGAAGAAAAAAGTCATTCCTCTGGTATTGACTAAGAAAAGATCTCTCTGATAAGATTTCTTGTCAATATATACAAGTTACAGAACTCTGTTCTTTATGGTCACTCAACATTCATTCTCCCATATTTATGAAGGGAAATAAAAAATATTCTTGTGTTTTCAGTATAAGAAAAGTCTGTTGCTTTGTGTGGAATTTTCATTTGTGTCTGCTGCATAAGGGAAAGACACCTAGAAGTCCACTTGTTACTGATGTAAAATCTATGAGAACCTAAGTGAATGTAAATTCAGAAATTCTGAGCACTGCTTATTTAATAGAAATTGAAAAAAATGCCATAGGGTACAGCAGAGACCATAGCCCAGTGCTGATTCCCTGAACTAATTATTGGACTAGTTACTGAACTAATTGACTGTAGGGCAAATAACCCCCA
>VXAB01006128.1:79328-121663 GCA_013399175.1 Odontophorus gujanensis | reverse complement strand
CTTTCCTTTCCTTTCCTTTCCTTTCCATAGCACTAATGGTTCCACAAGGCAGGAGCTCCCAGCTCTCTGCTGACATTCAGATCTTGGTTTGCCATCAAATTTGTACTGTTTTCCCTTGACCACTTATTGCTTGTGTAGCTGACATCAGTTGAAATTGCTAACTTCGGGATGCTCAACTGCTCTTTCTTCAGTCTCACAAATGTGTACAAGCTACTGCTACTGCTACAAACTCTGCTTCAGTCGTCCTTTCGCTCTAAGAAAGGGAGCACTTTACCAGATGTTGCTGCTTCTTGTCCTAGGTTGTTGACTAGTGATATAGTAAAAAACATAAATGCAGATCAAAGAAAGTGTTCAAGCAAATAGGAATGTATTACAGCCTTTGAACTGGAGTGTATTTTGCTCAGTGTGGTGCACAAAATTCCCCCAGTCTAAAATATTTATTTGTAATTATTCAAAATCATATACCACGGGGATTGATTTTTCTCAAAAAAAAAAAAACCAACAAAAAAAACCTAGAATTAGAAGTTGGATTTTGTACCTAGCATGCTGTGAATGATACCATAATACAACTTGCAGAAATGAAAATTAAAAGTACTACAAAAAGTAATGTACCAAAGGTCAATATGTCATATAATAAGATTATGTCATTACAATGAGTCATGTAGTTCACTGATCCAACAGTTTTTTATAAAACTAAATTCCACTTCAGATGATTGCACATTAGATAGCTAAGTGTTAGTTGATAACTACCTTTTTGTTTTAGAACTGAGAATTCTTCTAGATTGAGAAAGAACCTGAGGATATTTCTATATTTTGGTAATGCTGCATTAGTAGCAAAGGTTGCATAACTGATAAAAACATACAAGAATTTCAACTATAGGCTTTCATGCAGATGCTATATAACATATAAGCAATTCATTGTCTTCAAAGCAAAAGGAGTTAATGAAAGGTAAGAATTACTGTTAAAGAGATAATCACTTTATTACATACTTAAAACAGTGACAGACTCAGGTTATCTAGTATTATTTCATTATACATATTTTGAATTTTTTTGCATTACATATTTTTAATTTATGTGATTCATTATAAATGATGTAAAAATGATTTCTAAATTAAATTAAATATCATAGGAATGTTATGAAAATAGTGAAGGATGTTTGATGCCCTCTTGGCGTTTCCCCAGACAAGAGCTATAATTCTGCAACGCTGTACCGGATCACAAAAGTACCTGAAATACTCTGATATAAAATGAAAAAATCCACTATCAGCTTCTACAAGTATGAAGTACATCATCTACTTTATTTTTAGAAGTAGGCCAGGAGTGAGCAAGAAGTTGGTAAGGGGTATAACTGACAACCTGGCAGAAAGGTTATTCTGTATGGTGCAATGTCACGATGAGCAATAGAAACAGTGATAGTTGAAGAATGAAGTGAGGTTTTTGGCTTCCAACTAGGTTGTTGCTCAGAGACTGATAGGCTTGTATGACGCAATAAGTGACTGACTTTGCATTACTTGTTTTTTTCCCCTTTCCTTCATCCATTAAATTGTGTTTATCTTAGCCCACAAGGTTCCTCATGTTTGTTTTGAACAAGCAACTGGGCAGGTTATTGGCAGCACAACAAATCCAAATAAGTTCAACTTGAGGATCCCATATAAAATTCAAGTGCCTTCAGTTAGAGACAACAACTAGATCTGTTTCTCTGGATGCAGGCAAGTGGTATTCTGGCATTTGCAGCTTGAGCTGTAATCAGTCTGGGAACAAGGCCAGAGGTGAAACAAGCCTGGACCCTCAGAAGGGCAAGGGAGTCCCCAGGGGAGACTAGGCAGGGCCAGCAGGGCTCCGGGCTGACCCAGTGCCCTCAGAAAGTGGCTGGCTTATTCATGAGCTGCAGCCAGGTTAAAATGAAATGATTTTAGTGCAATAGAACCCAGAGCTCTTCCCAAATCATAAAAGGAATAAACTGCAAACCATATTTTTAGCACAACAATGGCAGTAATTTTTCTGTTTTAAGAATATCTGTACTGTAAGAGGGACCTGAAGACTTCAAGTCACGCATATTAGTTTTCTTTCTTTATTAGTTCTCTCATTTTTTGTCTCAGGCTGTAAAATGCACTGGGTATTTTTTTCTAGCTTTCTCAGCAACAGGTTGCTTATCTCTTAAGAGTAGATTGTTCCTACGATCTTTTATCTCTCGTAGCTGGTATTTTTCACTGTTATCAAGTTTTTTCCTCTGACATTATTTTCAGTCTTTCAAACTGTTAATTTCCTTGATGTGATTTACTTTCTGCTGCACAGTTTTGTCCAGCATTTCTCAGGCTTGCTGAATTTTCATTTCAGCTATATTTATCAACATAACTTCTTGTCTTCTTTTTCACTCCAAATTTATCCATGAAACATCCTTTTTCTTTCTTTAGAGCGTCTTCTGATTTCCTAATCCTCCCCTCCATAAGCTGATCAAGGATATCTCGAGATCTTTGAGGCTTTTATTCCTCTGTAATTCTCTTGCTAAACTCATCGGCTTTGACCTGATGATTAATTTTCTTCAGGAATCCGTGTCTTCTCTTTGTATGAGTTTAACTCTTGTCTCTTCTTCCATTTCTTTTAAACACCATTTCTCAAAATCCTGAGCAACCTTGCCTCTGACCAGAATACAGTTCACATCTCTAGTATTTTTCTTCATGATCTGCATCTCTCTTGACTATTTTTCCTCAAAATGTTTATTTCCTTTACTAATCCTAAGGATATAATCTTTCAAGTTTTACCTCACATTGAGTTTCTTCCTCCTGTGGCAATTTCTGCCATTTCTTCTGTCAAAACATCATTTATTTTGGTCTGGCTTCCTGACTCCATCCCCATCCAGCCTGTGCTCATCCTTCCTTGCATCCCATTCTCTTTGTTACATGTCCAGGGTTTCTGGTGTTCAGGATCTGATTTTCTTATTCCATCTTCTCTCCTCACCCTCATCCTGTAGCTGCCCTTTCTTACGTCTTGCTCATTCTGGCAGCCAGACAGCACTAAGGCAGTCGTCTACTCACCTCTTCCAGGAGTGAAATCAAGTTTCTCATCGTGGAGACTGCAGAGCTTACTGAGTAACTTGTCTAGCCTTGACCTGTGCTGACAGCAACAGCTCTGGCTCCTTTCTTCCTGCCTTGCTGTAGATGACCCATCCAGGAAGAAAGAGGATGGGTGGGGGAAGGTAGGCATGATGACCCAGCCTGCCTCAGTCCCTGTGGACATGCTGCATAAAGGGAAGAAACTTCATAGGAAAGACCAGGAAAGCTTCATCCAGAGCAGACATAGACAGTAATGCAAGCTCATTGCCCCTCCTTGTGTATATTTGCTGCTCTCCTGTATCACAACAGATATAATTTGTAATAGAGTTCTTACTTTCTTTTAAAGAGACAGATAATTCAATTTTGGGATTATTATTTTGGCAGTTGCTACATATGTACCTCAGAGCAGAGTACACATGGTGAATGATGTAAATGAAAGCATATGGCCTTCTCAAAGTATTTGTCTTTGAATTTATGAAATGATTTATGAAACTGCAACATATGGGTAATGAATTACAACAGGATCGGTTATTTCTTTTGTAAAACCCATGCCTACAGAAACAAAGGCAAGAAGGTATACTAAAAATACTGTACGCAGTCTGAAAATTTGAGTACTTTTATATTAAAACATGCCAGCATTCAACATTCCTTACAACTGAAAGCTATTAAAAAGGTAAAAAACCAAACGAACAAAAAAACAACAAGAAAAACACCAACAACAAACAACAATCTTTTGAAGATATTCGTACCAATACCAATACTACTAATACTTCTCCTGAGGACCTCATATATCTCTGTAAAGCAAACAAAAAAGTTGTTCTCATTTTAGAGGTGAGGAGATGAAGACAACAAATGGGAACATGTGAAGTCTCTGTTGAGCAGACAACAGAATCTGTCTTTTCTGACAGGTTGTGTTTACCTGCTCTTCCTCTCTGATAAACCATTTACATATGCATGTATTTGTAGTGTAGTTGTGATGCATACAGACATAACTGAACTTGGAGGTACTCACCACACATTATGTAACCAGAGGTGGCTCTTGCCCAGGACTTTACTGCACTTAGCCTCCATCTGTTCATACTGGGACAGGTTGTGGGGAAGTGGGGCTTGCATAAAGTTTTATCTGAAATACTGACCAACATTTTTCTGAGAAAATACCATTAAATTCATACCATTAAAGGTATGAACATGTTATGGAATATCAACAATACAACAAAAATCATAAAACCGTAACAGAACATCAGCTCTTTGGCCCCTCACATAGCCATAGTTTAGAGGAGACAGCTTCAGAGAAGATGCCAGGCAAACAGTCAGCAACTTCTGTCCATTTGTCTGAGTACAAAAGCTCCTCTGCCCCTCTTTCTTTAGCTATGATGTATGCTCACTTGTGCTGTCAGATGTTTAGGCCAGAGTCTGTGTACTGTATCATTTCAGTAGCCTTACAACCTGTGCAAACTAAACAGTAACATGCTATTTGAAGGTGGTATAATTAATAAGAATTATATAGTTTATATGATAGTATAGTTCAGTAAGGCAAGTGAATGGACACGTGTTTCCTATTCAGACTCTCACAGTATAAAAGGAGAATAGCTTCATGCTGATCACCAAAACATACTTTTAAAAGTTTATTAAAATGCTGTCTTTTTAGTCTTTTGTGGACATGTTGTTGGATTTTGAGATGCGGAATAATTGTTGCAGTCAGCCGTAAAATCAGTCTTTAGATAACTGAATAATAAAATAACTGTATAAGTAGAATAGCAATAAAAATGAATCCCAAAGCAAAATATATTATGGTGTTTCACTTCTTGTACCTGAAATGGCTATGTGCCTAGGGAAATTTACTTTTCCTCTCACCTGCCCATGAGATGCAGCCATTCAAATAAACTCACTGCTAAACAGTGTTAGTAAGACATACCTGTGAGATCTAAACCAGAAGTGGCTGTTGTTTCCCAGTGTCATTGTTTCTTACTCCTGCAGTTTAGCTACAATGCCTGGCTGATCATATTATGTGTTTGTTTTGCAGGACCTGAATTAGAGTTCATACTTTGGGTTACATTTAAATGGCTATAAAATTTAATTATAAAAAACAAACCACAGTAAGAATACATTTTTCATGATGTGGTCAGATATAGACAGTGAGGCTTAAGGAGATAAATGGATTAAGGACTCTGTAATAAATCTTTTCCTTTCTTGAGGAAATAAATTAAGTATATGAGGCAATTGCTATCTGATATGAGAAATGCTGGAGGTGAAAGGTTTATAACATCACCAGGACAGAAGTTTAGGGTGGATTGCTTGTACCACATGCAGTAAACAGCAGAAAACTGCATGGTTAATGAAAAACAAACAAACAAAAAAACAACATTTGATAACATTATATTAAAACTAAACAGACTGTTTCTTCAGCTCATATGGAAAGGTTTCTGTCTATTGATTCTGATGGTTTTACATGTGGCTTGTCTTGAGAAAATGTTTCTTTGTTTATCCCTAGGTGGTAAGAGATATTGCACATAGAGATGGAGCTGATCAATAGAATAAATATTTAACCTGCCCCTTGTTACTTGCAACCTAGATGTCAGCTCAAATTTAGCCAGAGGAGAAACTACCTTCAGTGCTCATTTCCTGGTGTCTGAGAAGTTCAAGTCTGCTAGTATGGTGGTAGAGATGTGAAAGCTGTCCTGTGTCGGCCCCTCTGCTGGAGGGTGAGATGGCTACCATCATTAAATGAAACTATTGTGTCTTGATAGTAAACAGATATGAATGGTGATAGCAAATAGTACTGACGATGCTTAACTTTTTCGTTTTGTTTTGTTTTGTTTTTAAATTCAAGCGCCAAAAATGATCAAAATATTGCAGGAAAGGATTGAGGGGCCTATGGAGGGGTAGCACTGTATTTTCTCATTCGAGCATCTCAGCCCATGTGAAGTTTACTGCTGTAAAAGGTTTCCCCCATTCAAGCTGTTCTCTGGCAGCGGGGAGCATTCTTGAAGGAGTCCAGCAGGGTGCACTAGGAGGCTGCTACACGTGCTGCTGCTGTTGGGAAATTGCACTCAGCTCAAACAATGTGAGGATTAATTCGTTTGTGCTGGCTATTTTTTTTTTTTCCTTTAAGGGTGATTGTATTAATTTGAAAAACAACAGTACCTTTTATGAGTGATCAAAGCTGTCATGTAAGAAATTGTAGGGAACTTAACATATTCAGGCTATAATAGTGCTGGGTCGGGCATCTTTCCTCAGAGAGGTGTTTTAAATAAAATTTCATTTTGTGAGCACTCTACAATTGCAGCAGAATCATTCATAACGTGATTGAGGTCAGTGATTTTATCTCAAAGTAGGTCCTGTTAATCACTTGGCTTCATGTGTTATTGGTTGTGAGGAAGACTCTAATTATGTTTCAACCCTGTGAAGGGGCTGGTTAGCACAAAGAAATCTCATCTCCTTTTATGATGTGTTCAGCCCAGCAGTTACTTTTGTTCTAAATAGGGCCTGGCAGCCTCCAGGGTGAGTGATTGACACATCAGTGTACTAACAGAAGCCAGAACCAATTCTCTTGTCTGACACCTCCTTTCCTCCTCTGAATATTAATGATGAGTGACCCAGCAGAGTGAATGAAAAGTGCACGTATCCCTTGTGGCTCTGTGCAGATGCTCAGAGATGACAGCGAGCCCTGCCCAGGAGAGGACACAAAACCATAAAGCCATCTGGTATTATGGAGTGAGCTTAATCTGTTCACTGACTCAGCCAAATGCTTGGTAAATCAAATGTTGACTGGAAAGAATTCATAATATTTGCACTTCAAAATATAGTTAAAACATCACAGAGACAACTAGCAATCGTAGCTGAATCCTTAGATAACACAAGGAGCTTAGCTCAGGTTTTGAGCTAGGAAAACAGCAAGAAATATCTAAAATTGTTTCAGGTAAGAGTAATATGCCATTGATTTGCTTTAATAGTGTCTTTGGTTACACTGTGATTGGCTTCAGGTAGCACAGGATGTTGATGATCATCACAGGTTTTATAGCACTTTATCACCACTTCTTAAAACATCCAGTCATGGAAGCCATTGCTCAATATTTCTGAGCCAATAATTAGAATTTGGTTGAATCAAATATTCTGTCTGTTTTTAGCCTGGAATGTGTGCTATTTATTGCCATAGTACAGACTGATATATTTAAATATATAGTAAGTCTATTCAGACTAGAAGATATAATGCATAATCAGTGAGCAGATTTCTTTATTTGATCATGTCACTTTTATTTATTCCTTCAATAAAATAGATCGCCTTTGGTAGTGCACCATTAAAGCTCTCCTGCTTAAGTGTTTCTAGTATCTTACTCAGCAACTCTGCCACAATAGAAAACAAGAAAAAAAATCCATTCTAATATGCAGTGAATTGTTTCTCATTGTGAAGCCCAAATTCAGTTCAAAGATGAAGTATCTTTTCTCACCACATTTTGCATATAGTCTCTCTTCTCTCCAGGGCAGTAAAAATACAACCCATTTCCACCGTCAGTGCCTTTCTCATCTTTTGCAGATACTGTAATTGAATACTCTTTGTGTTTTCACAGTACCCCAAAGATTGGTGATTCTTTTGCATCCCTACAGGAGGCTCTTGTATTCACACATGAAGCAAATCTTTCACTGATTATTACAAACCATTCCTCTTGACAGCTTTTCTATTTCCTTCTATACCACACGACAGCCCAGTCAGATGTATCTAGTTGCTGCAAAATCATTTCACCCTGCATTTCAAATCCTTTTGTGTGGTTCCATTTGATTATCTACTTTGGTTCTTTCCCATCTTCAGAATTCTTTCCACTTACCCCGAAGGCCCCTTGCAGTTCAACTCCCTTTTATTTCACAGCAGCTGATGCCATTAACTTTGGCTGATCCTTTTTCACTGTGCATGGCATACATTTCACCTAACTTTTCAGTCTGAGAGCTAAATGTCTGGTCCAAGCCAGGTATCTAAGTTAGTGAGAGAAAGGACACCTTCAGAGCACATTTATTTCACCCAAGTCAGATATAGGTATCTAAGCTAAGTCAGGTGGATTGCTCTCTGGGTATTCTCTCCATGGTTTGGCTGGTGCCTTACGAAGCATCCTTTCACAGCATTACAGTATCTACAACAAAATATTTGACAAAATATTTTCAGTCAATAAAAATAGTACCTTCTTTCCTTAATTTCGCATTTTAAAAATAACCAAGTACTTTATTTCTAAACATTTACAAAGAGAAACACTTGGGCTTAGACCACTGCAGGAAAAAAATCAGATATAAGCAGTTGTTCTACTCTTACAGTTTTTTTTCTATGCAAATAAAAGGCTAAATCATAAATGTGCCATAAGAACAATTGTCAAAGGCTCATAAAGAATATAGATCTGCACTCAGTTTATGACAATTCATTGATTGATCTGACTGAAAAACGAAGAGGTTTGCTGTCTAGTGGGTTGTGGCCTTCCAGACTAAGTAGAATGAAATGATGAAATGTGTAAGTGCTAAAAAAAAAAAAAAAGATAAATGCCTTTGTTAATGTAGGTTCTTCTTCCAGAATTAAAAATATATCACAACTGTGTCATTCCAATGGACAAAGTCACTGCAGTAAAGCGGTATACTTTTTCTTGCGTCTACCAAACTCAGCTCTGAAACTTCCAGAAAAGGCATAATTTCCTCATAAAATTCTTGTAGGTTCCTTGTCCCATCTGACTGGACTCCCAGTTTGCTCTTTGCCCCTCTCCTGCAGTGTCCTGAACAAACCTCAGGAGGTAAACAGCGGACAGGTCTCCAAGGCCTGTATGCAGGACAGCAGGCACATGTATTTTGCATCTGGAGGAAAACCGTTTCGCTAAAGCATGTAGTAGGAAAAAGGAAGCCTTTCATAAATATTTTAAATGCTTAAGTTTGACTCTTTATGTATGTATGTATGTATTTTTTAATGGATGACAGCTAGCAGGTTATTTTGTAGACTGTGCCCCATGATTTTCAGCCAAGGTAGAACTGATACTGGAAACTTCATAGGAAAAGTGGATTTTCTCACACTCGTGAGGGTAAATTCAATCTGTGAAGAAGCATAGTGTGTGTACATATCAATTCTCTGGCTAAGCCACTCTCTAAAAGGAAAACCAAACATTAAAAAAAAAACAATAAAAAAATGAAAAAAACTGGCAGGAGAACAAAGTTCAATCAGAGAAAGCTTTTATTACAACAGAAATTCCAGGTGCCTCCAACAAAGAGAGATGGTAATAAATCGGAGCCAAATTATTGAAAGGTTGGCTGCATTGTTCCCCTATTGAATGCTAGGAGAATTTCTCTTATTAGTATGATATTGAAAGGGATGGGAGTGTGGAGAGAACAAAGCAGAGAAACAATGCAGATGGGATAGATCTCAGAGGAGTGGTAGAGGGGTGGTTGCTTTCTGATGGATGCAACTCACTTAACCTGCTTCTCTAGGATGCGTAGAATCAGATGTTATGATTTTTAGAGTCCAGTGCCAGGAGAGAAAAAAATCTGTTATAGTAATTCAGAGAAGTGCCCCTCAGAGTGGACTTAACTCAGTTTCAGATGGTTAGAATCACTGAAGAACATTTCTCTGTCCTACTAAGAAAGATGTTAATCTGAACTACTTGGTCTACAGAGTGAAACCCTCAGACACAATGGAGGGACGAGCAGGAGCAGTACAGGAACACAGTGTGCCACAGCTCTCCATGACTGCTCATACTAAACACTCAGGCCAGTGGGAAGTCATCATTGTGCTCGTAGTGTTCAGGAGGATTCTCTCAACGATGTGTGTGGCCTGTGTGTACCGTGCCTAAAGATGAAGCAGTCATAGCAGGCCCCAAGTATGGTTAAAGGACAGAGAAAAAGGCAGAATGAACAAGTATGCATTATACATGCTAGAGAGAAATGCTTCCTTCCACACCATTTTCTTCTGCTTAGTAAATATTAATTAGGTTTTACAGTCTGAAGCCCTTTCAGGATTTAAATGAATACACTAGCTATTGTCAGCTATGAACAGACTATTTTGGAGTTATAAATGAAAATAATTTATGTACTGGCTTGATGAAATTTGGGAACCTTCACTGAAAGACAGCAATTAAAGGACATAACGCAAAAAACAAAGAAGAAATTAAAAATAGCACTGAAAAATGGCTTTCTCTTCTATTTTTAAAAGGAATGGTCATGCACAATAAAAAATCCAGCATGGATTTAAGGTTAGGGACATAAGGGGGATAAGAAGCTTAAGCCCCTTGCGTTAGCACCTACTGGTGCTGCACACATACACTGTGACTCTGGCTGTCTGAGCTCATGCCAGCCCTCCCACTGCAGCAGGGCCAGAGAAGCAATTGCTCTGTCAGCTGAGCACACCACACACTCTGTACCTTTCAGATGGGTCCTACAGGTTAAGTAAAACTAATGAGAATATACAGAATTAACCCTGCTGTCAAGGAAAGGGTCCTGCATGAACTTACCTACAGGAGTTGCTTTCATTTGTATTCAGCAGAGACAAAATTATTACAATAAGCACTGTGAACATCCTTGTTCAGGTATAAAGCAGGTTGTTTCAAATATTTAATTCCATATTCAAGCTCAGGGAGGGTAGATTTAGGTTACTTATAAGGAAAAAATCTTTTACAGTGTGGGTGGTAAGGCACTGAAACAGGTTGTCCAGTGTTGCGGTTGATGCCCCATCCCTGGAGATTTTCAAGGCAAGGATAGATAAGGCCCTGGGCAACCTGATCTAGCTGCACATGTCCCTGTTCATTGCAGGGGAGTTGGACTAGGTGGCCCTCAGAGGTACCTTCTAACCCTGAAAATTCTATGATTCTATGATATTTCAGACCAATACTGCCTCTCTCCTCTCCCCAACGTAGCAGAAACAAAGACCCCTACATAAGCACTACACTGTATCAAATAAAAAAAAATACTGTACTGACAAGGCCCTGAAGCCTTGAAGGATCAAAGAGCGTAGTAGTTTAGGTTTACTACAGAAATATAAACAGACTTCTGAGTCTTTGTTAGCCATAATCTAGTGGGTGTCAACCCTGCTGATGACTGGGGGCTGGAACTAGGTGATCTTCAAGGTCCCTTCCAACCTAAGTCATTCTGTCGTTTGATATTTTATGATAATTTCTTTCGTGGCTCTCTGATTTCCTACCTTGGGATTTATTATCAGTACAACTGAAACAAATAACATGTAAGGCTTAGTGTTAACAGATTCTAAGCACATGCATCTCTAACTAAAATAATTTCAATCTTATTTAGCTGCATCAGTAGAATGAGATGAAAGAACAATAGGCAGGCCTTAATCTTATCTACAGTGCAGCTTTCACTGACTGTAGCAGTGATGCTGGAAAAAAAGCTGAATTAAACTGCAGTACTTGCTATTCTGAACTTGGACTAAGTGACTGAAAACTGTAGTGGGAGATTAGCAGATGAATTATATACCGTTCACATATTTTTTGGCATCCACAAAGATAAGGATCCAGTTGTAGCAGGAGCTGAGCATAACAGATGATCCATCCTAGCTGAAGTTGGTGATAAGCTGTCCTTCAGCTTCGGCAGTGCAAGATTTTTACTTTGAACTCTTCTAATGAGTTTATGAAGTTTATGTTTTGTTTTTGTTCTTTCAATGAAATCTAAAATATGTGAGAAACAAATTATATTCCATCTGTATTTCCATTTAGGAATACATTTCATCTACTATATCTTCATTTTATTTCCTTCATATGATATACATAAGCAGAGATTTATTGATCTCCTTTTTATTGCTCTCTCTGTGTTTCCCTGGAAATAGATCTGCTTCTAAATCAGGCACATATTGCATCTGTCATCAAATGTTTAATGATTTTTCCAATTCTTGTGTCTTGAAATAATTCTGGAAAAAGATTTATTCGTCCATTAGTAGCATGTTGTTTGCTCAGTGGGAGAGGCAAAGTTTAAATAATGCAACTGTAACAGAAACTTAAGAGATTTCTAAAGCTGTAATTTGTCACAACCGGAATTACTGAAGTATTTTTTATAAAGTCATATTTATTATAATTTTCCCTTCTTCTTTATGTATTGGGCTATGATGGATATTTTTTTCCTCTGTCAACAAGGTTTATTGCTATTTAATTTTTATCATCCAGAAAAATTACTCTATTTCACTTCTAGCCTTTCTTTAACCATGTTCTGCTCTCATCAGGCTTACCCCATAATTCATGGAAAAATCTCTTACTCCTAAAACAAAGAAGTTTTCAGCTACTGATCAGTTTATGTCACATGAAATTGATAGAAAATACAGTTCAGGAAGGCTGCATTAAACTAAATCACCCCTGTCCACAGTCTGCTTCCTACTAATAGCTACTCACTTACAAATGCATTCTCTGCATTGAAGAACTAATTGTGCCAGTAATAACCAGGTAAAGGTGCCAAATTTATGGCAGTGATCACACTATTAGTAGAGGGGGAGGCAGTACAGTACAGCAGAAGAACTGATTTATGTGCAGATACCAACTTCCTCTTCAGCATAGAACATTGCAGAGAAAAACTTGTTGTCACAGCTCCTAAATCCAACCAGTTCTTATCTGGAATGGGATCTTATCTCTCTGTCACTCAAGACAACCCTTGAATTTTTAAAGAAATAAAAATTTGCAAATAAAATGTTATTTCATTTCATAAAGTGAGGAATTTTTGTGTAGTTTGAAAATATGAGAAATCTATATGAGATTTTTTTTGGAAGTACCAATCCTGTTGAAGAAAAAATTTGTTGGTGTGCCAGTGGGAATCCTTATAGGTCCACTAAGAATCTTCTAATATTAGCTCGGGAAGCAATGAATTTTGCAAAACCCCTGGTAAGTCTTTCATTAGAGTCCTTCAGTTCTATTGCATGATGATCACCTTATGGAAGCTGAGAAGACTGCACATGGACTTGAGCTGTTTAGTCCTGCTGAGGTGTTAAGGATGTAATTTTCAGCTGAACTTGTTCACTGAACAACATTTCCATGCAGGCTGTAAGTCACATTGCATGTGCTAGGAAGGCTGACAGGAGCCACAAATACCCAGAAAAAGCAAACAAAGACAGTGCCTGGCATTCTTGTCTAAGATTTATGGAGGATGAGGTAAGAAAAATTCTGAGGCAAATGAACCCACTAAAGTAATTGTTAGGCTCCAGCGGGGAGTCTTAAAAGGCCTGCACCAAAACCAGTATTTCATTGACAATCAAGAGGAGCCCAGAGGGCACAGCAAAGGTTTAGTAGCTGTTGTCAGTTGCCCTTTGGGCTGCAGACAAGAATTTCTGGGCAGATAGCTTGGACCTATGTAAATTGTATCTTGATGCCTGTGTGTTTATTTCAGAAGTTAGCCAAGGAGAGAGAACCTGTGAGAGAATATCAGCTCTCAATCCCTAAGGTCCCACCATATATCCTGTTACACTAATCTCTCAGTTCAGCATGAGCTGATGGGTAGTCTTTCATCAGTAACCTCATTCTCCATGGCATTTATAATTGCTTTGAGAAAAGGCTGCCAAGATGGTCATGAATTTAACCAAGGCAAACAGTCCATGTAGACGTAAACATAAGGAGATCTGGCTTCAACACATTGCTTCAGAGAATTTTTGTGTCTTTTCATTAAACTTTGATTTTGGAACTGAAATTTCATAAAACCAACAACTGAAGCAGAGAAGCACAAAGAAAATGAATGTGAAGGATTAAAACTTGGGGAAGATGGGAGCAACTGTACCAACTACTGATACTTATTTATGCTTAATCAATGACTACTATCACTATCAGGCAATGGAAGATACTTGCTAGTTCATTTGTCTGATAAATTTGTTGCTTTAAACTTCATTCCAAAATTCTCTTAACAACTGCAGCTCATATTTGTAGGCAGCTTTGTGCCAAACAAGGCCAAGTACAGGTCAACCTTTATAACTGACTAGACTGTAGATGCTCAGTGTACAGAGAAAATTAATTTGAATGTCCCTACATAGATCAAAATCAATACCAAAGTTAGTAATAGTATCTCCTTCCTAATTAAAAAGATTTCATTTTAATTTAGCCTACTAAAACTTATGGAAAATAGGTTCAAATCAGGATTTGTGGTGTTCCACAATATAAAAATTTCTTAGATTATGTAATCTAGGTGATACTGAATCAATGAATTAAAATAAACAAACAACAAAATTAACTGGCAAATATATATATATATAATGTACATATATTTCTAAAAAGGAAATAGTATAAGAGTCAGCACCTCCATACTTCTACTAAAATTACTGAAACTGTTTCTAATTCATTATCTTTAAACTGCCAGTAACCCACAGAGCATGAAAATGAGTGCTATCAAAGATGTCTGTAAATGCACTTCAAATGCTGATAATGCAATACACTGGGGACCTTGTTCATCACAAACTGCAGTTCTTGCTTCGTAGAAATTCCCCGTCTCAGCAGCTGTGTAAGTCTAGTTTGAATCAGCAACCAAAAAATCCATTTCACTGACCACAAAGAATAAAATTTCCAAAAATGGGGCAGACCTTGATTTACACTATTTTCAGTGACATATCTTTTATTTAGAGGAAATTGTCAAAGACTTGTAAAAGACTGGACTGTCTTGAAAGAAGTATTGTGAAATAAAGGTAGTTTATGTTGGATAACCAGTGACTTCTACTGTCTCCTCCTGCATTGCCTATTTTCCAATTAGGGCATGAGTTTAGAGGTTCAATTGTTCGTGAGGGTTCTCCAAGCCACAGTATGAACAAGGTTGGTGTTTGGATGTGGTGCTCAGCGACATGGTTTAGTGGTGGGCTGTGAGAATTAGGGTAGTATGGTCAGGTTTTGGTTGGACTTGATGATCTTGAAGGTTTTTTCCAATCTGAGCAATTCTATGATTCTAAGGCATGAGGGAGAGATGAAAGGATGGAAGGAATGAAGGAAAGGAAAGAGGGAGGGAGGAAGGACTGAAAGGAAGGTAGACTCCAGTACATTTTCATAATATCCCAAGAAAGAACAGAGTGCTTTTTTTCTTCCTCTCACTGTTTTACTTTTCAACAGCCTTTCCTATCCAGTTTCCATACATAACCCATACTTTTTGCTTCACTGTTTCCTCTGGCAAGCATACACGCTTACCCAAATTAATGTAAGGATGAAACTCAGAGAAATTCTACACCTTTCGTTGCGTTAAGTTGCTGTGTGAAGTCCTATTTCCAAATACAAGATTTACTTTTCTCCCCTGTCAGATGGCTTTGATTACAGAGTTAGAGAAACTGATTCATGAGGAAAGGTTAAGGAGCTAAATACAAATAGCTTGGCTGCACAATGACTAAGACAGATGGGAACATCATAATAGCCTGCAGAATACTATTGGACTGAGAAGCAAGTGCCTCTGGGGAAAGGTGTAAAACAGAATTTGGCTCATTTTTTGTCTTCCAGTTGTCACCACAACCATTATGGTAAAAAGGGAAGCAGGTGGCCACTTTACATACTTTTTGAATTTAAACAAGAAGCAGCAGAAACTCTTTGTCAGTTATAGGTTATCATAAGAGTTCAATATGAACCTTTCTCCTTTAGATCAGAACTCTGTCCATCTGTAGTTCCTGCCTCCTGCCTCGCTGTGTAGCAGATGCACTGGAGCTGAGCGAATGTGCAGTGTTCCTCCACTCGGTCTTCTCCCATTTCCACCAGTTTGTGTCTTAGGGATTTTCTTTCAGGCTTATTAAGAACATGAGTTTAATACCTTCAGGCTAACTTAGTATCCATTGTTTGCCTATTTCTGAACCTAATGAAAATTTTGAGGTCGGGAATGATTTTCCCAGCTTAGTTATGCATGGAGTGCAACTGTTGTCCAGCTAGTAGGTTGTATTTTCTTGGCTATTGTGTTGAAAGATGCAGTAGATGTCTTTCTAGTTATTCAGACCTTGAATTCAGGCTTTCCCTCAGTCCTGGTCTATGCAGTTACTAATCTTAAACTCTTCCTCTAAATATCCATTCTACAATTCTTTGTTATGATCTATTTTTTTTTGTGGATTTCTTACCTATTACTGAGCAAGTATAACATCTCCACAGTGCCATAATTTGGGCTCAGTTCTCTTTCCTACACAGTAGTAATAAATCATATTGTGTTTGTACCAGTGTGTTTGTTTTGTCTGTGTTTGTGTCTGACCACTAGATGTTGAAAATATTCTATCCTCTGTCCCAGTTTAATCTTTGCACGTGTACACTGGGGAGGGCTAATTCTTTTACTTCTCTCCCATCAAGTACAAGGAAAAAGGTTTTTCTTTCCTCACCCAAAGTTGAGGCTACATGGAAGTGATGGATTTCAAAAGGGTAATTCTTGCCTTTGTCCAAGAGCTAAAGGCATGGAACAGATGGACAGGCAAGAATTCTTGTTTTTTGTATTCCTTCTATGTGTGAAACAGCTTGCTGCTTTCAGCAGCAGTTGTAACATGAGAAAGAAGAAGAGAAGAATGAAAGATTTATGTAGGTGAAGAGAGGAGAGAGAGTAGATTTGAAGAAAGGAAGATGACAAAGATGGTAAGTGAAGGTAGTCCTCAGAAGCAATGCTTTTTGTGAAACATTTGTGGGTTATTTTAGGCTGTAGAATACATACATGATAAGGTTAGGTTAATTGAGCACTGAAATAAAAGCAAAGGTTGATTAACCCCATGTGTGCATTGCCTGAGTTTGCTAAAAGCTTGGACAGGAAGTACATAGACCTTTCATTTGTAATGATTAAGCTAAAGAGATGCAAATATGATTTCTAAAGTCTCTCTGATTAAGCTGCTTTGGAACTGAAAAGACTCCAAGATCTATTTATGTCAATACTTCCCTAAACCAACAGAACCTGTAGAAGAACATGTTCCTTCTAAAAATAAACCTTCTTTTTGTTCAAAGATATTGGCAAGATTAGAAGAATACAGGAATCTGAGAAAAAGTGCATCAGTATATGTACATAGTTTGTGCTATTCAGAAGCTGTCATTTAAAAACTGATGTGCAAGCAATTAACATATTAATACTAACACCTCAAACTGTAATTTAACTGAAGCTTTGTGACTAAGACACAATAAAGATAAGAAAATGTCAAACAATCGTTGTTCTTTAGGAAATGCAATAGGGAGAAGCAACTTGGACATCATAGCTCTCTTTTTATAATCTTTATAATCTTTCAGAGGCTTTCCAGAAAAATTCAAATACCATATTTCAGTCCTCATATATGTACAAGAACATCTCCTATTGATACCTCTGTGAGCAACAAAACCCTAACACTGGGGAAAAGTTTCCTCCATTTAAAAACAAAACACTACGTAGTGTAGTAGTATGTACAATTGTTCAGGATAATCACATTTCATATGAAATTCTAAATATAAATTAGGAAGTCCTGACATGTAGACAGAAGAACATGCTCATACTGATAGCATTACAGTGGACTTTGAGTGTAACATTTAAAAAAATTAATAACAAATTGCCTTGAGTCATTTTGTAAAAATTACCTTTCCTGATAGAAATGTACCTTAGCATTCATGAATAAAACTACAAATATGCATTTTTTTCTACATAGTTTGTGTTACATTTTGTAATTAAAAAAGACAATGAAAAAGACATTTTTAATCTAAAAAAAAATCAACCTATTGAGTATTTTGTTGCTACTTTCTCTAATATGATGCTTTCTCTAAGTATCTGCTCTCCTGTAATCAAATTTCAGATAGTGGCTATATTTTTTTCATAATATGTCACTGGAATAAGACAAAGAGATCCACTGTAATGTAATGTACTCTTAAATTCTGTGCTTTTCTCCACTATCTGGCCTGATGGAGAAAGAGTCAGACATACACAGTATCAATTTGCTCACTTCCAGATGTGTCCTTTGCTTTGGAAGAAAATTTACTCTTCAGACTTGGACATCTTTAGTATCATGATTTTGATTGAGAATACTGGATTAAGAGGATGAACATGAAGATTTTTCTACATGAAAGAAATAATTAATGAGCTATGTTGCTGTTTTGCTCTAGCAGAGCAACTCCAGGTTCTCCTGGTTCACATACAGCACTGTGAAGAAAAAGTGCTGCATAAAAATCCTCTGCTTTTGTAGCACATTGTTTTAGACATTCCTCATCTTCAGGATTTATATACTGAGTGGTAAAGAAAACATTGAAAAATCCAATCATAACTTTCTTTTTAAAACTTTTATGTTACAATGCTTCAGAAGGCGATACAGTTAAGCAGCTTCTAATTATTGTCTTTTTATGTTACTGAAACCACAAGAAATGATGAAATACAAGAGATACTGAGATACATTTGTACACATTTAACTTGGCTGTTCCTTGCTATTTCATGTTAATTTTCTTTATAATGATAGAATACCAGCCAATAAGTAAGTTAGAAGTAATCAATTCTGCACTATATATCCATAATATCTTTTTTTTGTATTTCATTTTTGCCCTAGACAACTACTTATTTTCTTGCAGGTCATGCTTACACTACTCATTTACAGCTTCTTTACAGCTTAAAAGTGTGACCTATTTATTTTCCCTTATTTGGATTTATATTGTTGAAAGCTGCTTCTATTTACCCTGCAAGTCCAACCTTTATAACATGTTTTAACAGGTATCTTTTTCTCACTTTTTTCTTGAAATAATTTTGGGGTACTTTGCGTATGGACAATTTAAAATTATTTTTTCCAAAGCTGTCTGCAAAGCACATTCACTGTTTGTCTTCAGGCCTACTTTTGCAAGTGGTATCTGCCAAAACCTACAAAAATTGTTAAGCTACTGCCCATCTGAGGGAACTGCTTCTTCCGCTGACCTCTGCATTAAGAAGCTGAACCTTTCTGAGAAGCTCAGAAACCGAGCCTATCTGACAGTTACAAAAATCAGTGTCAGAGCAAAGTAACTTTCCTTCTTTAAGAATGAAAAACAAAACTGAAATAAGAGCAAATGTTTGTGAATGTATTGGATTAGCTTGAAAGAGCCAAGGGGAATTACCTAGGAGTGCTTCTTTTAAAGATATGAAGTTGGATGTGCTACATTTTTAGTGAAATCTGGGAAATTCAACAGAGAACATGCTGCTGGCATACTGACCTTGAGGCCAGCTGATCTGAATCACCCCTGAGTTTGCAGAGTCTGATTTAATAACTTGTAGGACTAACAAGGACAAGCTGTGACAAAAAAAAAACAAAACTAACCCCGTGTCTTTAAAGTAAAATAAAAGAGGTTTGTTCTTTCTGCAACCTTCTCATACTTAAAGCTCTTAAATACAAAGTAGTGCTTCCATGGTTCAGCTTTACCCCAGGCAAGGCTGGACAGACCCACTTTAGCTTAATGCATGCTACACTGGCTGAAGCCTCAGGGAAGATTCATTAGTTTTGCTGTTGTAAAAGCAACTCAGTCAGCTCCCTTTTCTGAGATACAGATAAGCAGATTTTCTAAAGTAAATGGAACTTACTTTTCTAAGCTTACCCATACCATATGTTTTCTAGGAGCAGTCAAAGAAGCACGTGCTAAGAACAAAAATCGTAATAGCTCAAAATGCCTAAAAGAGTCTGTAAGGATTTGGGTTTTAAAATCTTTGTCTGGCCACTACTGAGGCAATGAATACAATATTCATAACCAGAAATAAAGAATTCTGGAAGATACTTTAATTATTTTAGAGAGCAGAGAGCATGAAGTGATCTGGGGTAGATGCAGAGTGGTAAAGTTGAGAGTCTGATGCTGCTGCTCTTGGTGGAGCTCATCCAAAGAATGACTACAATTTCAGTGTCAGTAGTCTCTTACCACTGACACTGATGGAAATCCAAGTCAATCTCTGGGAAGAATTCCACCGAAAAAGACATTTCCCTTTGGCCTTCATGTTTGTGGTTACACACACAATGAGTATCACAAAGAGAAATATGAAAAGCCTGGGAAAGATGAAACCTTGTCAAGGTTTCATTCATTTCACTTAATGCAAGGTAATCTAAAAGGTCGGCATCTGACCTAAGCCAGTTGTCTGGGCTCCTTATCATCAGGAAAAGCACAGAAAGAGAACGCTATCCCAGGGGTGACCAACCTTATGTACCTTAGACATCCATCTCAGAATAGAGTGAGAGAAGTGACAACGGAAATGGCTCTTTTCCAGTAATTAGATTGCTATCCTTGGCAATATATTTGATTTCTAAATGGCTGAAGATAAGCAAATTGAGTTCCATATTCTTTCTCTAATCATCAGAATATATTTTGTTTCCTAATTACACATGCATAATGACTTCTTGTACTATGTATTTAGGATACATCATTGTTTTACAATATTTAAAAACCATATTTACATCTTGTCAATTTTTTGAACTAAAATGACAGAATAAAACAATGGTATTGATTATTGCTTATATTTATCTTAGCCACTTTTTTCAGCATGTTTCAAGCAGATTAAAGCTTAATAGGAAGCATGAAATATTGCAGTATGGAAATTATGCTTGCAGGTGTCAAAAGGTAGAGAAGGTTTATTTACAAAGGTAAAGAAAACACTGCTCTTTCTAAGCAGCACATTTTTATTTTCTGCCTTCTCCAATCATTTTAAAGACTCCAGAAGTTTTCAGGCATTTCAGGCATTTAGTGAGCAATATAAAGAGTACAAAGCATTACATCAATAATANTTATTTTTATTTTTTGTCTTTTCTCAATGAAGCACATTGTTTTTTCTTATTAAACAGGTGTGATACTCCCTTAGGCTGACTGTGCTGTGGTCAGAATGTGTTTTGCCATTAAGTGAAATAGGACATGATTCTGAGTAATTGGCAGAAGCAGAGTGTATGTAGAAGGGTGGCTTGTTGCCCACAGCTTAATTTGGGAGCCAATCTTGTGAAATAGAATTTTCTTTTCCTTGTCATCTGCTGGCATATCAAATCAGGTAGAGGCAAGAAATATATATCTAGATTAGGTAGTGAAAAATATGAAAGGGTGCTACAAAGCTAGTTGATGTGTTAATGTTTGGGGAGCAGCAATAGATAAGGCAAATTAACAAAGAAGCTATAAAAAATAAAAGACCGCTGGAGATTGTGCAAGGCCTGCTTTAACTTCCATTTTTAATACTTTCTAAAGACACAATCTGCAATTGTGCTGTCTCCCATGGAGAGAATGCCTATGAACACGCAGTGGTTGGAGATCGGTGAATGAGTATTGACTGTTTGGCTAGGGATACCAGCACTCTGGAGACCATAGGGAAGGGCCTGGTCCTGATAATCCACAAGCCTGGGGTTGGTCTATATTAAGGTGAGGAGTCCTAGGCTTTCTATTTACCACAAAGCAGTATGTTAAGCAGTATGCTAAGCAGCCTAATTTGGTTCCACATCCTATCCTAATCTTATCCTACCCTACCCTACCCTACCCTACCTTACCCTACCCTACCCTACCCTACCCTACCCTACCCTACCCTACCCTACCCTATCCTATCCTATCCTATCCTATCCTATCCTATCCTATCCTACCCTACCCTACCCTACCCTACCCTACCCTACCCTACCCTACCCTACCCTACCCTACCCTACCCCTCGCCGTCCCCTACCGTTCCCTGCCCTTCCCTCCCCTACCCTATCCTATCCTATCCTATCCTATCCTATCCTATCCTATCCTATCCTATCCTATCCTATGCTATCCTATCCTATCCTATCATCATATAATATGACATCATGGAGTTTATGAGGCATTTTATAACAAGAGATTAGTCCAGCAACTAATAGTTTACAGGGTATGTCTGAAGACTTCAATAGTGCCATAGCCACTTGGCATATTTGGAGAGAGGAAATAGAAACTAATTTGAACTGACAGCATTCATGGATTTTGAACTTCCTTAACACAGTTCTTCAGTCTTGTGCTCAGCTCTGTTTGACATGAGTTTTTATAAACACCCAACCAATTCAAGAATCCAAGTCCTGTTGAGATTAAAGTGCCTGAAGTACCTGCCTGTATCCTTTTCTTGACAGTCAGAAGGCTGTGGAAAGAAGGGGCAGCAGTTGCGCTGGTGTGTGCAAATATTCGATTTTCCCTTTGAAATGGTAGCTATGACTCTCAGAGGGGAATAGTGATTACATTCTTCGAATGGGTAAGTTATAAAACTACCCTTGTGATCAGTTAAAAAAAAAACTAAAAAAGCACTCGCCTTCAGGAGAGTTAATGTTAGTTTCATTTCCTCTGGAGACAAATATCACTTCAGAGAAGTAGGAGAAGATAGAAAAGAATGAACCAGTTAACTGTAAGAGTGTGGGGGTCATTGTCATGTAATTCCAGACATTTTTGCAGAAGCTGGAATATTAAATCTTACTAGGTGGAGAGAGAGATGCAGACTGAGGGCAACCTAGAGGGAAATAAGATTGAACTAATGAAAGTTTTCTCTCTCAGTAGTATGTAAAGAATGTCTCCAATATTGTGCTCACTAAAATAGAGTCTCTAGGCAATATGAGAATAATCATAGCTAGAAATTACACTTCCCTACTAGAGTCACATGAACAAGAATAAAGACTGTTTCTGAAAGAACATGATCTGTAGATTTCTGCAAGCTGTCTTGCTTCTAATGATATTTGAGGATCTCCGGAGATTTTCTGACATAATGAGATTTCTGGCTGGATTAGACGATGTCTTCATTTCTTTGAATCCTTTAGAAATACTGACTACTGTCTGATTTTCTTCTCTGTTCATATTTGGCTTGTGGAGTTTCTGTACTGGAGATGTTAAAACAATATATTTGATTACATTTATTCTGACAGAGTTATGAGACATAATTTCATTGTAAGATTAATTTACATTTCCCAAAGTTGAAAGAACCCCTGAGAATTATCCTAGCAATTTTCAAGAATGGACTGGAAGAGTTAATGTTGTGTTTATAGAGTTTTCACGATTTCACAGGAAAGAGAGCTTGGGAGAAATGGGATCTTAAGGCCAAAGTCTGCCACCAGCCAGGATAAGTAAGTACCAGTGATCACAGTTCTTTGACTCAGGCAGTACCACTACTTCTTGGTTGACTTTTCTCTCCTTTTACCTAATCCACAGTCCATCAGCTCATCCATGAGGTTGTTATGAAAAATGATTTTGAAAGCCTCACTAAAGTTAACATAAAAATGTGCTCTGTTCTCTCCTTGACTGCCAAGCCAGTCACATCACTGTAGAAGGCAATTAGGACAATCAAGCATAACTTTCCTTTTATAAATCTATACTGACAACTCCCAGCCACCTTCTTGTCTGTAACATTTTTGGAAATGCTTTCCAGGTTTGGCTTCACCAGGGACTGAGGTGAGGCTGATGAAGCTTTAGTTCCTTGAATCATTCTTGCTCTGCTTGAAGACAGAAATGATATTTGCTTTTTTCTGTTCTTAGGAAGCTTCAGCCATTTGATGTGACTTTCAACGACAGTGGCCACTTGGTGATATCTGCCATCTCCTTCAACACCTGTGGGAGCATTCCACCAATTCTCATGAAGATGTGCATGTACAGTTTGCATAAATGTTCCCTGATTCTCTCTCATGGAAGACAATCTTCCTTGCCCCAGACATTCCTACTGGTCTTATAAACCTGAGATTCCTAACAGCTGGTCATACTAATCTTCCTCTAGAAGGTTTCCTCTTGTTGCTGGCATAGTTGTGGAAACCCTTTCTGTTGCCCTTCATATCTCTCACCTGATTCACTTCCATGTCTTACACCCACTCCTGCACGCATGGATAATTTCTCTGTATTTTTCTGGTTCACCTGATATTTCTTCCATCTTTCCTGTGGTTTCCTTTTGAGTTTTGTCCAGAGCTTCTCATTCATCCATGCAGACCTTCTGCTGTGTTTGATTTTCTGCTCATTGGAATGGGAGATGCTTGATCTTGGAAGAATCATCATGGAAAATCTGCCAGTTCTCTTGAACTTCTCTTCTCACTGGGGTCACATGCCATGAGATTTTTCCAAGCAGGCACCTGAATTCACTCTGTTCACCTGAATTCAAGTTGCAGTCCTGCTTTTCCCTTTCTTTCCTCCTCTCAGAATCCTGAGCTCTGACATTTCATGGCCACTGTCTCATGATCACTGCAGCCAAGGCAGTGGCTTGTAGACCTTCACATACCTGACCTGCTCTTCCTCTTCGTAAACTTGAGGTCCAATATAGTGGTCTCTCCTAATCATCTCAATTGCCTGTGCTAGGAGTGTACTTCAGAAATGCTGCTTTTATTTCTTCCCAGTCACAGATCTGTAGCAGACACATACCGCAATACCTCAGCCATTTTGGTCTGCATCCCCATTCTAACTCATATACTGACATTTGGCTCAGCATTTCACCCCAGGCAGAGTTCCATGCATTTCTGCTGCTCTGTCATGTAAATGGCAACTCCACTTCCTTGGCTGCTCAGCCTGTCCTTGCTTAAGAGTGCATCCCCTACTCTCCCCTATGATCCTTGGGTGCATACGCATGCATGGCTAGACACAGACAGCCCTTGGTCCTTCACTTACCATTTAACCTGTGGTACAAGATAACTCTGGTTCCAGTACCATTCAGCTGTTTAAGAGAAATCCTTAGCTTGCACATCAGTAACTCCTATTGCATATTAGCTCATTTCAACCCCTCTCTCTTCAGCCTGGCTAGCATCTTTAAAGATTACATCAATCTTAGCATTCACCTATTATGCTAGACTTCTGGAAAACCTGAAAACTACTGACATTTGGCCACTTGTGAGCAGTAAAACATAAATCTAGCATCTTCCCCATGTATTCTAAAAACAGATGAATAAGATAGACATTTCTATGTTACTGTATCTTTTTGATAAAGGAAGTGACAAAAAAGATTACAGGAAATATACTCAGTTTAACAAAAAAAAGCCAGGATCCTAGCCAGATGCAGCTATTTAAATGATAAGGTTATGAGGCATCTAGTTTCTTGGATATAGGAGTGGAATGAATTAATTTGACCTAACTGATTTTAATACCATGTGATCAGTTTTTTTTACCTGACCATTATAAAAGCATTTCTCTATTAGTTCTTTCAACTCATATAAATCTTTATTCATGATAATTAAGAGATTTTTTTTGAATTATTCTGTCTCTTCAAGAATTACTGTTGGCTATTCTGTTGTGCTATAACTATTGCCTGCGAAAAGTAAAAAACCCTCAACAGAAGCCTCTCAAAGAACTTTTAATGTCATCTTCATAAACTTTGTCCTATACACTTGTCCTTTCTGCTTTATCCTTCCTGCCTATATTATCATTTACTTCCATACTTCATAGCCAAAATGAACTACCCCATTTCCTTTTACAAATTGTAAGATATCTTGGTAGCACACCTTTGACGTCTACTGGATACCAGTTCTGGCAGATGTTGTAAAACTTACCCAAATGGAAATATCTATTTCTTTGATCCAAATGGAAATTTTTCTTTCCTGGAAATGACAAGTATTTTAATGTGAATTTACTTGCAGTGAAATATGCTGTAACCTTTCTTGGCCTTTGTAGAGGAAAAGTCAGATAATGACCTGTTTACGCCACTCTAGCAAGTCACAAGCATTTAAAATGGGAATGCAGATGGAGACATTGCTTACCATCTAATTTCTAGTAACCAGAAGGTCAATAATTTCCTTTCTTCCTGTCCTATATTGGTGTTTTAGGAATGTCAATATCCTGATTTTGACAAACTGTCTGATACAGACAAGAAATAAGTGAGAGGGGACCTCAAGCCTCTGCTACCAGCAGGATTTGATTCAAGGTGAAATGCTATGTGCACCGATAAAAAATAACAATACCACCTTGCATATGGCTTACTCCTTCTACATTCTTTCACTGCACTGCTGTGTAGTATGGTATTCTTGAGTCACTTTTATCATATAAAATATTATATATTATGATACATATCCTAGGTTGTTACCATTGAAAATGCATAAATATTTTAGATTAATCAAAATCTTCTCAATGTTGTCTAGAAAATAAATGAAGTAAATCCAATTTAAATATCCATTGACTATTTTGTGATAAACATTTTGGAAAAAAGTGTGGTAATGTTGCTACCATGTATGAATTCATCCTTTTATGGTTTCATGAGACTTTGTTCTCTCTAATTTACCTTGAGTATAGAGTAAAGAATAGTGATTACAGTCTGTGTCAGCCCCTTGCTCTGGCGCAGGGCACTGCCTGTAGAATAGTGTTTGCAGGAAAAATCCCAAGGATCCTGTACAAATGGAGGATGTTACAGATTTTATTCATCTTCAGAATTGTTCAGAAGCTTGGGATAACTGACTGGGACTTGCATAAAAATTACCTGCACTATTAGGAACAATGAGGAAGGTCTCATACATGTATATAGCACAACATACATTATATAGGACAATAAGAGCTGGCAAAAAAACAAATCAAAAGTCCAATTTGTAAACATCAAGTTTCCACTTATTTAAGTAGGAAAGATGAATAAATTTTCTGACTTCATATCCTTTTAACATTCTTTTTCTTGTTTAACACATAAACTGAAATCTCAAACTGATGTCAATTACTGTTAACAAGACTTGCAAAAGCGACAGAGGGTGAAGGTTGCTGTAAATTAATTGTTTTGTGAATATATTCTGGAAAATCACTAGCTGTGATTTTGTTTAGTGATCTTCTCTGATCTGAACTGCTCTGGCTAGTGATCTTTCTACTACTGTCATATCACTGCCAAGAGGGAAATGAGTGCATTTTTGTCCTCAGACTACAGAAAGGAGAGACAAATGAAGCACTGACATAGGCTTCAAAAGAGAATCCAAGGATAATTCATTAACTGATGACTAATGGAATAATTGCTGACAGCCTATAGTTTTGTGGTCTTTTTTCTAAGTAATCATCTGCATGAAAAGATAGGGGAAATTTGCAGGGATGCATTCTGTAGTAATATTTTTTCATACAACCCATTGTTCTAATCAGTATGTGGATATGGCTAAACTACGTGCAGAGAAGAGTGAAGGACAATTTTTTTTCATGAATGAGAGTGTAGGATGGATAGTTATAGCTGAGCACCATAAAAAGCAAGCAAAAAAGGCAAAACAAACAAACAAACAAAAAAAAACAAACAGCTCAACTTAAAAGTTCTTTCTAGAAACTGATATGATTGAATCTTTTGCAGCTTTTTTGTCTTATCCAAAATTGCTTCTGGATTTTCAGGCACCTGCTTCTTCACTGTTTGCCAGGAAGCATTTATTGCACTCTGAACATTTCATTTCCCATTCTAAAAGTCTCCTAATCCCTTTTTTAGGGTAATTATACCCTATATTTTTGGTTCTTTTAGATGACTACTACCCCCACTAACATATGCTTATAAGTTTTTTGTTTTAAATTTACGAGTAAGATCACATTACCGGTAGAGAGTCTTAGATTTGGACAACAGAAAGAAGTCCTAACTGAACTGAATCCTTGTGGGGATTATTTCCCAAGGAAAGGTCAATTTCCTTGCACAGAGGAAGAGCTCAACTCCTCTATTGTGCTTTTGAAATTCTCCTCCCTCAGTTTTCCTCTGCTTCTATAATCAGGCTGTGTTGAAGGACACCTACAAGAGTCAAGTGTCACCTTGCAACTGGCTAGCAGAAAAAAATCTCTGAAGCGCGGTTTTGCAATTAAACTTAAATCTTTCTTTTTGTGATGTCTCTTTCATTTCTCCTTCTACAGTTCTGTCTGTATTATTTTGACAAGGACTTCTGTAAATTCCCAAGATGCCAACCTGAAACTGACAAGAATGGTGGCAAAAATACTAAATGTGCAAATTCTTCTGACGGACTAACAGGAGTCTGTCATCTGCTAGAACCACCTTTCTTTTTCTCCCTGTGTATTTCTCCTGCTCTGCCCTCCATACACACCTCAGAGACAGCCTGAGGGTGTCAGGCATAATTCTGCAAAGACACAGAGAAGAGAAGAAAATGCCAAGTGTCAAATCTGTCCCATGACCTCCTGCTACAGCATAAACTGAAAATAGCAGCCATGGGAAAGCGGCCTGTTAGCTTATTTAGTCTTGATAGGTTGAACTGTCTTTCAAGTACTTTTCACAGCTATTACGGACAGTTACTAGCATTTAGGATCTGATGCAGTGTCTGATGAAATATGTAGGACTCTTTACTGACTTCAGTAAACTGAATGTTAACCCTGGTGTTCGCCATGAGTTTTCTGTACAAAAACAACATACTGATGCATGTTTGTAGAGAATTGCTGTAAAAAATTCATAATATGTAAAATTAAGGAGACAAGTCTTTTGTATTAGAAATATAATAATTACATCTCAGTAAAGATGGCTAGAATCACGTGAGATCAGATATGTGTTGATATTGAAAAAAAGAATACTTTTTTATAATTACTGCTCCAGTAACGTATCTACTACAAATCAAGAATAATCCCTCTAAGGCTATTGGAGTTATATAACAACATAAGGAGATGCTTGCTCCTGTTGGATGTTCTTGATTCTTTCTAAGCAAGGCTCTGGTAATATAATCAGAAGCAATGATAAATCCTTAACAGATACCTACTGATGAAAGCCAGATTGCCTTTTAGGTCAACTGTCAACGTACCATGACTTACTAAGCAGTAGTATCTCCTCCATTCAGTGCCTAGTGTTGAGTGATATCTTCCTGACAATCAAAAGAAAATCCAGTTATCTACTATTCTTGATTTTTCAGCAAATATTTCAATTTTAATATGGCAGCTGGCCATCCAATACAGATGTTGTCAGGATCTCTTTAAAATAATCATATTTTTGTAACTTCCATAAAAGTTGTGAAAGACAGAACCAATTTCCTGCTGCAGCTATGAAGAAAACAGCATTAATTCTTTGTCTGGATAGAATCTAAGGGAGAATATTGTGAAAAAGTCAAAGAAAATGTTCTATTGCATGTCTCATTTCAATCTTTTAGGACCAGCCAGCTCGTGTAAGGAGGGTTACTGTGAACCAAATGACACCAAAGAGCTATCTGTCATAAAATAAGTGCCTCTGTGAAGAACAACTACAGGCTTTTCACAACTATTCTGAAGCCAGTTTTAGAAAGTTCTTCAGAATCATGTTAAGTGGCCGTTGAGTTTCAAGTTACAAGAGACATTCAGCTCCTGAAAGTAAGACTACTAGTGTTCACTCATGGCTCTACAGCAGTGTTTCTCAAATTGTTTTGGAGGATTGGATAATAATCCTGATAAAAACACATCCCAAAATCTCAAACTCATCCTATGTGGTGTCCACATATTCGATTTTTTTTTTTTTTGCTTATATGTATGTAATATCATTGAGATAAGCATGAGTTTCTTGGCCTCTTTATTCTAGGGTGTGTGCCACTGTGTCTGTGTGCGTGTGCGTTTCACAGTGAAAACATATTTGTGAAGCAGAAATTGCTGCAAACCACACCTATATCTCACACAAACATAGAATCTTTAAATACTTCTGAATCAACCCTTTTCTTGGGTAGTGAGAACCTGTCCAGATTCGTTCTTTTTTAACAGCAGCATAGTTTTCTGTTCTTTAAAAAATTATAATAAATGTAACTGGCAGGACTTTTGAGACTCAAGAACTAGATTTTCTGTGGCTGAACCAACATTGCCCTGAAAATAGATTTCATTGTCTTCAAATGCCATGGCATCACTTTGACCTTTGAATGTAAACTTTCAGATTAGTGATTTTTATTCCAAAAGATTTTCATTGTCATTTGTGTCAGTTAAAAAGTTGCATGCTTTTCTACTGAACTAAAATTTACTCTATACCATGGACTGTATTTTGAACCTTAGAGGAAATACTAATACAAAATACACATTCAGAACTCATTTTCTAACATTATCTTGCATATTCGGGCATATTCTGGATTCATTTTGTGTTGGTCTGGTAGTTTAAGACTTCATGACATTTGAACTTGTGTTGTTTGAAGATTTACTTAATACTTCCTTGGTGCAGGAATATCAAATAAGTTTTGTCAAATTAGCAAAAGGTGCCTTCTTTTACAAGATACCTCTCATTCTTAAGGTCATTTACTCTGAAGGGCATAGAATCTATAGAACTATACCTGCTTCTTCATCAAGTGTGTTTTCTATACACACGGCTGCATTGTCTATGCATTTCTGACAAAATCTTGGAAACGCATCTGTTTCATCTGATGCTGTCGGTTTTGCTTTTCCCTGAATTTTACAAATTCCTTGGCAGTAAGTTTCTTAGTCAGCACTGTGGTATGTCATTGCTACTTTTTATTTCACTATTAACAGTGAGGCAGTTAACCTTTTCACAGACATTACGCTTTATAGATTCATTTATATTTTTAAGGCCAGAGGCACTGCTGTGTTAGTCTATGCTGACCTCCTTTGTTACCAATAGTATTATTCCTTACTTGGAGAAATTTGAGAACTGAATGAGTTCCCTTACTTCTCAAGGGGAGTAGGAAAAATCCCCCTGACTTTGTGCATCAAGACTTCATAATCTACATTACATTTTTCCCTGAACTGATGTGCAAGAACAAGTAATCTCATAGGTTTGGTGTGATCACATCAGTGAGGTCATTCACTGAAAGAAGTTGAAAGTTAAAGCTCATACGGGAATGTCTGTGTTCAAAAGAATTTCTATACAAGAGGCTTGTCAAACAGACCATATTTTATTTTTACCTACAGGAGTTTTCCTAGGCTCTACTGATAAGCTTGGACGTACTGAAATATAAGTTTGGTAGGTACCTTCCCAGTGTGAAGTGTCATTATGAAGTGCCCACATCCTCCTGTATGGCTAGTGTCCAAAGAACTGATGAGAGCTGACCTGTTCAACACCATGGCCACACCATGATGTTATCTACTGACTCTGTTTTTTTCCCTGCATTTACATTTTGATGACATGGACACAAATTTGAAATTTCTTCTCTTCAACACAGAATGTCCTCTCATAGTAACTGTTTGAAAGTGCATTTCTTCTGCCCAGAGGTCTTGTTTTCACCAAGAACAATGCACAGCAGATGCTGGAGTTTCTCCTAGAACAGGCTAGGTTCCGCCAGGACTCCTTTTGTTGCTATCAGCATTTCTGTATGCATTAGCATGTGCCTCATTTCTTCTTTGCTCCCCTATCTTCTGCAGTGCCTTTGTGAAGGAAGTTTAGACATGAAACTCATGATTCATTAGTGATTGTTGTTTAATGTCTAGTGTGAATCAAACATTGCTGGGAAATCTCAGTTTGTGAAAAATGCTCAACAGCCATCTTACTTTTCAATCCTTTCTTTCCTTAAACTTCTTAGGAATAAAGAGGCCTAACACTTAATCAGGCAAAACTAAAAGCAGTTGCTTCCCTCTGTAATTAACAGATCAAGTGTAAGAGTATACTTTTTGCCTCTTAACACATCATCGTTTCACAAACAGTAAAAACACCAAATTATAGCTAGTGTTTAACTTTGTCATCAGAAAAATCTGGGAAGAAAACTCTTTAACTCCATTGTGGTGTTAGAAAGCCTGAATTCCCTTATTCTCACAAAACTTTCCAGGTGACTTGACAAATTAAGCATGTGCTCTCAAAGTTTGAGTACTAAATTTAAACAGTTAGGACATACATACGAGATACACTGGCATACATATTCATTCTTTTCCAAGAACTCATAAATATATGCTACTGACCCTCTGGGCTTTTGCAAAAGATAGCTTTGGGGGTCATATCCACCTTATTTCATCCTCATAATTCCATCATCACTTTCCTCCCTGTGCCCCTTGGCTGACCTTTAGCTGTTTTCCCCCTGTTTGGCAAATTTCCACTTCTTGTTATGCCACAATGAGCAACTTTTGCACTTAGTACACTATAACTCAAAACAACTTACACAAAAAGCAAGAAAAAAGTTCTTGCACCTGGTGGATGCAAAGATAGAAGTGGTCTATTTTGACTGCAGTGATTCAGTGAACCAGAGATCATTCAGAAAAAACAAGAGTATTCACATATCAAGCAAAACTAAACAGAAAAGTTCTAAAATTAGCACACATTTATTCCTTTCACTAAACTAATATACTGGTCTTTAAGCTAATATATTGATCATTATTGCTAAACCAGCCTATATCAACTTCTACTGGAAATATATATGTACATTCCTATACTGTGACTATTCAGCAGGGCTTAGCTCATTTTTGAAAATACAGGTATCCAGTACCATGTGAGTTTTCCTGGGAAACCTGTGGGATCCGCATTGAGATGGTAGGTGGAACACAAAAGCTATGGGCAACTTATGCTTCCAGAGCAGCAGCTGAAGATCAGGTGTGATTGCTGAAGGCATCTCAAGTGACTCTGAATGTCTGTGCTTTGGCAGCTGAATTGAATCTTAAGTGACTGCATGAAGTATTAAATTAGCATTTCTAAAGTGAAAAAATCAAATCACCTGGAGCAGTGGCGGAATTAACTTCATTTCCAAAAATGAATGTGTCAACGTTTGGTAGTATTGAGCTCTTTCCATCATTCTTTTCAAAGAAAACTGAGTTTCAGTTTGCCACTGCTGTTTCTATCTGTAATATGTGAAGATAAGCTTGCCATGTGCCATGTGTCTAAGTTTAGAAAACATAGCCACCTCTCTGCCCCTTCTAGTCTAAGGATTTTCAGTGGCTCCATTTATTTTGAAACAAGCTACAGCAGAAGGTATTTTTGCAACTTGATAGCTTTGAGTGCGGTCTGTTTTTTACTTAGTAAATAGACGAAGCTCTCAAATAGCCTGAATTCTTTAATTGAAAAAAAAAAAATACTGGACACAAAAATGAGAGGCAGAAATCTTCATGCTTCACAATATTCTAAAAAAAATATATATACATATATAAAAAAAAATCATGACATATATGGATGATATTCCAAGTTTTCAAAGGAAGGAAGGAAAATGGAAAATCCTAATGAAATTAGGTTATATGACCAAACACAGTCCATATTTATACACATTACCTTACCACACAAGAATTTGTACTGTGATGGAGATCCAGTGCATTTTGCTGAACAAGCTGAAAGTTTTGCCTGAGGAGAACAGGCTGACTCCAGCTTTATTCAATTGCTTTGCTTTCAGGCAGTCTCTGCTATTTCAAGGTGACTGACAGAATAGAGACAAATTTACAAGCTCAGACATTTAAATTCATATAAATTCTGACTTTTAAGATCAGAATGGCTATTTCTGTGAAAATTTCTGTACAGTTTTATACAGTAACTATAAATGAAAATAATCAACCTGTACGGAGGGCATATAGTTTTGTTTCTTATATGTATGGAAGGTGACAGGAAAGTTCATGAACAGTTCACCTGTAGATAATACCAAGCAATCTGCTGATCAGTGTATATAACCAAGCAAACAGTGAGAAATTAATAAGTTATTGTGTCTTGATGTAGGGACTAAACACTACCAGATATGGTATGGTAATACTGGAAGACTAATATCAGCAGTTGTATCCAGCTTACAACCGGCAGAGTCACATACATAATTATTACTGTGGGTATTATTAGGTGTTATCATGACCTTCTCCTCAGAGAAGGTCCTGGGTGTCCTGGTGGATAGCAGGTTGGCCATGAACCAGCAGTGTGCCCTTGTGGCCAAGAAAACCAATGGTATCCTGGAGTGTATTAAAAAAACCATGGTTAGCATGGTTAGCAGGTTGAGGGAGGTGATCCTCCCTCTCTACTCTGCACTGATGAGGCCACACTAAGAATACTGCATCTAGTTCTGGGCTCCCCAGTTTGAAAAAATGGAAAAGTAGTCCAGTGGAGGGCCACAAAGATGATTAAGGGTCTGGAGCATCTCCTGTATAAGAAAAGACAAGTAACTTGGGTCTGTTCAGCCTGGGGAGAAGAAGACTGAGGAGAGATCTGATTAACTTTTATAAATATCTAAAGGGAAGTAGGAGGCAAACGGATGAACCAGGCTCTTCTCGGTGGTGTGTAGCAATAGGACAAGGAGCAATGGGCTAAAACTTGAACACAGTAAGTTCCATATAAACATATGGAAGAACTTTAAGGTAAGAGTGATGGAGCACTGGAACAGGTTACCCAGAGAGGTTGTGGAGTCTCCTTCTATGGAGATATTGAAGACCCATCTGGATGCCAATATGCATGACCTATTGTATGGTATCTGCTTTAGCAGGGAGGTTGGACTTGATCTCTTGAGGTCCTTTCCAACCCCCGCAATTCTGTGATTCAGTAATTCTGTGATTATTTGAGTTAAGCTTGCTTGGGGAATACTGAAAATAAGATAGTACTTTGAACTACTTACGAAACTGATAATGAAATTGCATATCATGGGAAAAGTATATTAAGAAGATGCTACATTAAAGCAAAACATTTCTCTGTGTCTTAATCGAGAGACATGATGTGGTACTAAGTATCATTTCTAAGGATAAAACATGATGCTGTGCACACCATCAGGCATCCACATCACCCAGTCTGTGGAAAGGACTTCCAGTGAAGAGGTGTGTAACCAAGTGGACAAAGTGGGAGCTAAAAAATATTGTAAAGAAATATCAGGAAATGGGAGCTAGAAAACAGAACATATTAGCTCAAATAGGAAATGTTTACTTGCTTCATAGAAAATGAGCTCCAAAAATGATATATAGTTAGACAGACAGGAAAATAAGTCAGGGAGACTAATGAGCCACAGAAAGCTCTGCAAAGGCTGGATTTTGCAAAAGCAACACAAGACCATTCTTTATGAAAACAAAGCACTGCAGTCTGTCCAATCAGATGAAAGCTGCAGCTAACTCCAAAAGCAAATCCACCAAGAGATTTTGAAGCTGGACAATCTTGGTTTCCCCAGATTCACTATTAAAAAGATGAAAATATAACCCCATTAGGCAAAGCAGTCCTTCAAGTAACTTTAACAGCCATGATTCTATCTGATAGCATCTCTCCCACCAGGATCTGAATAGGACAATGCTAAGGCTCCTGAACTATGAGCTAAATGATGCTGACTGAAGTTAGAAGCACCTTAACTGGCACAGTCAAACCACAGACATTACCTGGCTTCCAATGCAGTGAATTTGGTAGCTACTCTGGCATTGGAAATCAGTACCATAAACCAGCTTGGATTTTTCTTCATGGCATCCATATGTGGCTCTCACTCATCTGGTGCATATGTCGTTATATATTCGAGTACATCTACTTGGGCATGCCACTTTGGATATTGACTTCAAGAAAGGCAAGGCAGACCATCATCTGGAGCTTTTCAGGCTTATATGTCTATCTTGTACTTGCATAAAAATGAATAACTTTGCTTAATGACTGCATTTATCCATCTTTTAATAAAATGAGCATTATTTCAAACTTTCCAATCTTTTACTTCTCACATATCTCTGACATGCAAATTTTTATAGCAATGAATGACTGCTTTGCTTCCAGTTAATGCAGTATTAATATAACAATGAACTTCATTACATTGCCAGATACCTTTTTACTTAGAGAAAATTAATATTTGAACTCACTTGATAAAAAGTCCTTAGAGTTGCCTATTAAAAAAAAAAAAGTTCAGATATTAAGATACTGTGTGGTGATGCTAATGTTAGATGGAACTTTCATTTTTGTCTATCACTTGCCTGAGATGTGCTGACTTTCATAAATCAAAGTTTCATTTTTTTGATCTAGAAATTGACCTCTGGAAGACTGTATATTTCAACAAAAATGGCAAAATGCTGTCCCCAGGATGCTAATACCCTGCCCTGCTCACACCCATTTCAAATACTATACATTGAAAATACAGAGATTTTGCAGACAAAAAGAGGAGAGACATTTTACCTGAGCTTTACAGCAACCTCCAAATAAAGAACACATAGCTACAAAATGAAGTACTCTGTCAGTCTACAGTAGATAAGATAAAAAGCAATGGGCTAAATTGCAGCAAGTTAAAGATAGACAAGACCTTGAGAAAAACGTGCAGTGTGGATACTGAAGCTCTGGGACAGGATGCCTAAGAAGCTGTAGAGCTGCTGGAGATTTTTAAACATGATTCAAAAAAACATTTATCAGGATAGGGGATAGATATACTAGACAATCTCTTAAAAACTCTTCCAGTTCTATTTTTTATGTTTGTTTGTTTTTTTTTTTAAGTAGGCTTGTCGTATTGAAATATTTCTCTGATTAAGATCTGATGCTATCACTTGTCTACTGTAGGGCTATTTATCCTTATGTTGTTAGATGTACAATGATGAATAAAAGATATAGATGACTAGTTTGCTTTCTAAAGATGATTTTTCAGCTGGTCAGCATTTGAACAGGTTCACCCNGCTGGGATTGTTTAGTCTGGAGAAAAGGAGGCTCAGAGGAGACCTTATTGCACTCTACCACTTCCTGAAGGGGGATTGTGGTGAGGAAGGGGTCGGCCTCTTCTCCCAGATAACTAATGACAGGACGAGAGGGAATGGCCACAAGTTGCACCAGGGAAGATTTAGATTAGATTTGAGGAGAAACTTTTTCTCTGAAAGAGTGGTCAGGCACTGGAATGGCCTGCCTAGGGAGGTGGTTGAGGCACCATCCCTAGCGCTGTTCAAGAAGCGTTTAGTTGAGGTGCTAAGGGATTTGATTTAGTAGTTTAGTGGGTAGGGATGGTGGTAGGAGGATGGTTGGACTAGATGATCTTGTAGGTTCTTTCCAACCTAATGTATCTATGAATCTATCTATGAATCTATGAATTTACAGATGGATTTCCAACAGAGCTTAGTTCTAGAGGTTCCCTTGTTCCACTTATGATGGAACTTCATAGGTCAAGCACCATGACCCTTCCTACATATCTGCTTAATTAAACCAGGAGTCCAGCACCCTAACACCAAGTTTCATACTGTTCCTTAGGCCTCTGTGTTAAGCCATTGTAGACACATGCTATGGAGGTATAAATATGCTTATTTTGACCCTCTATACTTGTTCTTGTACTCTTGAAGTATCCAAATGAACTTTCTAAATCCCTTCTGAAAATGGGAAAATGGGACCTGGAGTCTGAATTTAGCTGGTTTTGATTAAGCTGTCATTTAGGTTTGAAATTATATTTAGCCCTTTTCAAAATCTTTAAGGATATGCGTAACTGTGTATACCTACAGAAATACTTTGTTGAAGAGAAATGTATACTGGTGTGTATTCCTGCTCTTATGTACTTTCAAATATGTTATTCATCTCTTCAGCTGTATCATAGCTAATGGAGACAAATCCTCTTGGATACTTGATCCTAAAACCACATTTTCATGAAGGAATACTTGGAGCAGGATGCTGAGGGCAATATAAATGAAGTTTAAATTGGGCAGCAAAAGCTGTCCAAAGTCTTAGCCCAGCTTTACTGAAAGTAAAGTATCTACACTGGTGTTTATTGAGTGGGTTTCTTTTTTTTTTTTTTTAGTACCGACTGAGTTTTTTATGAGGACTGCTCCAGAAGTAATCCTTCCTATTTTAGTATGTTGTCCCATGACATCAGAGGTGGATGTTGGTGGTATGGTAGTAAAGGTTGAGCTTTCCCACCGATATTCTGTTACATCTTGTTGTGTGACAGATGGCAGCGAAGGGGCATCCTGACACAATGGCATCTGACATGGAAGTGCATATGAAGCAAATGAGTTGAACTGAATTCCTCCATGCAGAAAACACTGTATCCATTAATATTCATTGACATTTGCTGAATGTTTATGGTGACCAAACATAGGATGTGAGCACAGTGAGTTAGTAGATGTTTCAGCAGTGGTGACAGAGATATAAAAGACAAGCCACATTCCAGATGGCCATGCACAGTTGTCTCACCATGAAATGAAGAATGTTTTGATCAACTCATTCATGCAAACTGGTGGATTACAGTCAGAGAACACTGTACGGAGCTGAATACTGGTTTCAATGTATTAGAAACAATGGTGGCAACATTGTAAAGTTTGCTCCAGGCCGGTGCCATAAATGCTCATGCAGGAACAGAAAGAACACTGTATGCAAGTTTGACCTACTGAACCAATATGAGGCTGAAAGTGACAGTTTCCTAGATCACATCATTACTGATGGTGAGATGTGGTGTCATTCACCACTACGAGCTGGAGTCAAAATGGCTGTTGATGAAGTGGTGACATGTGAACTCCCCACTGAAGAAACAGTTCAAGACACATCCCTCAACAGGTAAAGTGATGTGTACTCTTTTCTGGAATAGCAAAGGAGTTATTCTTCTAGATTTCCTGGAACCTGTACAAACTATCAACCCTGACCACTGTACTGTGACACTGACTAAACTAAATTTCAAGTGTCCAGAGTCAGGACAGGGAAGACAACCTTCCTCTTGCACTGTGACAACACCAGGCTCCGTATCACTTTGAAGACCATGGAGCATATTGCCAAACTTGTCTGGACTGTCCTATCATACCCACTGTATAGGCTGGATTTGACGCCTTTTGACTTCCATCTGTTCAGATGGATGAAAGTTGAACTGTGTGGGCAACATTTTCCTAGCAATGATGCCATCATAGCCACTGTGAAACAGTGGGTCACCACTGCTGGAGCAGATTTTTACAAGCGTGGCATTCAGGCTCTTCTTCATTGCTGGTGAAAAATAATAGCTAATGGTGGTGACTATGTTAAGAAATAGTTCATTGTTGCTGAGAATTTTCTCTATCAAATAGTGTTACTGCACTCTCTGTATCTGTTGCAGTTTCTATGAAAATAAATAGGAGGGATTACTTTCTGTATGACCTGCATATTGTTTAGCTTCATGCCTATATTCCATATTTGCTCTGAATGCTTCAGAATAGTACTGATCTTACGCAATTTTGTTTTGAACTTGAATCAGCAGCTTGGTGCAACCCACACAAACACCTTTGTGCCTTATTTGTGTTTTAGTTTTATTTCAAATCAGGTGCTTAATTGTAGTGCTTATAGGATTGCAAGACTTTCAGGTTTTAATTCAGGAAAATGTAACTATAAAAATATCAAGGAAAAATAATAGTTTGCAAGAAAATTGAAAAGATGCTTAGATTTACATAATGGCTTTATTCAGATACCCTACTGTTTCACAGAGGGAAAAGTGCATATACACAATAATAAATTACACTGCCATCAATATGTTGTATTCAACTGTGTTAGAGGCTTCATTTTTTCCCTCATGACTTAGGTAGCATGGCACGTTGGAAAACACATATTTCTTTATTATACTATTTAAATGGTTTGGTAGGTCTGCTTCTAGATGATAGAAACATTTTTATTGCTCCTATCAAGTTGTTTATACTTAAAACAGATCTGTAATGCTTTTATACACAAGGTTTCAAAATATTTTTAAAACTTAATAAGCCCCATCTGTGGCTCACATAGAATATGACCAAAAGCTTATTTGCTGACCTACTCTACTTTCAGGCTGCTTTGCTGCATGCACTTTTCTTAATGAGATCCTTCTTCACTCAGGTTGGGAAGGAGCTGTGTAAACCACTTCATTCATGATGAGGACATCTTGATCCGTGATTCAACTATGAAATTGGTCTATGATAATTGATCTATTTCATCTGTGATTCAACTACAAAATTAACTTAAAATGTTTTCTTGAAATTCTCTTAAAGGTTGGTGGATTTCATTTTAATGTGACAAAGTACTGGTTAAAAATTTTTATATCAGTAAATCCATTTTTATGGAAATGGAACTGTTCTTTGAAACTGAAGCCTATTAAATGGTAATATTTTTGATGAAATAACATATTTGGTTTCCAGATTTTTTTTTTAATCCTCTACTTTTGTGCTTTTTCCTGTGGTATTCGTGTGTGTGTGTGTGCTTTTTCCTTTCAAGAGAAGGTGAGGAGACAAATCAACTACTTTGGTCAAGAAGGGTGAAAACAAAAAGATAACTGCAAATGAATGTTTTCAGATAAAATTTCATATATTTTCTTATCTTTCTTTTTAAAACCTTTTGTATTAATCTTTTAAGAAGTTTCAAAGTTGTTAATATTTCAATTTTGGCCAGCTCAGTTTTATTTATTTTTTTCCCTCTTCACTGCATTCATGTGCTGAAATACATGAGAAAATCTGTTATGTGCATATCTGTAAATATTCGATCTGTAAAAGAAAAATAAAACAAAATAAGGAATGTGTTACTGGAGTTCATAGAATATATGGGCTTGATTTTGCAAGAGTGAATGCCCACAGTCTGCTTGGCACAAAGAGAATTTGAGGTATTTGTTACATGACCTACTCTTTTATAGCTTTGTTGCAGAGGAAATGGAAGAGCAGTAGCATGAGAAAGGGTAAACAATGACAGGGAAAGCCTGGTCAGCCATTCCTTATGGTTAATGGAAACAGCTAGTCTCAAAGGGTCACTCCTGAAGAATATGCGAGTAATATACAGGTAGTGAAGGAAAAGGAAGACTTAACAATGATACAAATTTGCACAAAACAAAACAGGAAAAAACAACAACAAACAAACAAAAAACCCAACAAAAACAAAAAACTATTTCTGGAGCAATGACCACTCTAAGAAAGTTACCAGCTACACATCTACCACACCTATGTAAGGAAGCTACTTTAAAAACATTTTAGGAAATAAGAGAATCATAGATTATCCCAAGTTGAATGGGACCCACCATGATTACCAAGTCCAGCTCCTGGCTCCATATGGGACCACCCAAAAATCAGATCATATGTCCAAGAGCACTGTCCAAATACTTCTTGAACTCTGGTGGCTTGGGGCCATGACCACTGCCTTGGGGAGCCTGTTCTGTGCCTGACTACTCTCTGGTGAAGAACCTTTTCCTAACACCCAACCTGACTCTCCCCTGACACAGCTCCCTGTTGTTCCCTCTGGTCCTGATGCTGTCACCTGCAGAGCTCAGCACTGCCCCTCTGCTCCTCTCGTGAGGAGCTGTAGGCTGCTATGAGGCCCCCCTTCAGCCCCCTTCTAGAAAGGGTAGACATTTCAAGAGAGCAACTCTTGGAATTAGCTGGATCACGTTCCTTCCTCTCTTGTGTGGCATCCCACAGTAGATAGTATGACTGGATGGAAGAGATAGGGGCACTCCCATACTGGCCTACCTTTAGGTAACCCAGGAAGCGCTGTGTTTCTGCTGCCCTCCCAGTCACCAATACTGCAAACATTTTGAGATTGGTCTTCTGTGAGGAAATAAGTGAAATCTGTCTTGGCACAAGGGATCTGGTGAAGAACTGTTAAATCCTGCAGAACCCTGTGAAAACAATACCTCCCTGAAGTCCCCTGATAAGTAATGATTTTGCCATCTGACATCCGCTCGCGGCACAGCCTTACTCTTGCAGCCAACAGCCCCTTTTGCTGCTGGCCTCACATATTCCACCTGAAGGTTTGCAGAAAATGCAGGGTACCATTTAATTATTATTATGAGTCTCTTTATTTGTCTTAGAACTCAGCCTATGCTTCCCGCTGGTCTCGTTCCCATCTGCACTCTGCATACGGATCAGCGATTCCAGCGCCTTTTCAATAATTCAGGCTGTGTGCTTTAGCGACGTTATCACGAGAAAGGAGCACCAAGGCGCTGCGCATCCCACCGGCAGGAGGAGGCTGTGCACGGTGGAGGCTTCCCTGAGCCTTTCGCTTCATTTTCAGACACATTTGCATCAGAAAGGTCCAGCCCGTCAGACAAAGGTCAGATGCTCTCTAGCGGGAACTTTCCGTGAAATCCGACCGCAGACCCAAACTTTCTGCGTCAAAAAGGCATCTTTCCTCACTGACATCTCCGACATACGGGAGCACGGCATTTTTTGCTCATTGCAACACAATGCTGCAAGACACGCGAGGCCAAAAGAGAAGGCTGCTAAGAGTCCAAGCTCTTACCCCTACAACGCATCACGTCAAGAAATGAATCCCCGAGGGGGCTGGAGGCAGCACACCGCCCGCTGACGGCACCCCCTCCCGCCGCACCACCACCATCTTGCCGCTCGCAGCGCCGGCGCAAATTCCGCGCACCGCCGCAGGCAGAGGCCGATCCTGTCCGCGGGGGCGGCGCCCGCTGGCGTTGCGGGCGCTCTGCTGCCTGGGCGTGTGTCCGTCCGTCCGTCCGTCCGTCTGTGTGCGCAAGGCGGGGCCGCGTAGCCCGCGCCGGCTGCTGCCATCTGGGAGCCGGGGCGTGTAGCGGAGGAGGGCGCGGGGGCGGACGAGCATCCTTCAGGCCGAGGCTCCGTTCGTTCCTGCGTGCTCCGCGCCTGCTTTTTGGGCACCGGTACCTGCAGATCGGTTTGCCTCCTCCTCCTTTTTTTTTTTTTTTGGCTTGGTGGTTTTTTTTTGGTTATTATTACTATTTTTTTCTCTTCCACGAAGACGCTTCCAAAGCGGGGCGAGGGCTGATTTCCTGTAGATGGTTCCGCGGCGGGGAGGGCATTCCCCCTGCCAGCCCCGGGCCGGGGGAGCAGCTCCTGGCTCCGCTCGCCCTGCCTAGCGGCCCTCTCCGCGGCACCGGCAGCGGG
>VXAB01006128.1:56780-79284 GCA_013399175.1 Odontophorus gujanensis | reverse complement strand
CGCCCTCCCCCCCGGCCCCCGCCCCCGGGCGGGGGCCCCCCCGCTGAGCGGCCCCGGGGAGGATGCGGCCCGCCGAAGCCCGCCGCGGGGAGGGCGCTATGCGGGAGAGATAACGCGGCTCCGCCAGCAGCCGGGGGCGTCGCGGTGCCGGCGGGGGGAGCCAGCATCCCCCGGGAGCCTCCGGAGCGGGCCGGGGAGCGGCGGGGCGAGGTCCGGCGGCGGGGAGCGGCGGTTTGCCGTGCCCGGCTCCGCGCCCCGGGGCCGCCGTGCGGGAGGCTGAGGAGCGCGGGAGGCAGCGGGAGGAGGAGGAGGAGGAGGAGGGCAGCGCCATGACTCACTTGCAGGCAGGGCTCTCCCCTGAGACTCTGGAGAAAGCCCGGCTGGAGCTGAACGAGAACCCCGACACCTTGCACCAGGACATCCAGGAGGTGCGGGATATGGTCATCACCCGGCCGGACATCGGTTTCCTCCGCACCGATGATGCCTTCATCTTGCGGTTCCTGCGGGCCAGGAAGTTTCAGCACTTCGAGGCGTTTCGCCTCCTGGCCCAGTACTTTGAGTACCGCCAGCAGAATCTGGACATGTTTAAGAGCTTCAAGGCCACCGACCCGGGCATCAAGCAGGCGTTGAAGGATGGCTTTCCCGGTGGGCTAGCCAACCTGGACCACTATGGCAGGAAGATCCTCGTCCTTTTTGCTGCCAACTGGGACCAGAGCAGGTAAATGCGGGGCCACCTGCCTGTCTTTACGTCTTCTTTCCCAGGTGGATGCATGGGAAAAACTGAGCCAGAGTAGTGGGAGTGGGTGGGCGGGCAGGAGGGCAGTGGGACGCATGAGCTGGGCAGCAGTTTGGAGGTAAGGGGAGAAAAGAAATGTATTTAGTGGCTTAACACCTCTTCAGCCTTTTCATCCTCTAAGCTCTGAATTTCTGGGAGCTGCTCAGGTGCTCTTCTCAGGCAGGTGCTTTGGGGTTTATGCCCATCTGCTTCCCTTCACCGCAGGGGGCTGATGTGGCAGATGCTGTGCTCAACCCTGACAAAGGCTGGCTGGGCTCACTGTGCTGGTCTCTCTGCTTCAGCACGTGCAGAGCTGCCCAGGTACAATAGGAGAAAGTGAGAGATGCTCTTTGCAATTCAAGGGTATCCATCATGGTTTTGGAGCTGAAAAGTTTGCCCGTGTAGGAAGCTGAGGCTCCAAATCCTTTCCCTCATCTAAAGAAAGCCCTTTCTGAGCCACCTGGAAATGCCAGGATGAAAGTTAGAGCAGCCACTTCTTTTCCCAGCTCACACTGCTCCGTGTGTGAATCGGCTTGGTGGTATGATCCAGGCACACAAAGCTCTGGTAGCAGGTTGAAGGCGGCTGATGCAGTCTCCAGAATAGTCTCATCCTTTCTGGGGACTGCTCTAGCCTGAAGATGACTTGGCAGGCTGGCCTGAAAACTGCCTACTGTCAGGGCCCTTTCTTTTTAGCGTTTGGCTGGGTATTATATGACTGTCAGGTGCCATGCCTATTTTCTCCTGCAGTCTAAAATCACCAACACAGCTTGACTTCAGTACATGTAAATGTGTGAGTCCGTAAAGAGAGGACTCTAAAACCTGCACCTTTGAGCACTGCATCTCTAGGCTTCTCCAGGCTTCCAAGTTAGGTGGAGGTTTAAGATCTGCAGCACTTAGTGAGAAAACTGAAACACCTGCTAGTTGTCTTCATCCACACTGTCCTGTGCAGACAACACAAGGTGGGCACTGGCAGTGCTGAGCATTTATATCCCACTCTTAGCTGCTTTGAAATGGGCAGGACACAAATACAGGCTGTGGTGGATGGAATGCTGCAGAAGTAGAAGTGTTTGTGCAAGGCCCTCCAACAGTCTGTCCATGGCCATTGTGGGAAGGGCTCACTCTGCTCCTGTCACCAGTGGGTGCTTCAGCTGGGGCGAGTCTTTGCCTACTGTGCCTTTCTTCCTCCAGACAGGGTGGCTGCATCCACACTGCCTGCTGAAGAAGCTTCCTATCCCCTTCTAGCCCTTGGGTTGTACCCAGGGATCAGAAAGCTGCTGTCTAGGATGAAGTTAATCTGCCCCTACTGCCACACTGACAACCGAGAAATATGGATGGAGATGGGCAGAGCTGGGGCTAGATCCTCATTCTGCTTTGGTTTTCTGGCTTCTGGAGCCATTGAAGATGAGTGATGAGCAAGGGTGATGCAGCTGGAGACTGTGAGTGGCTTCATCATCCCTCCTAGGGACCAGGTCAGATTCTTATTTTAAAAACAGCTCCACAAACTCTTAAAATCCCCAAACGAAGAGTTAGCAGAGGAGTGATTGTTTGGGCCATTTATTAAATCATGTATCTACCATGAAGAATTTCTGGCGTTTAAGATATCATGGACTGCTAAATGCCATTTTTTCTTGGTAATGAAGAAAATTCCTGAAACTTTGTGACACTTAACAGATCATCAGCTCCTAATCAAAATGAATGCCAAGAACTTGGAGCCTACTGTAAGGAACCTGCTTTAGCAGGGAAGGTGGACTGCATGATCCCCCAGAGGTCCTTTCCAACCCCTATAATTCTGTGGTTTTGTATAACCTGAGCTCAGGCGGAGAGTAACATTTCAAAAATAAAATTCCCATGTGAAAAGAATAACTCTATTTTCTTCTTAATTTTGAATGTACTGACATTTAAATTGCAGGAGACTGGCTGACACAACAGTACATTTATTATAATTTTTGCCTGCAAGTGCTATTGGTACAGCTCTTTATCATACAACAGCAGAGTGACTGAGGTCCACCTGTATAACCAATGGCCAGGTCTACAGCAGGGTCCCTGCTCCTCAGTAGCACGTGCCCCAGGCGTGCTCTCCTATGGCTGAGAGATTCATTTTCAGACTGCAGCTCAGACAAAGGGGAGAGCCCTGGAGCCTAGCTGCGGGGAGTGGCTTGCTCCAAGGCTCAGAATGGATCAGTGACAGACCTGGGAATGGATCTAAACCATTTTTTTTTTTTTTTCCTAATTATCCATTTTCATTATCTGATGTTCAGCAGCTGAACCTGTGGGGAGCATACTGGAGTTGCTATGCAGCGTGTCTCAGGCTCATGCCCTAAGTGATTTGAAGTATTGCAGGAAGTAAACAGTGCTACTCTGACAGCAAAGCTGGGATGATTCCTTCTCAAAGTTTGTTTTGTTAGGACCTCATTACATGCTTTGTAAACTAAGTAAAGCGCAGCAAGCCACCAAATTTATCACATGTGTACTGTTTATTAAGGCCAGCTTGGAACCGTTAGAAATAAAATGTTCTGACTTGTTATTTAAATGAATTTCAGACATACTATAGGTGATTAATTTAGCACCAATAGCCTAGTATTTACATAGTTCCAATTAGAAAGAGAAGTGTGGGAGGCAAGAATTCATATGGTAAAACAAGACCATCTACTCAGTGTTAAATCATTAAATTAAAGCGGGGCCTGAAAACCATACCATCTGTCCTTCCCTCTGAACATCTAAATCAGGCATGAGTTTAAAATGAACAAAAAAAAAAAAAAAAAAAGGAAAAGAAGAAGAAAAAAACAGAAAAAGATGAAGGATAAAGCATCAAGTAGTCTGACAGCTTTCCAGTGGGAGCCTGTTCAACTCTTCGTCATTCCTGCCAGGATTGCCCTTGGGTGGTGGGATCAGCCTTCCATATGAGCTTCCAAACCATTGATTCATATCTATGTGTGGCTTGTAGGTGTGTGCTTGCATTTGGAGATTCCTCTTTTTCGTGTGCCCAGATGGTGAAGTTTTTTTGGGTTAATGCCACAGTTAACTTCATCTCTCACAGCAGAGCATCTTTTGCCATTCATGTTCTTCTGTATTTTTTGTAGCATCTATACATAAGTTCCTCATGAAAACTGGTCAATTTTGATGCTGTTTTCTTGAGCACTTACTTTGTATTAGTTATCTCAGAGATATCCTAGAAAGTGCAGGAGAAAAGTGCATTAATCCGTGGCTCTTGGCTCTCCGGTCTTGACCCAGTAGCTCTCAGTGGTAAATACAGAAATCCACTACACTTATTACTCATTAGTGCTACTGTTTCCTCAAATAATTTACAGTCGAATGGCAAAGACAGAATCCAGTGCTTTGCTTTCAAATCTATGATTTTATCTGCAGAAGTGCTAGAAACTTTTCCACCAGTGAAATGAAAATGTAAGTTCTATAGCTGCTAGAAGTCTGCTCTGTTTGCCAGCTTGCAGGTGAGTTGGCAGGTCATTTTTCAAGCTCTGATGGAAGCAGTGTGAAAAACAACTAGCAATACTAATGGTAGTAACTTGTTAACAATAATGAAATACCTGGTTAATAGAGTAAATTTTTGTATGGAAATCATGTATTTCAAATAGTGCACACTGTTGTTTTATTCTATTGCTTTTCCTACTGACTAATGCTGTTTTACTCTTTCCTAGCATTACCCCATCTATCCATATGTACCTATTCACATGTGTCTTTAGACTGTGAGCATTTTGGCTAGGGAACTTTGAACAGTGTTCGTGTAAAACTTAAATCAGCTGAATCTTCATCCATGGTCGTGACTTTTAGATACTGGTCTAACATAATGAGATATGGATGGTATAAAATATAAATCTAAAACTTAATCTGATAAAATCTTTGATATATTTTCTAATTTTCTATGCATTTGTGTAACACTGTTAGTTCTCTGCCCTTCAGAATAAGGGCTCCCCGAGTCTGCTGCCATTATTTAAACAGAATAGCTATAGGAGAAGTTTTTATCCCCTACCTTCTAACCATTTCAATTTGTACCCAGACTGATGAAGAAAGGAAATCTGAGGCATCATTTTTAGGTACTCCTGTGTATATCTTGAGGGCACATCTTCTACTGAAATTCTAAAAATATTAAGCCAGAACAGTAGATTAGAAGTGAGATGATGGCTCAGACTCAGCTTTCTCCTTTAAATCACAGTGGCACAAGGGCTCATTTGACAAAAATCTTTACCTACCGAGACAGTGGCGATCTTAAAATACAAGTTGTGGATTCTTTACATGTTTGGCACTTTTAGGAGATGTGGTTTAAATTCAGGCAAAGGCGACTTATTGTTTATCTCTTCTAGTTAACAGTTTGCATCATGGGTTACACAATCATTCAATTCAGTTTTAATCCTCAACTTAAAACTTTTTGATACTGTGGGTAAGACAGCAATTAAGACAATGGAATAACTCCTCCAAATTAGATTATACGTTGTTCGATTTGAATGTGAACTCGCTGGCACCAATATGTGTCTGAACAGAAGACATGGTGGATGCCACCTTTCACCAGAGATGTTAAGAATTGAAAATGGCTGTCAGCTAGATTGACATGAGACTTCTGTCTCCTGCTCTCCTTGTCTCATCCTTCTCTTGGCCTTTAGAAGCCACAGTGGCCTCTGGTAGTGGAGAGGATTAGAAGGTGAAAGATTGTGGTGAAGTACTACCAAGAGTTTTTTCTATAAACCCTTTGAGAGCTTTGATGCTGTCTGTGTCCCTTAAAATATTCTCAATGAACTTTTCTGTAAATTGCTGTCACTGTTAAGTAACAAGAGAGTGGGATGTTCAGCAGCTTGAGCTGTTCTGTTCTTGACAAATCAAGGTCTCAGTGAGACATTACTCTAGTAGGCCTTGTTACTGTCGTGGTAGAAATGGTAGCCCTCTTTCATTTATAAGAATCACTGTCAGCATGGCTATTAACTTGTCAAGTCTTTCTAGCCTCACTGCCTCAAACAGTGGAACAGAACATTTCAAGGGGCAGTGGAGTGTATCTGCACGCTGGTCCCCACCTCATTTGAACTCAGACTGGGGTTTACATAGAAAAGGAACATTATGAATGCATTATGTATATGATGATGTATTTTCAGCTTGCGTTATTCACTTTAACAGCCAGGCTAAAAAAATTGTCTGAGCTCTTCATTGAATTAAGCATGATTCTATAAATAGAGGACACTAAATACGTTTAAATTAGCCATGAGTTCTAGATTATCCTAGAAATTAGTGGTACCTTGCTACAGTGTGCTGGAAGAGTGCTGGAACAAGGGAATGTGACTGAAATTAGGCATAAATAAAGCAGGACTTGTCTGTGCCCAGCCCAGCTCCAGGCTGCCTCAGGACATGTACTGCAGTGGGGCTGCCAGTGCACCCTTCTTCCAACAGCTCTGCAGTCAATGCTTTGGAACTGGGACCAGAGTAAAATGAAGGTCTCCTAAATAAGCACTGCAACTTAACACACATCTGTAAGAATAAAATGGTAGTGTCTTTTCTTCTTACTACATTCTCTTTACATTAAAGGTAAATATGTTATTTTTTTTCTTTTTGCTTTAAAGTATAGAAAAGCAGAGCCATTTTGTAGCAAATTTATTTCGCAATCACTAGTAGCTCTCATCCTGCTTTTCTCCCTTTTCATTGGTTGTATTTCTGTATCTATACAGAATGTAATTTCAGTGTGGAGTAAAAGCTTCATCAGTGCAATCCCAAGAACAGGGTGTCAAGGCTGTTATATCTAGAGAAAGGCTTTTTCTAGGAAAATAGGCTACCTTCTTGGACTTTTAAAAAGTTGATGGTAATCTGCAAAACATTAAAATAAAAGCCTGCATGAAACCAGAAATTTGCATATCACCTTAAAGCTGTAATCTCTGTATCACCTTTTATGCAGTGCTCTCAGTGCTGTATTTCTGCAGTAGTAGAATTTGTTAAATGCGTGGTAATACACGTTTCTGAAACCAGTATACCAGTTTTCCAGAGGAAAAAAGGATTGGAAGTTCAGCTTTCAGCAGAAGGAATTCAGCTTTTAGCTATGAAGGTGCAAAGTACGTTTCATCACACATCTCTGAAAGCTGAAAGGATAATTATTTTGGCAAATATTCCTATCAAGGTTTTGGCTGAAACAGAGCTAATTATGGAGAAGCAATTCCCTATGTGGAATTACTAATGCAGCAATAAGACAACAAGGCTGTTGTGAAAAACAGCTCCCACTTATCAAAATGCTATTTATCCAGGGTTCTTACCCCAGAGTTCCAGTTTATCCAGGGTTGCAGTTGTTCTGCCTACCAGTTAAATTTCCAGTGCTTGTCTGAGGCTGCGTCAGTTAGGCTGTGTGGGACTATGTAAAGAAGTTCAGTGGGGTTCAGGTCAGCTTGTGGTTGGCTGTAGGTAAACATGTAGTCACAGGTTTGCTTGATATGTGGTTTCTGTGTATCTGCATCAAGTAAATTTTTACACCTTTTGTTTATGTGGGGTTTTAATGTCTCTGAAGCCTAGAGAAGTTCGGAGCACATGCTGTGATAAAGCCTGTGCATCCTGGTGCTATTATGTACAGAAGTAGCAGTGAGGTGAAATGGATTGGAGTGGATTTAAGATGAATCTGTGCATAAATAGCTCTCTACTGTATGAAAACTTTAATAGAGTTTCTTTAATCATATTTCATTTGCTTGGATTGTTTAGGTGATACATCCAGTACTCAGCTTGCCATTTGCAGCGCCTGGAATTTCATCTATCACACCAAACTTATGTTTCTGGCTTACCTCAGCATGTGTCTGGGGGAAAAGCTGCTTTAAATATCCATTAATGGATTTGTGTTCCTTGTCTGGTTTTCTGTACTGTACTTAAGTAATGTATCAGAAGCAGAAGAGGAGGTCCATTACAGAATGAAAGATCATTCTTATTTCCAGCTAATTGCCCTAAAGAGTATTAGAGGAGGGAAGCTTGGTTATCAGTGTCAAGTCTCTTTGTAAATCTAATGTGGCTTTTTAGACTCAAATGAGTATACCTCAGATACTTTCCCTTGACAGAGAGTGTTGTTGCTTGCTTCTAGCTAGATATTTGTTCTTCAGGATGTTGTTTTCAATGAGAAAGCAACCTTTTGTCTTTTACATTAACTGAACATACAGTGTTGTCATTGTCATTGTAGACAGTATTTCTCATACTAAGCAGACAAGCAATGGGTGATGGTGAATATACTACAGATTTGTGGAGCCCCAGCCCTTTGACTGTTGGTTACTATCAGTGGTGGCTGAAGTCCTCATTGATATCTGACAGTTTTCCCATGGTCTTAAGCAAATTCAGGATATTATTAGGTACATATATTTCTGGTGTGTATATGTATATATATGTGTGTAAGTAAAATGTACTGTTTACAGGACTGATCAAGCAAAGCAAAGCAGTCTTTTGCCATAAGTGAGCCATTAATCTAAGGCATACAGTGTCTTCCTAAAGTGCCCTAGGGAGAGTGTTTAGGGATCTACTGCAGGAACCTGGGAAACTTGGACTGGAGCTTGGGTGTTTGCCGCAGACTCTTGCGTTGTGGAGGCCCTGTGATGGAGAATGAGATCATCTGAATGAGGTAGCACAAATGGCAAATGGGATTGAGGGTAATTGTATAATTTGAGTAATTCCAATTAATTTTTTTGTAAATATGAGATCTGATAGATGGTCCACCTCAGACTGAGATATTTGTTAACAGCTGCTCTCATACTGACTCACCTGGAGGTAATTTCCTTCTCGTGCCACCTTTCCACTTGGAAGATCTCTTACAGGGTATATTTCTATCTAATTTTATATTAAAAAAATACTAGTTCTGAGAGATGCCCCACTGTGTGGACATATCCAGTGAGTCTGAAGGCAGTTGACAACTCTCCAGTGCAGCCCTGGACCCCAAACAGAATGTTGTGTACTTCACTCCCTCAGGCTAAGTGTGCTTTGATCCTAATGCTGGCAGTTATACAAGACACTGACCATACAGGGGACCTTCAGTACCCTTCTTAATCAGGCACCCTCTAATGTCTTTGCATCCATGTGCTGTAGCAGGTAGGTTAACTGGTGACTGAAGGTGGACTTGAGACCATTTTAGTTAGTGCTTCTGTAGCCTTCCTGCTACAGGACACCCCCAACATACCCCATTTCACTTGCACCTTGGTCAGGAAAGAGATGATTTCGTTTTTCCTCAAGACACTTCTTACACTGCAGTGCTGAGGGTAATCGCTGATTTGCTCAGAGGCATCAATAGCAACTTCGGCATTTTCCCCTCTCAAATGGATGTTGTATACAGTGGTTGGGCTAGAGAAACCGCTCTGCGTTGGGGAGAGTAGAGGGAGCATCAACTGGGCCGTGCCTGAGGCACTGCCTGTGCCCCTGGGAAGCTTTACCCAGGCTTGCTTCGCTGTACCTTCTGCAGAAATGGGGTCCTGGGATTACAGCTCTTTGATCTCCCTGTGGAAAAATTTCCATTTTCAGCAATGGTCTTTTTTAATTTTTTTAATTTTTTTTTATTTTTTCCCTGCCAAAGGGAAATAGAGAATTTCAGATTTTAGAGGATTTCCATAGGGAATTTACAGAGGAGAATTTTTCTTCTGCTGTTTCCTCTCCCTGACAGAAAAATCTGAACAATAAAAAGGACCGTACAAAACTACCTGCAAATATGATATCTCTGAATAGTGAACCATTAGAAAAAAGTAACATCTCAGAATAAGTGGAAAATAGAGAGGAAAATATGAAAACTCTAATCCTAGTCAATCAAACCAAATTCAGATCAAAATAAGTGTTTCTAAAATGAAGAGAAAAATTGAGTAAACAATGTTTCCCCTATCCTTTTCATGGGAAAACACACTTTTTCTTGTTGACTTGTTAGGCTAACATTAATTGTCACTTTCTGGGGACTATGTAGTCAAGAGTTTCCTCAAGGAACTAGGCTACAACAAAAATGCATGGAAAAATGTGAGAAGTTAGCTAGAACAGATGACTTTCACTTGTCTTTTTTTCCTTCTTTCAAAATACAGTAATGTATATAATGGAACAATTCAGGCATTGTATTAAAAGAAGTAGCATTTAATATAATTTGATGCAACATTGAATTAGGCAGATGTGGTTTTTGCTGGATGTATGGTATGGTGGAGATTTCTCTGAGAACTCACAATGCTGAGAACTTCTGTGTTTCATACTGTCACAGGGCCTTTTTTAAAGGACCAGAGACCCCAAAGAAAGGCTGTTACTCTTAAACATTGACACTCCAACCCTATTGTATGTTACTTTCTACTTTTGAGATCCTCGAGGCCGACTACATGTCAACCTTCTATAAAGAAAAACGTTACCTAGATATGTGTAAGAGGAGCGTGTGAAAATTCCATTATTTTAAGAGGGTAATTTTGTGGAGCCTATTATTTCAATTATTTGGAAAAAACATAGGAGGAAACTTTGGATCCAGGCTTCTGGTATTAGATTTGTTATTGTTACGATTTCAGGAAAGTACAATTTGTTTATATACATACATTTGACATAATACGCAGATTTAATAGGCAGACTTCTAGAGAAAAGTTCGAATTTGCTTTTGGTGTTTCATATTGTATATTTCTTTCAGCTAGCTGATGGTCTAGACGTATGTAATCCTGCCTCAGAGGATGAAGTCAGGTAACCGAGCTTTTGTGACCTTCCTAAGTTTACATACACATGACTTCTGAGGTTATGTATGCTGTTAAACTCTGGATAAGCAGTGCAAAGGAGAGATGCTCAGGATTTCCACCATGCCTTGATGCACATGGCTTAATTGATTCTCACTTTAACTTTCACAGGTACACATTGGTGGATATTTTGCGTGCCATACTTCTTTCTTTAGAAGCCATGATTGAAGACCCTGAGCTTCAAGTGAATGGATTTGTTTTGATTATAGACTGGAGCAACTTCACCTTCAAGCAGGCCTCCAAGCTCACACCAAGTATGCTTAGATTAGCCATAGAGGGCCTTCAGGTAATGTTCTTCTTTCTTTTCCTGATTCTACATTTTTGTTTCTGTCAGTTCATTGTAATCTGGAAGGCTAAAAAAGTACCAGAACAAAAATCCAAGAATGCTGCCTACTTCCAAGTAGGAAGGTTCTTAGCACCTTAATGTATTGTCAGAAAAATTACAATGGAGGAAGCTAATGTGTGAGCTCAGTCTACTAACTGCAGTAAGTCCTGGTGTATAGGCTACTTCTTTGCCATAGATAAGAGGTAATGTCTCTGTCTTTATCCCAGAGTGGCTTCCTCCCTGCAAATTTAGACCATAGCTTCTGCAGCTGCACCTTAGAAACAATCAGTATATTTTGTTGTTCTGAGCAGGGCTAATGGACTGTGGGTTGCTGCTGCCTTGATAGGCCATTTGTTGATTGTACTGGAGACAGGTTCACACTATATCACTTGGTCTGAAAAGTGCAGAACAGGTAGCTGGGACTATTTACTCATGGAAAGGTCAACATGTGCTTGACTTTTTTGCTGGGTAAGGATTAATTTGAGCAGCATCTTTTAGGATTGAATATGCAGTGATTTAAATTTCTTTCTGCTCCTTCTAAATGTACTTTACATGGCATATATGTGGAAAAATACTGTTGACTGTCTTCTGTGATTTTTAATGCTTATCAAAATGAAAAAAATAGAATCCACGAAATGGTTGTTTCCTATAGAATCTTGAGGTACTGTGTTAAAAATACCTGAAATTTGCTTCTATACATGGTAGTATACTTTGATTTTACAAGGACATAGATTTATTTTCTGTGACATTTTCATCATTTGTACATTTCTATTAATTATAATGCAGAATAGCAACCTTTGAACTTTCTTTGCTTTGATATTGCTATTTTGAAGAAACATGTATAGCAGTAATCTGGAGTTTTGATTTAAATCTTGAAATGGCTGAAACAGTATTCAGCCTGCTGCTGCTTACAGAAAGGCAGCAACAGTCATTAATGAAGATCTGAATTTTCATTTTGTTGTGCTTACTTATGCAATGATGTGATTCTGTAGTCTTCAGATGTATATCACAAAGCAGCAGTGGGATCTGTACTTTAAAACTGCTGTTTCTTTTTGTGGTTTTCAACATTGTTTTCTTCTTTGTGCTGTTTTTCAATGTTTGCCATTGTTTTATCATTTAGGTAACCAATAAATGTTTCAGTATTCTTCCCTTTTAAATGGTGGTGTCTCATCCTGGACATTAACCAGGATGTCAGTGGATGAGTTAGTTGGACCCTGAAACTTTGTTCTCTTGACATTGGCTGGTTCACCGCTGAGTTGACGTGAACTATATTTCATTAGTTTACCCACATCCACAGTTTTGTCTGTCCCAATATCCTCAATCTGGCAGTGGTCAGCACCCAGGGCATTGTTTTCTCTTCATTATCTCCAGCCCTGTTGACTCTGGGGAGGTAGAGGTGCAACTCTATGTAGATTTATCTTAGAATCAATGAAAAGGGCTCAAGCCAGTTGTACTGATCGTCTTGGACAGAGAACCTCACTTCAAAAACAGTTATGATCAGGAAGGAAATAAGAGGGGTATCATGGTAGAAAGATTATGCAGAGAGACCCTTGGCAAGGGATGGATTTACGTGCATCTTCTTGCAAGATTTAATGCCTAAAATATTCAGTTTCCTTATGCTGTACAGCAATTGCCTTTTATTTTTAACAAAAATTTGTAGTGGAAACTTAATTCTGAACAATGTTAAAGTAAGAAACACTCAGGTGGTATGAAGAAGAATAAGAGTAGTCAGACACACAGGTTTTTTTTTTTTTTTGTGATCTTTGTAATCTTTGTAAATATACTCTGTTTAATCAGAGAAATGGAATTTACTTTGACTTATAAGATTTAACAGGGCTCAAGATGCTGAACTTTACCATTTGGGGGATTTAAATATTTTTCTTACTTGGGTGAGAAGGGACAGGGAAAGTGGGATTAGTGGCCACTAAATTTGATGCTAACCAAATCTCTTTGCCTCCTCAATGAAATCTTACTGAATTTGCATTATGTTTGATTAGCTTCCATGGTGAGTAGAATATGGCATTTACCAAACCAAACTTATTACAATCTATGGCTATTCTAGGCTCTTCACAACTGTTTATTTTTCAAGAAATGTCTTTTGAAAGTACAGTAAGTAAATATATACAGCTTTCTACTGTATACAGGTTCCACTTAATATTTTGTCTACAGGTATGTGTTAAATGGGAGCAGGATAAGAATAGTGCCCTTAACTAACTTGAATGTGTTTGAAAAATATTCTAGGTGTGTGCAGTTGCTTTCAGGAAAAGGGCCTTTTGGCCATAGCATTTTTTAATTGTAAAGGATGGTGATTATAGTTGATTCAGCAATTAACTAATGTGAATTTCTAGCATGTCCATTCCAACTGTGCTGTGCCATCCAGTTGGTGCAGTGTAGACCACTTCTGATTTTTAGATCAAAGGGGATTACTCACCAAGAAAAAGTCTTTATCTCCTGTGGAGATTGAGGCAGTTGGCTGGGATTCTTGACACTGCAGTCCCAGCTGATTCACGGGCCTTGTCCTTGTGAGAAAGAGCAATACTCTTCATTGTGGATAGAAGTGGGTGTGGGATTTATGTTGCTCCTAGTCAATGAGAAGGATGATTTAAATTTAGATCCCTTATCTTTCTGCAGTGAAGAATAAGCTTATAAGCAAATGTAGTATTCTATTTTCTGAGAATGGTCTGTCTGGTTTAGGTGCATAGGAGTACCTAAGAGCTCAAGGCTGTGAAACCTGAGCAGAAGGAAGCATCAAATGCACAAGAATGAAACCTAAACTCATACCCTGACTTAGTGCCTTGTATTGGCTCTCTCCAGAGTATTCAGTACCTAATCTTTAGGTGCCCCAAACAGGAGTTGGACTTGATTTCTTGAGGTGCCTTCCAACTCCTGCAATTATGTGAATAAGTGCAATTCTGTGATTCTTTCTCCCCACTTACTTATTTCTGTTTTCATTGCTGGGAACACTTGGGCAAATGGAAAGAGGAGGTTCTAGGCATGATTCTTTCATTTGTGATAACTGTTTTATAGCTACTTGGGCTTTTAATATTCATCAGGACAAAATTCTTTTCAGAAGGTAGTTAAACTGTCAAAGACTAAAAATTGAATTTGAAAATTATATTGAAAGTTTAGTTTTATTAGTAATTCTGATGGACAGCTTAGGTGGTAACTATAAATAAGCTTTGCAGACTGGAAAGTTGTGGGAATACATGAAAAACTCTAAGTGATGTTTGATTAACTGATATTTAGGATTTTAAAACCTGGAACTCTAAATCCTTCTTAAATAATTTATTTCTATTTAGCTCATAATAGTAGTTATATACATGACGGATTCATTTTGTGTGTTCCCACACAGGTGGGCTTTGAAAAACTGCGTACGTATATGAGGCTGAATATTAATGCTTTTTGTCTAAGTGAAAGATTACTGGGGAACAAGAAGTAAGACACATTTACACTGCAAACTGAATGTATATGGACAGTCAGTATTGTTGCAGAAGACAGAAGACGCACTTTCAAATTGAGGATGTTTACAGGGAGAGAGTGAAAGCACTGTGGCAACAAGGCAGGTCTTTCAACTGATCATGACTTATTTTTATAACAAAGGAAGAATTCACAAGCTAAAACAAACTGGTTACTGTGAACATGAAAGTAGAACAGAAAGATCAGAAAGGCAACATATTTGCAGCTACTATTGCTATCCAGAACATCTTTCAGTCAGCTGTTCTTGTGAATTGTGAACATCGTGTCCCCAGTCAGGCTTGTCACAGCAGTGTAAAGTGGAAGTAAAAAAGACCGGAGCATGTAGAATCTGGTGATGAAAGGGACAGGGCTTTCTAAGCCCATTTTCTTCCAGTATAAACTTCATTAGTATTTTACAGGGAGTCTTATCTGAACATTACTGTTGGTTCATCTTCATTTTAAATATCCATGTACAGTGCTTAAATTTATCCATCTAGTTCTATACTACATCTGCGTAACAAATATGTTGCAGCATCAAGAATTTGTTTGTCAGGAACTACTAGAACAAAGAGCCTCTGAAAATAGTACTTTTTGAAGAAGATTTCCTGGCTATTTGCTTTAGAAAATGAGTGGGGTGGAGCTGATCATTAGTGCTGGCTCCTTACCTGCTGTTTGGGTGGGCTAAACCTGCCAGTTAAGAAAGGACTTGATGACCAGAGCTTGAGTTCAGTTGCTTACAGGCATGTTTGTATAGACATAGCTATTCTTCAGTTCGATCCAGGCTGTTAAAAAACTATTATTTGAAGACAGACTAATTCATTTCCTCACCAGATTCTGTTATGATGCTCATTAATAAAAGGTACTGAATGCCTTCTAAACGTTCTTAAATTTATTCACACAGACACACTTTAAAGATGTGGGGATAGTATTCTCTCCTTTTTTCTCTCCATCTGAGAGCAATTCCAAAATTGTTATAAAAATTACTAAATATCTATTATAGTATTCTGTGATGCTCACTGTTGACAGGCGATGATCTTATTTTTGTGCACCTTTTATATTTTCCCTGGCCGGATGCTTTTGACTTTCAGTGAGGAGGAAGACTTGAATATTCGATCCTGAAACATCAAGCCAGGAGCCTGAATTCTAGCACTACCTAAATTTAAAGTTTCTCATTAATTGCTTTTTGAATGTGTCTCTGTGTGGGCTGCTGCCTCTTTGAAACAAGTGGTAGGAAGCAACAAACTTTCACTCCCAGAAATTGCCATGAGGCATCTTGCTGAAAGCCACAAGGATGTGTAATGGGATTAAATATCCATCATGTAAATTCTTCCATTGGAGTTAGTGGAGTAACTGACTGTAGTGAGTTGTCATCCTCCTTATGAAGCATCATGAGGAAGAGAGTGGGCACTTTGCCATTGTTTTGCGGCTATCTGCAGTAAGCAAGGCGTGATGAGTTGTGAGGATCTTGGCTTTCATTCAGACTCTTTGATCTAGCTGGCACAGACTCTTATGGCCTTTCCTCCTGCCCTCTTCCCCCTGAGACTTTATCCCCATTTACCACTGCCTCGATTCCTTATCCCACTCCTTTTCATGTTGCCTTATTTTGTACCAGACTTCACTGATGACTTGGTGTAATGTTCTGAAATCTCAATTATTTTGAGTGATTGCATGGTAAGGTCATCCTAGATTCCTAAGGAGATCTCAACCTTTTCTGGTCTTTCTGTTCTAATATTCTCCACGTATGGTGTCTAGTCAGCTTCAGATCTCCTTACTGTCTCCCTGTAACCAGTGTTACCATTGCTCTTTGTGTCACTCTGGAAAGCAGCACTAGAGAATGAGTTCTGATCTCTTCACATGTGAAATGAGTGAGGCCTCTGGCCATCATGCTGATAAGGAACCTGTCCCTGTAGTTGCTCAGACTGGAGCTGGTCTGCTTGATATATGTGACTCAGAGGGGCCTGAAGAAGACAGGAACTTCTGGTGGATGTATTGGAAAGACATTGCATGATCAGGGAAGACACGTCTGAAGAATTTTTCTGCTTTAACAAGCCAGCCATGATTAGTGTAAAGGCCACTGAAAATAGTTAACCACTTCCCCATCCTCCTGTTAATAGAGAAAAATGTCCAATTAATATTATCGCTGCTTGAGAGATAGCATGTAGAAGAGACTTTTTTCTGTACGTACATACTATCTCTTTCATTAGCCTTTGTTAAATGCTGATGCCTTTACATTTTTCTTCTTTTTTTAATTTGGGAAACTGAATCTTTGTATTAAATAATGATAATAAATAAATAACCTCAATTAAGCTGAAAAAATTAGTGTTATACTAAGGTGAGTGCCAACAGCATGAAAAAAGAAGGACTTATAGCATGAGCTTGACTAAGGGAATTAACTCTTGACTCCATCATTAGCTTCTTGTCTTCAGTAGACCATAGTTCAGTGAATATATGGTTATGACCATTCCTCAACTTAAAATATAAAATTATTTTTGGAAATGATTTTCTTCAGTCAAGACCTAAATATTTCTCTTTGCTTCCATATCATAAGTTTTTCAGTATCAGAAATAAAACTAATTTGTTCTAAATCGTCAAGACAGAGACAGAAGACGCATTTTAAGATAATATTTCACCTTCCTGCTAAGGCATGATTAGTTCTCATGTGTTATATTTTCTACTACTTTGCACAATTTAATTTAAAGCCGTAAAGGCAGGTCTGGCACATTCTTTCTGGCACGTTCCTTTTCCATAGCTACTTTCTCTTCAGATTTTCTCTCAGTGCTAATCCTTAATATTTTATTTTGGAATGTTACCCCCTATGTTATGCCCTCACGCACCATCCCTAGCGCTGTTCAAGAAGCGTTTAGATGAGGTGCTAAGGGATTTAGTTTAGTAGCTTAGTGGGTAAGGATGGTGATAGGAGGATGGTTGGACTAGATTATCTTGTAGGTCCTTTCCGACCTAATGTATCTATGAATCTATAAACCCTTCATTATTTAATCAGTTACACTTGGGTCCAAAGCAGAAACTGGTGTGCAGATATCTGTTTTTGACTCACAGTAAGGCAAAGAAAGGAATTATTTGGTGAAGTATCTTCAACAGTGATGTAGAATGAGGACTTGTGGAGATTTTTCCAGTCTTGTTTGACAGTGGGGATGAGAGATCTGCGGTCTCTTTCCTAGTATGAAAATCAGAAAAATCCTTCTTATGTAGAGAACTGAAATTTTCTTTTTGTTGTAGTGTCCAGATTGCCTGTGTTATCAATTCATTTTTTTATGACCTTCTTTTAGTTTTACCTCAAATGGATATGTTGGATCATTTCTGGAATTATTTTCTGAAATCTGTATAACCTTTGTTTTCTGTGGTACTCACAAATCCTCTGTGATCTTATTAGGCTGTGCACAGTTGGCTTTCTGCTACTGTCTTCTCTAAATGATGCCTTTGCATGTAGTCCCTGGCCTATCAGCCAAACTTTCAGTGCTCTCTCCCCCAAAAAATACAGTGTAATTTATTGTGATAATTTTGTTTGTTTGTTTATATTTCTTAGCAAGGGTTCAGGTTTTATGAAAATTATTTTGTTGACTCCAATTTAACTTAGCTTATATCATGGTTTATGATTTTTGTTATCAGTATTCCACATCATAACATTATGTACTGTGCTGTGAGTTAAACAGTTAATGCTCCAGTCCCATGGATCACTGATAGTTCCAGGTATACTTGTCTCAAAAGAGAAAAACTACATACCCCAGATGGCTTTGCATTACTTCGTGTTTTTCCATTTTCTGCTCCAGAGGGAAAAACAAAAATGTTGGCAAGTCATGGGGTCCTTGTTTTTCCCTTTCGGGTCATCCCAGCAGTGTGTGTGCTCCATAGCTGTCTCGCCTTCAGAGTTGGACAGTTGTAAGGCCTTTGGTTTTTGGACACACTCTCATTTTATTTATTAGCTTCAATTCCAATTATATTGCATTATATTGTGTTATTTTTGCATTCTGATATCTTATTTAGTAAATTAACTTTCCTCCTCAGATTGTTGCTGCTGTTTTGTTTTTAGATAGTTAACTGTTTCTTGGGTTACATTTAATGTTGTGCCTCACAGTTTAGGCCTGAGTTCTGACTATGAAATAGGTATTCAGTGTCCTTATTGACTGGCTCTAATACCACACAGTCTGAAGTTAAAGATTGTCTTTTCAAATGTAGTTGTTAGTATCTCGCTTGTTGGTTCTTTAGAATCTGTTAATCATTCTGGAAGAATTAGGAAATCCAGAGGAGCTGCATTTCAACTTTCTTCAATTCCCAATCCTTTTTAGAAGAAACACTATGATTCTGAGGAGGGCCTCCTTAAAAGTGTGTTTACACTGCAATTGGCATGAGTCCTTGCCTGATATTTCAGTGAAGGTGCTTTGTTATCCATAGAATCTTCTGAGTTTGCTGGGATTTGCCTTTGTCCCAGGTTAAGCTATTTGACTGAAAGTGTCATATAGGGCACTGCATCTTCTGTCTCAGGGACAGAAGGATCTGGGATAAATCAGTGAGTACTGGTAGTGCTCCAGTGTTCTTGCAAAATTTTCAGAAGGCACAGCCAGTCTTCTGAGGTTTCCAATGGTTCCTTGACACCTTAGTGGAAAAAAAAATAATGGTAGTTGATACAGCAGTGAGTGCATATAGAAACAATGAATACATGCAGTAATCGAGGACTGTAGTTAAAAACCCCAACCTTTGCAGGTGAGACTTTTAATCTGCAGGAGCATCTATGATTAAAGTATTGCTTCATTTTGAGAATATGGAAAAGGTTTTGAATTGTTGGAAAAGAATTACTTAACAGAGGAGAAAATAGGATGTGTAAGACATTAGGAAGAAACTGAATAGTTATGAAAAGATATGGCAGTCTGTAGAGGCAGAGAGGAGACCAAAAAGCCATCCTTCAGATTAAATTCCAAATATTAGCAGTGCCTGTTAGTTTTGCTTGGTAATCACACCACCATTACGTGGTGACTTACATGTTTACTCAAGACCTCCAGCAAGATATTTGCATTACAAGATGATGCAGTTAAGTAGTTATGATTGATGGGGGATTATATATACCACTATGGAGCTGGCTGAGCCCTTTACCCACTTGTTTTCCCATTCTTTCTCTTTGGTGGTTTTAAGTTATTTAGAATTGCAAGTAAGCTTTGCTGTATGTTGGGTCATGCTTTTAAAATCATTTTATTATGAATATCCAGCAATTGATTTTCACTGGAAAACCTGGAGGCATCTTCATACTATTGCTATCAGTATGATCCAATTCTGTTCTCCACAGAAATTCAGCAGGGGTGAAATTTAATGAGACCAGTGAAAGAAATCTGACCTCTTTATTTATAGAACACTAGTTGATCAGGGTAGCTGTAATAAGAGGAAATTTTAGAGAAAATCAATGCAGTATCAAATGAAAGTAGCACTCAAGCCCTTAAAGAGAGCTACATGGAAAGCCAATTAAGTATGAATCTATTTGATGATCCATGGAAAAGCTAGGACCATGTGTGTTCATACTACAAGTTAACAGGTAATAAATCAAACAAAATAGTTTCTAAATTGCAAGGTTATCCTTGAGATATATTTTCCTCTTCATCCTGTTTATATTCTCTCCCATTAAATCTTGAAGAATTGTATTTATTTCATACGGCAACTGTAAACATCTTCTTTTAGGAGCCCACCTTTGACAGCCCTATGCAATTTTTGTAATGAGCTCTGATATCCCTTCCTGAACATAGCAGCAATATTGCAGCATGACTACGCAGCTTCTTGGTTTTCTATCTAGGGCTCTGGCGCAGTCCAGAGTCTCAGGGGTTTCACTTAAATGCTGGGAAAATGTGATCCTTCTACATCTATTCTCATTCTTGTCATCCAAACACTTGTAGTTCTAGTAGATAACAAACTTAACCCCTTATGCTTATTTCTCGGGTTTCTCAAAGACAATGTAACTTGTTTGCTGCATATGCAGATCTCCTCTCTCCCTTCTTCCCTTGGGTGTTGGACTAGATGATCCCTAGAGGTCCTTTCCAACCCCTACAATTCTGTGTTTGATTCTGTGATTCTGATTGCATTTTTTTTTCATCATGAAATCTGCTAGAGGTCCTGATCAAGCCTCCATGCTTCATCCCAAAGAATTCTGGCTTTGTGGTGGGTATTCTCCTTAACTAAATGTACCTGCATACCATGGGGTTGACTGCATTTCAGTACACTGTGAAGAACAAACTACCATAAAGTTATTTTATCACTGACTTGAAGAATCAAAAAGGCGAGTACACGTACAATTTCAGGACTTGCCTATTCTAAAAAGTAAAAAATAAAATTTACAGAGCAAGAGCAGGAAACAACTGCTTGTGCATTACATGTAAAACTGGTCCAGCTAGTAGCATGTATCTCTTTTCCTTTGTGCTTGCAATTAAATGGATAGAAACCTTGTTTTCTTTTACAGTATGTGGGATACAATGTTTACATTCATTTTCTGAGGAAGAATTCACTTGCTTTTTTTTTTTTTTTTTTATTCAGTAGCATAATCAAAGACATTGCATTAAGAAGTAGCTGTATAAATAATTCTGTTTTTCTGCTTTTGATTGGGAAGGGAGTAAATAATCTGAACCTTCCCTGAACACAATTTCTGTGGGCTAAATTTATATCATGCCAACAACTGAGTTAGTAATGCTGTGTTTTCATTCAGTTTTGAGCATAGGTAATAGCATAGGGTTGTGCCTTAATTAGCTGGATTAATAATGTCAAAAATATTGTCAATTATCAATCATATTTTCATCTTTCCTTAAGCCCCAGTTGGGAATCTAGTTCCCAATGGTATCAGCAGTTGCCGTGGTGAAGTTTCATAAACTAGTCTTTAATCTTTCATTATATCACAGGCTAAGAAAGCAGATATGAGGACTGAGATGAAAAAAAAAAAAACCCACGTACATTTGTAGCATTGATGTATTCTCAGAAAAAGTATAAAAGACATGTCTCTGTGTTTTTAGAAAGAAAAATTTGCTGCTTTGGTGAGCATACTCTATCAACCACATACATCATCTACGCAACACCGTGAAGACATAATTTGCAGGACGTATGCAGAGCAGAAATGTGTTGTGCTTGAGAGCAGTAAAAGCAAGTATGACACTAGGGCCTGAATAGAGATAAATAGCTTGGTGTTGTTATGCATGTTGTTGGAAAAATGGAAGCAAGGATGGTAAGTTTAGCAACTCTTGCTTCTCGGGCTTTTGATAAAAGTGGAACATTTTTGAATCTGGGCCAGATCAGCTATTGTTTTAAGTTATCAAATAGGAGATGTCTGGGGAAAACTTCATGTGAGCTACCAACACAGGGATGTTTGATTTCAGATTCTGGAGGTATATGTCCTGGCTGACACATGGGGAGAGAGGTGGAAGGGATTGAGGTCAGAGTATTTCTGGGTCCATGTGAAGAAAGACGTGTAAACAAGATCACCAAAAGATAGAGCAGGAAGAAGGAGAGCCAACAGAGCAAATCAATCTGAGGTATCTACAAAATTGTGGTCATGTGTACTAGTCGTTTTCTGTGGGAGGACTACAGAGCCTGACTTTCATTAGGACCTCTGAATGCAGAACAGTGATGAGCTATAGAGCATCTTAAGGATACCAAATGAGTAATGTGCACAGAGTTGGGAGGACAAATGGTAAGTAAACTGGGACGGTGTTTGTTGCACTGAGCTGAATTAAGCGTGGAATTATCTGCCTCACTTGTGAGGGACACAGAAGTGTCATCTAAATCTTTCATTTTGGAACAGTTCCCTAAAATAGCAATTTGGGTTAATATGTAATTGTCTCATTCTGTGCTATTTTATTTCTGTTTGCTATTCTTGGCGATGTCAAGAGGGTGACTAGCAAAACTGCTACCTTGGACTTCCGGAGGGCGGACTTTGACCTGTTCAGGACACTTGTTGCGAGGGTCCCTTGGGACTTGCTCCTGAAGGGTAAAGGGGTCCAGGAAGCCTGGATTCTCCTCAAGATGGAAATCTTAAAGGCACAGGAGCAGGCTGTCCCTGAGTCCCGTAAGTCGAGCCGGAGTGGAAGAAGACCAGTGTGGATGAACCGGGAACTGCTGTTAAGACTCCGGGAGAAAAAGAGAGTCTATGTCCTCTGGAAGATGGGACAGGCTACTTGGGGAGACTACACAGAACTTGCCAAAATTTGCAGGCAGGAAATTAGAAATGCAAAAGCCCAGCTCGAACTTAGACTGGCTACTGAAGTAAAGGAGAAGAGAAAA
>VXAB01006128.1:29886-55993 GCA_013399175.1 Odontophorus gujanensis | reverse complement strand
GATTGTTTAGTCTGGAGAAAAGGAGGCTCAGAGGGGACCTTATTGCACTCTACCACTTCCTGAAGGGGGATTGTGGTGCGGAGGGGGTCAGCCTCTTCTCCCAGATTACTAGTGACAGGACGAGAGGGAATGGCCACAAGTTGCGCCAAGGAAGATTTAGATTAGATTTGAGGAGAAACTTTTTCTCTGAAAGAGTGGTCAGGCACTGGAATGGCCTGCCTAGGGAGGGGGTTGAGGCACCATCCCTAGTGCTGTTCAAGAAGCGTTTAGATGAGGTGCTAAGGGATTTGATTTAGTAGTTTAGTGGGTAGGGATGGTGATAGGAGGATGGTTGGACTAGATGATCTTGTAGGTCCTTTCCAACCTAATGCATCTATGAATCTATGAATCTACCTAAATCGTTGTCTAGAATAATTCTTCTCCACAAACTTTAATGTACTTGTGTCATTACAGCATTATGACTTTAAAAATACCATCACTGTAGTTGTCATTTGCACCATTCTTCTCTGCAGTTTGTTTCTGCGTACGTTTTGCTATACCTACACTTTGTTCCCTGTCTCCTAATCCTCAGTCAGGAGTGAATGTCAAATTTAGTGTCAGAATATTTCGCTACTTTTTGGGGAAAGAAGTACAATTTCAATTTTGTATTTGTTTTACCATACTAGAAATGGACTGATGATAATTTTACAACCTGGAAATTGAAAAGATTTTGAGGAGGCAGTAAAGAACAAGTCTAAAACTGTTCTACTTCATTTTGCAAATGCATTAATTGAAATAAAAAAACCCTAGAAAACAGAAACACCAAATGGAACCTTTCTTTTTTTTTTTTTTTTAAAACAGATCTTGATGTTGAAATTGATTTTCTTTAAAATCACAAAGTCTAACTCACAAGACTTATGTTCTCCCTGAGGCTTTCTTTCCTGGAAAGGTTTTGGACAATTTTCACTTAATCAAAAGTAGTACACTAAACAGTAATTTATGTTGTCCAGCATTGTTTCCTAAAGAATTGCCTTCTCACATATAGGTTCATACTGGTGAAACAGTGCAGAATAGAATTCTCCCAGGTCTCAGTAGAAGAAGTTTCTGTGAGAGAATGCTGTCACTTTCTCCCACCACCACCAGCTTCACACTAATGTCCTTGAAAAATACTGCTAGTGTGGATGACAGACTGCTCCGGGACTGGGACATAGGTTATTGCTGTGAGATGAAAGCCTTTTGGAGATCTTCTGAGTCATTGGTACCATCTGTCCCTATTCCTGAAGTAGGACTGGATGGTGTGAGCAAAGCTCCAGCATGCTGTTCAGCTTTTTATTTGGCATTCCAGAGCTTGGATCAACTGCAGACTGATAGGGAGATTGGTTTAGAATAACTTGTTTTGTTCCATATTCTGCAGTGAGCTCTGAGCATAGTCTGTTTTGATTCACATACCGTATTACAGGAGACATGTTCTTCTGCAAAGCAGAACTTATTTTATTCTTATTTTTATTTTTATTTTGCCATTAATGGATCTGGCTTTGTTAGATGATGCTTTCTGTTTATGCATCTTCATTCAGAAGTTTTTTTTTGTTTTCAACACACAATTAAAAACTACAAAGGGGATTCAGTCATATTCAGTTAGGATTCACCTAGACTGTAGTTATTCTCATCCAGATAGTGTCAGTCTGGTTTACTACTCAGCTTTTACTTGTGAAAGATGTGTTACTGTTCTTCCTCTCTTGGGTTTGATACTTCCAACATGGACTAAAGTCCACAGCTCTGGACTCATCAAACTGAAATTGATGCCTACACTGTTATCTGGGAAGGCATTTTACGTGGTGGTCTTGCATTGANCTAAACAGTAATTTATGTTGTCCAGCATTGTTTCTTAAAGAATTGCCTTCTCACATATAGGTTCATACTGGTGAAACAGTGCAGAATAGAATTCTCCCAGGTCTCAGTAGAAGAAGTTTCTGTGAGAAAATGCTGTCACTTTCTCCCACCACCACCAGCTTCACACTAATGTCCTTGAAAAATACTGCTAGTGTGGATGACAGACTGCTCCGGGACTGGGACATAGGTTATTGCTGTGAGATGAAAGCCTTTTGGAGATCTTCTGAGTCATTGGTACCATCTGTCCCTATTCCTGAAGTAGGACTGGATGGTGTGAGCAAAGCTCCAGCATGCTGTTCAGCTTTTTATTTGGCATTCCAGAGCTTGGATCAACTGCAGACTGATAGGGAGATTGGTTTAGAATAACTTGTTTTGTTCCATATTCTGCAGTGAGCTCTGAGCATAGTCTGTTTTGATTCACATACCGTATTACAGGAGACATGTTCTTCTGCAAAGCAGAACTTATTTTATTCTTATTTTTATTTTTATTTTGCCATTAATGGATCTGGCTTTGTTAGATGATGCTTTCTGTTTATGCATCTTCATTCAGAAGTTTTTTTTTGTTTTCAACACACAATTAAAAACTACAAAGGGGATTCAGTCATATTCAGTTAGGATTCACCTAGACTGTAGTTATTCTCATCCAGATAGTGTCAGTCTGGTTTACTACTCAGCTTTTACTTGTGAAAGATGTGTTACTGTTCTTCCTCTCTTGGGTTTGATACTTCCAACATGGACTAAAGTCCACAGCTCTGGACTCATCAAACTGAAATTGATGCCTACACTGTTATCTGGGAAGGCATTTTACGTGGTGGTCTTGCATTGAGAGCAGTGGTGTTAAAGAACAGGATTTTTACATATGAAGGATATCTGACTAGTGGAGTTTTGGGGGATTGCAGTAACAATATAGGAAGTAAAAAAAATGAGAGAATTTGGCTAGTGAGCATTCAGCCAAATAGTATGAAATGTGAAGCTTGTCTGTGGAAGACAGACTGTCTGCAGGAAGGTATGTTTCAGCATGGAGATGGCAGTTAAATGCTTGCAAGTGAACTGAATTCTGCAGGGGTGGCACTTAGTGGGAAAAGAACATTAAAGAAGGGCAGGGTTCTTTGGGATTATGGTAAAAACAGGAACTGAACAGGTGCCAAAGGGAGAAACAGAGTGGAGATAAAAATAAAAAAAGAAGGTCGAGAGGAGGCTACAAATACAATGATGACCTACAGTGCTGAAACTTGGGGAGGGCAGTCAGCAAAGAATGGAGAGGCTTGGAAGGAGACAGAAAATGGATGATGCAGCAGTTGAGGGCATCCCATTTCTTAAGCAACGATAATTGATAGAGGGGAGGATGAAGAGTGAAAGGGACTGTGACATATTTATATGCTAAAGATAATGACAAAGGAAGAAGAGGGAGTGAAAATAGGATCCACATTCTCAAGAAAATGTTATCAGGAGTACAATTAGAGCAGCTGGTGCTAAAAAGCATCATCTGCAGGTAGGTTTCCAAGGTAACAGTTGAAAGTGTCATGGGGCAGATGAGACCCAAGCACGGAGCACATCTGCTATGCAGTGTGACTAGGGGGCTTAGGGTGTCATGTTTTTGTATGCTGTTTGTTTTGCCCTCATTTTTGTGTTCCTAAAATAGATCCTTGTTTCCCTCATTATTACATAATGGTGAGTCAAAACCAAGATTTAAACATTTTTAATTAGTTTTAATGATCAAAATTACACATATAATGTAATAAGTCTGTTCTCCATCACAGCAGAAGAACTTCAAGCAGGCAGCTTCTGTCAAAGCTCATCCAAACCTCTGCTGCCCCTTTATGGAGCTAGGTAAGGTGCTCCAGTCTTAAGAAAAAAAAGTTAGAACTTTCCAGTATGCACTGCCCGTGTCCTTCTTTATCTGGCATCCTTACACTTCTTGCCCCATACTCACACTGTATGCATGTGGAAGCTGTGGTGCATCACAGGGCATGCATCCTGCACCTTCCTTCACTCCTGAAGCCCTGCAGCAACCACCTGTCCACAGAGATCACCGGATCCAGTGTCAATTTGATGTGGATAGCAGCAAAACTAGGGTGATCAGATCGGACAGAGAGTTACTTGCTTGGATTTCAAAATTTTGGCTTCTGGTTTGATTCTTGCTTCAGGCATTATTATTATATCCCACATCTGGACAAAAAAAAAAAAAAAAGTATCTTTTTATGGCTAGGAGCTGTATTCAGGGCAACGTCATATGATCTCTGGGAATACTTTTCATCTGCAGTAACACTAGATCACCCACTTCTGCACATGAACAGTGACTGCAATTTTTACTGCTTTGTGTGGTACTGAAGAACTCATCTCAGTGTGATAGATACAGAGTAGGGAAGATTCACTGTTTATGTGGACTATATGAACTACATATATCCTGATAATCATGCCATGATACTTCTTTTTTTATGAAGTTGATACTCTAGTAGAACATGTATATCAAGCTTTCTGCATTGGGGCTGGATTCTATTAACCTGTCACCACTTGTTTAACAATAGCACTTCAGAAAAGATCACTTAATTTTTTTGCTGTGAACATATCTACTTTAATGTCAAAAGACACAGTGAGGGAGAGGGTTTTTTTTATTTTTTATTTTTTTCCAACAAATAGAATACTTGTAAACTGATTTTCTTCTGTGAAATACAGGATTGTGAAAAGGTCTTGATCACAGTATTTATTTACTATGAATTCAACTTCTCAGTTAGCCTAGAATGTACTTGCATTGGGGCTGTGCTTTTCACCCTGCTGATGATAGGATGTGAATTGTGTTTCTTATTTTGTTTATGAAGTATCTCATACGTAAAAAGAATTCAGTGGATACTCAGTAATAGAGAATAGAGAACCATGTTCTGACTGGAGTGTAGTTTTGAATAAAAAAATAAATAAACTCTTAACATTGAGGTGATGTTCTCTTTAAAACCATGATAAATAATTGTTAATGGGAATAAGTGTATTACTGGTTACTTTGGATTTATTAATTCTGTGATCAGACTGGTTCCAATTCTGAGGTGAGTTCTTTCCCTGCCCTCATTTCCTTTAAGCACCAGTTTTATTATTGATCCTGGTCTGTTAAAGTCCATATATATGGACTTTAAAATACTTTTGTGTCACTGCTGAGTTAGCAAGAGTATTGGTGGAATTTCCAAACATGCTGGTAGACACTCTTAATGTTGTGTCCTTGCATGTGCACATGCTTGCTTATTTGTTTATTTTTATTGTAATAAAAATCACCAAGAAAATGTGTGGTTGCATGGTAAAGTATGGCCTGTCTGATGTTGTAAAAATACAGTGTCATCCATGTATTGTTTCCACAGATTATTTTATTTAATTTTGCTTAAGATTGCCTACGTAAGTGTAAGTGACCTTGCATTGCTCAGTCCTGTAGGAAACAAACTGGGATATTGTAGAGCTAGTAGATAAGAAAGTAACAATCAGAAAGTGTTTTGCTTGCAGAATATTTACGTGTTTAAGCCATTTCCACTCTGTTTTCTGGGCAGTACAGAATGTGGATGAAAAAAGTTTCAAAAGCAGAATGTGAGCAAAAGTATTTTTGTGATACTAAATTTCTCATGAAAAAGCTATTCAGTGGAATTCACTACAGTGGGTGGAAACAGATCCCAAGACTCCTTAAAATGTATTTACACAATAGACCTCATAGTGCTTGAGTGGCTACTATGTTTAATTAGTGGTATTTATAAGATTTAATCAGAGTAATCAATAGTATTTTAAAGGTCTATAGCTTTCATTTGGAAGTGAATTTCTCTGTGTAAGCCATAATAATGTTACATTACTTCATATTTTTAGGAGTTTCCCAGTGTTTTATAATGGGCAGCTGCAAGTGGGGAGTGTCTCTAATGTAGTGCAGCAGTGTTAATAAACGAGACACGCCCAGAGCTGCTGCCTGCAACTGAGGCCATGGAGTAGCTGCAGCCTGGCTATTAAAGATGGCTACATGTGAACGTCCTTTTGAGAGTGATGCCTGATGTACATGAACTGCCAAAATGTTTGGGGAAGTGCTGGGTAGAATCTTGCTATTTCCTCTGGTACATTTTAAGAAGATGGACAGATTATGGAGTACACCTAATGCAGTCAAACTGGTGCCAAGCACCCAAAGAGCTCAAGGGAGCAAGCTCTATTTGAAGAACATTGCTTTGGAGATCTTTATGCTCACTTTTGCAGGCAAGTGGTGGAGGAGGGCTGGAATGTGACTTAAGCAGCCTCACTTAGTATTAGCCTTTTGTGTTTAAAGTCTGAAGTGTTTACAGTGTGATAACACGAGTGCATCTTGCATCAAATGAATAGTCCTGTCTAGTGTTTTTCAGTATCTGGTGGCAGCCAAAAGCTGCAGTAAAAATGCTGGAGTCAGCTGAAAGTGTAGCATTTGGATGGGCGGAATTAGATTACTTGAGCTGTTACTGGATCAAGACATTGGGGTTAATACCTCTACTTCTACAGTAGCACCATGGGACTTCATACAAACAGAAGTGGTCAAGGGTTCAGTTGTTCTTTTCTGCTGAAAGTTGACAACTCCAACAAGCACAGCAATGTCTCATGATGGTGCTGGAGCTCAGGGGCAGAGCTGAGTCATGAGGAACCATGTACTGAAGTGCCTGCAGCCACTGTGCAGCACTGTGGCGGCCACCTGGAGATGAACCTGCATGGCCTCATTTCTCAAATGACCTCTGTCATAGCCACTGGGCCAAGAGATAAAGTTTCCAGCAGCACAACAGCTTAAAATAACAAAGAAATCTGTTTGTGTGTCCCAATACATTCTGAGTATACAGTGCTTGTCTATAGGTTTTTTCATCACACAGCTTCACACACCAGATCTGCACGCAATTCAATTTCTGATCCTGGTGTATGTTTGCATTTTATATGATCACATCAAATAACAAAGTGGAATCTATTAGGATAGCTCTGAGGTGCTACGTTTGTACACATAAAAACATGGACATCCTTGTTCTTTAAAAATTTAAGCAGAAATATTATAACCTTTGAGAAAATGTTCTTTCTAAGAAGAGTTACATATTTTCTATCATGAGTAAATGAAAATGCTCATGGAAAGTGTCTCCTTTCTAGAGAGCTTTTTCCTCCTGCAGGCAAACACCAAATGGGTCAGAACTGAACCATTTTGGTTATGAGGGCTGCCAGTACAGAATGGAGTACTCAGACACCTCACGTTCCCATTTGCCTCCAGGCTGTATCTGTTCCTGTCTCCAGGAGAGACTACTGTGTGCCGTGGGAAATAGATTTCAACCAAATAATGTTGTCTGTATAAGGCAATAGAAGCCTAGAGCACTCAAACTGCAACTCCTAGTAACAGCCAGCAAGCATTTTGAGATAATTTTCTCCCTCTCTCTCTTTTTTTTTTTTAAACCCCCTTCCTTCCCCTCTGTTCTGCATTTCAGGGAACTCAAATTCAAAGGTTGCCTTTGCCTTTTGTAGATTTAGCTGCTGCATTCTTATCACAAAACACTTAAATATTCATGCTGCTTTTAATTTTAGTGCTGCAAGGCTGTGGTAGTGGATATGATGATGCAGGAATTTGTGCTCAGAAAATGGAAGGCTTTCTAATGCTTGGGCTATGTGTGAATATTTTTCAGTTGGGCTCCAAAGTGAGCAAAGCTGACTGGAACATTGCTTTATCTATTTCAGTAAATGTGCAGCCAGGATTTTTAAATAGTTAAGCATACAGCTGGTCTGTATATCCATATGTATGGTCTGACATCTAGAATGTGGCTTGAAATATTATTCATTCAGGATAAGAACAGATCTTTGGATCTATTGTACTGAAATGTACACATATGGACACATCAGCAGATTCTTTTTCCTGAATTACCAAAAAGAAGGGTAACAGTGCAGCATATTGAAATTGATCTTACGTTATTTCAGTTGGAATTTATTACATTTGAGGGAATTTATGTGAATTGTCTGTACAGATCCTATTTCCCTCTCTGCTGGCAGGAGGCAGCTTGTCGCTCCATTGTCAGCATTTGTCTGATTAATCATCCCTCTGCTTGATCTGTTTTCCTTTCTTTTTGTATATCATTTATTCTAGTCCTTTCTCTTTTTCATATGGTAGCATCACATTAACGCAAGGTCTGTGAACTAATGTGGATTAAAAGTCAAGAAGCAGCACTAATGCATAATTGATCTACCAGTAGAGCTCAAAGAACTGACTCTCATTCAGAGATAGGAAACGCCTTCTTTTTTTTCTTTTTGTCCTATGCTGGCAGTCTGAGCTCTAAAGTCTATTTCAAATTAAAGTGAATAGGTTACCAGAAACTGACAAATAGTGTTTAGACAAATAATGTTTAGACAAATAGAAACTGACAGTAGTTTATTACCCATGGTAATAATCTATTTAAGATATTAATTTGATATTTGATGTTATTTTTATACACAGAAACTGACACAATTTTGACACGTACTTTTAAATTTCATTGTGATTTTGTTCACTGGCCCTTGAAAGTACCTTATGTCTACGATATGTTATGTGCTTTGTGTCTGTATTTGTCTCTTTCTGTGATTCTATACCTGTTAGTGCCTAATGGAAGATTTTGACTGCTTAGCTATTTTCTGTAGAGGTGCGATACATTTGTGCCATTCACTTCAGATTTCCTCAACAACTGCACCCCTTTGTGAGTGGACAGACTGAAAAAGGCCGTGTCTGCTCACATTAGCATTGGCTCTGATTTTGCTTCGGCTTGGCATATGTCACTTTTCTTAGTTGCTGAGGAGTGACTCTTGACTGTTCAGTTAAAAGGAGATGGAAGCTTGTTTAAAGCTTGATGTTTAATAATATCCTCACTGAAGTGAATTCTGTATTTGCAAGCTCCTGTGAAGGTACACATGGCATTCACAGCAGGGGCGTTTGCAGCTGTAGCATGAATGACAAGAGGATGATGGTTGCATGGTTGTGTGACTAATAGCCTGTGTATGCCGGATGGCATAGCAAGGTACAGCGGACTCTGCTAATGGATGGGAAACAAGCTACAGTGTTCTGGATGTCTCTCCCTTCCATTAAGTCCATTCAGGCATGCCAGATGTCATCTTCCTTGTACTGGGGATTTAATTCTCTTGGTATCAACCACTAACACTGCGGTGGAAGTAATGTAAGAAAGCGGAAAGTTTAAGTCATGCTGTAGAACTGGGCTGCAAATCAGAAGGTGTCTAAGTCAGAAAAGTAGTAAGGAAGGGGAAGAAAATAGTACATTTTTGTGTATTCTTTTTTAAGGCAGTGAATGTGAAAAATAGGTTGCACAATTTTAGCATACTACATTAGACTTAAGATACTACAGTCTGAATAATGCATTAACAGTAGAGCAAAATACAATTACAAACATTTAAGATGTTATATGTGCAATAAAAATATATTTTATTAAACAATTGTTATATTTGGAAAAAAGCATTTTTTCTCATGCAATCACCTCTTATTAGACTGGTAATGCTAAGAGCATAGCAATAAGCAGTCAGCCTCAAAATGGAAATTGAACTTCTTTCCTAGAGACTTTGTTAATGAAGTTAATCAGTGTCCTAGGCCTTGTACTGGGGATTTAATTTTGTAACATTTCTCAAAAGCTGCGCTCCCAGGTATGCGTAGATGAAGAACCAAGAGAGGACCTCATTCCCAGCTTTTGGAAGCTAAGTTTGTTTTGTCTTCTGCAGACAGCTTAGCAGTGTCAGCACCTTGCTAATCTTTGTCCAGTGAATATGATGCATGAAACTTCAGAGTTTTCAAGTAAGTCAAGTCTTTATTTAGGTAGAGTAAGCCTTTTACAAGATGAGTGCTCTCAGGCAAACCAAGAGCTTGAGTACATTACACATGGTAAATATTAAAGTCTACCTGCAGATCATTTTTTTGTTTATCTTGAGAAGTATGTCTTCACATTGGTGTTTTGGCTGTTGAACTTCAAAAATAGCACAGCTTTGGGAAGTGAAGAGATTTTGGAAAATACACAAGGACTGTATGTAGTTTTTTATTTTTTGACAGTGACTAACTTGGTCAGAACTGGCAGTGTGCTCTCCTTTGTGGTTTTCTTATGTTCAGAGCGAACAGTTTGTATTCCAGTTTGTGCCTATGGCCTCTTGTCTTGGGCTACACTGGGCAACACTTCCTTGCGTCTTCCCTACAGGTACAGTATACACACTGATAAGATGTCCTGAGCCTTTTCTTCTCCATGCTAGACAGCCCCAGCTCTCTCAGCCTCTCTTTGAAAGTCAGGTATTGCAGTACCTTACTTGTCTTTATGTCCCTTTGATGGCCTGACTCCAGAATGTTTCTGCCTACCTTATTCTGGGGAACCCGGAAGTGGACTGGCACTCCAGATGATTTCAGAGTCCAGTTCTTTTTCTCTGTGAGTATCTACATAACATGAAATGAAGCTACTGTTATTTTCTCTTCTTGAGAAGAGATTCACATGGGGTGCACTTTGGTCTTAGCAAGAAGAGATTTCCATTTCTAATTTTGATCTAACTCCTGAAACCTTTGAGTATGAGTTTTCAAGAGCCATGTAAGTGGGATTTCAGGGTAGAGTAACATCACATTTCTTCATTACTTACACAATAATTCCATACTATGTGTCCTAAATATGTATGATTAAATAAATATTTATTTATTTGCACAGCTTTTGTGAACCTATGTTTTTTGACTGTTAGGTTTATCTTGCAGCAGCTAACACAGAAAGCCATGATTGCATGACTTATAAAGAGAAGGATTTGATGTCTGGAGTTGGAATTCGTTAACAGTGATGTCTGATCCTCCAGGGTAATAACAAGATCCTCCTGAGTAATAACAAGATTGGTAGTTCTCCCTCAAATAATATTGTACTTCTCTGAGCTTCCTGGAGGATTTTATGTGTGCATACCACCAGCAGTTGTTCAGGAATGCAGAAGAGGGAAGCTGAATTGGGGTTACCTTATAGGAAGCCACATCTTTTCAAGCACTTCTGCAGAAAGAAGGGATAGATGTGCAGTTCAGACTGAGACTTTTCTAAAGCTGAATGGCTGACATAAATCTACATTTTATGCTTTGATGATGTTTGAACACTCTTTGGAACTGGTATAGTTTTTTGCTGCTGAAAACTGACCTTTTGAAAATTTATATGCTTCTTAGTTCAAGATAACTCTACTTTTAATAAAATATAATACTTATTAATGGATCTCAAGTCAGATATTCAATTTCCATAGTAATTTAAAGCTTAATTAGGCTGCATTCTAGATCTCAGTGGCTGTCCTCAACTGATTTTTCTTTAGTCACTATCCCTGCAATTTTACAGTTCAGTTCAATTCTCAGGGCTCTCATTTGCATAGAGTGACAGATTAAAATTGGATGGTTAGAAGGATTTCTGCTTTTAGTGCCTACTGCACTGATGAAGATTAATTCCTCATTGTATGAGGAAACGTGGCTCATGAAGTAATTCTTGAATCACTGCAGTTTTCAGTCTACTGTATTGCTGTAAACTGAAGCTGGTAAAGTGATGATCCAATTTTAATGTATCCTGTCTGAAACTAAATATTGTATATTTGGAGAGTTTTGGATAATAAAATTGTAGGCAACAGTCTGAGTTCTTCATCTGTAGGGAAAAAAAGGTGATCATTTTGATTGGGGAACTGATATTTTCAGCTCAATGGTTAGTTGCTGGTACTGCAAAGCTATACAGTATTTGAAAGCTGCCACAGCAAAGAAGCGTGCATTTTTGCCTCTATTCGCCCTATCCATCTGCAGACTTGTGCACTTCATTTCCTGTACAGGAATGATATATGAAGTTCAGATGTAATTTCTGGCAAATTGTGGCTGAAATCTTTAGGTAGGCTCTGGTTCACCTGGGAAATTTCCAATTCAGATGATATACAGATATTATATGGAAACCATAAGATTTGGTATTTGCTTACCCTGCTTGAGATTAGGTCTGCAAAATCCATTCAATCTTGACCTGTTATCAAAAAATGTGGGTCCTCTGTGTATGATTATTATTCATTTCTCTTTCCCTGGCTTTCTATTCAATTTTTGAAGAGAAGCTAGAGAATTAATATGATGAATATGTTTTTCTCTTGTGCATCATGGTAATTTTTCTGTATCCCTTTCTGAATTAATTTTAATTTAATCTCTCCCTTTTCCTCTGCTCCTTACTCTTATATATTATTGTTCTGATTTCTGTCCTCTCATTGTTTCTTTCTATCTTTGTTGCTTTCCAAAGGTTTCTGTTACCTTTTTCTTCTCTGAAGGAACTGTGAGAGCACACAAGAGATTGCATCTTGGTTATACCTCACAGAACAAATAGGTGTAGCTACCCTAAGGCAATTCTATATGTGATGTTAGTCTTCTAACATTTGGAATTGATCACAATGTGAGGCAGAAGTTGCAAATATTTGTGCTCTTCTTTGAAATGGCCTTGGAGTTATGAGAAGCTTCCCTGATCATAAAAAGCACCATGACATTCATTCTGTAGGCAGTGACCTCAGTAGGGATGATGGGTTATTTAGGTTTAGGTTAGCCTCTCTGATAAAAGGTGATGACTTTGTAACNGGCCTTGGAGTTATGAGAAGCTTCCCTGATCATAAAAAGCACCATGACATTCATTCTGTAGGCAGTGACCTCAGTAGGGATGATGGGTTATTTAGGTTTAGGTTAGCCTCTCTGATAAAAGGTGATGACTTTGTTTTGGAAGCAGTTGAGGTGCTGATGTGGCATTTCATCCTCTTATGTACCATTCCTGACCAAAGATGTTTGCCTTCAGAAATTTGGGTAAGACATTTTTTAGGAGTGGTTATTTCCTGCATTGTTTTTATTCCATCAACATTATACAGGTATTGCTATTGTATTTATGCTCTGCACCATTTTCACAGAACATTGGGATTTGGAAAGAAGCTCTAGAGATCAGCAAGTCCAACACCACTGCTAAAGCAGGTTCCCTGCAGTATTTTGTACAGGAAAATGTCCATTTTGACTATCTCCAGAGAAGAAGACTTCACATCCTCACTGGGCAGCCTGTTCTGGTGCTCTGTCACCCTCAAACTAAAGAAAATTTTTACTCATGTTCATATGAACTTTTCTATGTTCCAGTTTGTGCTCATTGCCACTTGTTCAGTTGCTGGGTGCTGTTGAAAAGAGCCTGGCCCCATTCATTTGGCTTTAGCCCTGTAGATATTTATAAGCATTGGTAAAATCCAGTCACCTTTTCTTCAGACTGAACACTACCAGATCTCTCAGCCTTTCTTCATAAGGGAAATGCTCCAGGCCCCTAATCATTGTTGTGGCACTCCACTGGGTGCTCTCTGGAATTTCCTTGTCTTTCTTGAACTGAGGAGCCCAGAACTGGACACAGTACTCCAGATGAGGCTTCACTAGGGCAAAGTAGAGGTGGGGGAATCACCTCTCTCACCCTGCTGACCATGCTGTTCTTAATGCATCCCAGGATAATACTGGCCTTCTTGGCCACAAGGGCACTCAGTTGGCTCATGGCCAACCTGTTGTCTACCAGGACGCCCAGGTCCTTTTCCACAGTGCTCCTTTGCAGCTCCTAACCTGTATTGATGCATGTGATTATTTCTCTCCAGGTGCAGGACTCTACACTTGTCCGTTTTGAACTTCATAAGATTCCTTTTCACCCAGGTGTACTCTCTAGCCTGTCCAGGTCTTGCTGAATCACAGCACAGCCTTCTGGTGTGTCAGCCAGTCCTCCCAGCAAACTTGCTGATAGTATAGTGTTTTTCCATTTGTCTGTAAACTTAATTTAGTAAGACATTCACAAGCTGCCTGGAAAATGGATTTTATTTTTTTTCCCTGTGGGAATTTCCACAGCAGAAATAATCATCTGATAATTGTTTATTGTAAAAAATGATTTCCATCACAGGAAAAGAAAATGGTATAGATGAACTGTATAGATGATACTCTACTGACTAGCTCTTACTGTTTTTCTGTTTTTGCTGATTTGGGAACAGCATCATACTTGGAAAAATAATTTATTTTCTTTTTTCCTTTCTATTATCTTTCATTTCAGACTGTTAAAGTGTTATGCAAATTTAATGAAAGAGCCAGCATTTGTAGCTGAAGATAGAATTCTCTTTGGCAAATAGCATTTTTTAATTTCCTTTATACAATCAAATTCTTCATTTTTCCAAATTCAAGATGACAAGCAAGCCAAGGAAAAGAAAAATACTCAAGCCCCCAAACCCCTGTCAAAACAAGAAAATATTTCTAAAAGAATTTCACACAATTACTAATGGAACTTTAGATTCTTAAAAAAGATCAGGCCAAAAAACTCTTGAAGTTAATTTACAAAAATAAAGTAATTCAAATTGCAAAGGAGTGCTTTTATGCAAAATATTTTCTTTATCAAGAGCATATAATTTAAAAAAATGAAAGTGGTCAGAGTCCTTTATCTAAATAATGCAAACATAAATTCTGTTTAGATTTATGTATTATATTTTTATATAAATAGCCACATATGTAGGTGACTTTTAAATCCCTATCCACCTAATTAATCTTACCAATAAATAGTTTTTATGAGTTTTTTAACATAGTGAAATGAAGGATGGAGAGCTATTTGAAATTATAACAGATAGTTCAGCAAAAAGAGCAATGTTCTCACTGGATGGTTATCGTCTCTCTCTGTTCTCAACTCATTCAATTTAACGTATTTCTATGAGCTGTAAGATAAAAGCACTAATAGAAATGAAAAGGAGGACTGCCATAAGTCAGATTGCCTCACTAGAAACTTCTTAGCAAAATGACAACATCCAGTTCTAGATAATTATATCTTATTTTGTAGGAATATCCCTGAATTATGTTCATTTGCCTTTAGGTAGTGCTGTTTTAGTTGAACAGAGTAACAAAAGTTTATTTGGGCACTTTTACTTTGTCTTAGAAACGGTTTAACGTTGTTTAATGAAAAGTAAAAGCTTCAGCTGAGGGAAAATAACATTGTACTCTTAAAGAGAAAAATCATTAAAGCAAGTAACTTTAGCGTGTGAGTATATCCATATATTTTTGGATGGGAAGAAATTTCATAGTTAATAACTATTTCATTGAACTCTAGTTTTGGTCTAGATTATGTAGCTGTTGCATGTATTTCAGAGATCAGGAAAAAATTACCACTTTTGAAAAAAAAATGAAACCTGAAGAATGAAATATTTTTTTGCTTTTTCAGCAGTCTAGAAGTAAAAGTGGTCAACAATAGACTGCAAGTAAACATATAGCAAAACAAATAGTGTCTTGAATATCTTTACATTAATGAAGTTTTGGGATCCAAACCTTAAAAAGTGTAGTACGAAGCGATGGAGATCACAAGGTGAAGTCTGCTGTTGCTGCAAACTGGAGATCAGTTTCCTCATAATTTAGTAATCACTATCTCAGAGTCTCTGATGGACTTTATAATCCTTCTAATTCCATGATTCTATGAAAATGAGTTAGTTAGGTTGCTTATTCCCCTCCCCTCCCACACACCCCTCCCCCCAAAACAATTTGTTGTATGCTCGTGATTTGGGGCACTCTGCCACTTTTCAGCAAAGCTGTGGTCATGGTAACCAGTAGATACAGTCCCAGTCTAGAGCCATGTCTTGAGATACAAGTTACTTTTATTTTAAGACATGGTTACTACTGTCAAGGATGGTTGCCTGTAGGAAATTTGGGGTTAGAAATGCCTTATTCTTTGATTCCCTCAATGAAAATTACAGTTTGGGAGCAAAACTTTTCTTATGTGCACAGCAGTGACTCTTCATTCCTCTAGTACTTCAAATCTTGTAGGACCAAGGAAGTGAAGCTTTAATTTTCCAGTCAGAGCATTTCTGTCTCTAATTTTGCATGGTTTCCTCTTTAATATACTGAAAATTAAGTTTATTCATGCTGCATCTTTCATCTTATGGAATGTTTCGGTATTGTTCTTGTGGAGCATTCCGTTATGAAAATACTGTTTGGGTTCATCATAGTGAGTATTTTTTTTTTCCCCTCTGAAGTGCTTGATTTTTTGGAATAACTGGAGAAGATCTGAACTTTTTATCTTCACAGATAACTCTTAAGTGACTTCTAAGATATTAATAATTTAATATGCCATCTTTGAGCTTGTACTTTTTATTATGAATATATGACCCTGTAGCCTCTTGTTGCTTGTGGATGCTATGGCCTGAATTCAGCACAGCACTCAAACATAGCCTTAAGTAAAGCATGTGAGTGTGTTTGTTATAATTGTTTAGACAGTCTGTTGAAAGATGTCTCAAGACTGTCCACAAAAACAGTTTCACTTCCCATAAGGACAAGAAACCCTCAGAATAGAACCCCAGAGCATATGTGCCTTAGCACAGTGTAAGTACATGGCAAGGTGTGTCCGGATAGGCTATTAGTGGGAGATGGGCAATGTACTCGTGGCCAAGATGTGTCTGGGCTGTGAGTATCTTTGGGCTTTCAGCAGTCCCAAATGTGACTGGGACTCCACTTTTAAGAACAGTGAAAACAAAGATGATTTCAGTACTGATTTTGTCTGGGGGAGCTAAAAGTAGACCTAGGATATTTAAATTAAAGGTAGACAAATTTTTATATGGAGAGGAGAATACTGTGACATTAAAAAACTTTTTTTTTCATATTTTTATTATCTCTTAGTGTAATAATAATGCTCACACCACTAAGAAGACCCTGATACTCAATTGAAATTTGGCACTTTCCTCTCTTAAGTACTGTTGATAATATTGTATACAGATTTTGCTGTTATAACATGTGCTACAAGTGTTTTTTCAGACCTTCAGTTTCTTCAGGTTGAAGAAACTTGGATTCAGAGAGGCCAGAAGAGGTCAGTTAGTACCATGCAGTAGTAGTGACCCTATCCTGCAAATGGGACAATAAGGCTACACCACTTCCTTGACAACACGCTGTTAAATGTCACTTACATGCCTTGTATCACAAGGAGTGCTGGCCTTAATTCTGACTACCTGACTGCCTAAGTTGGTGGAACGGCCACATCACAAGGTATCTGGGGTACCTTTAGGTTGTTCTCTGCTTATAGGTTATAGCTTATTGTGAATGCTAAAATCTTCACATTGTGTTTATATAATTAAGACCTTTTCAGTGGTTTGGAAATTCCCCATCTGATTTATTACTTTTCTAGTAAAATGCATAGCTTACCTTATGACTCATTTCCTTTTCTTACTGTTTTCTGGCATGGGATATCTTCTGCTTAAGATTTGTATGATTCATGGGTTAAAGGCTTTTCTGTTGAAATACAATATGTCTAGAGAGGCAGTTGTGACTACCACCATATCTGTGACTTAATCTACATAAAAACAAAACAAAACATAACACACAAGAGTCAGTGATTTGGAAAAAATTTTACCTGCTGTTTGTGTAGGATGGCCATCTGTCTGGCAAATCCCAATGTGCTAGTCAGATAGATTTGAAAAGAGCCAGACAACCTTCTGATGCCTCTTTCTCCAGCAGCAGTTGTTGCTTATTCTGCATTTTTATTATTAAGGTTTTTGTTGTTGTTGTTGCTTTAATCTTCATTCAGGAGCTTTTGAATTCTACTCTCAGCACTGTTGATAATGCTAGAATATCTTGACCAAGTCACACTCTCTTATTATGTACCCACTTAGAGCTGAAATTGGGCATGGATGTAGTCACAGAAATTGTTAAATATCCAACAATTTCAGTCAGGTTTGGAAAACGCCTTATGAATTGCTGAAGAACACCAAGATGAGCTGCTTTTAATGTCAAATGGCATATCTTATTGGAGGGTCATTCCAGATAGATTCACAATTACCCATGTAAATGGATTTCAAGATGCAGAAAAATCTTATGTGTAAATGTGGTACTTTCTAAAGATACTCCATTTATCTCTTAGAAATGTAGTATCTTCTTAAATAACCACAAATTGTCAGGGCATCCATTTTGAGCACACAGTAGAATACGGTTGTTGTTGGCTCTCTGCTCTGTGTATGTTCATGCATAGCTTATGGAGATCTCATTCAAAAATTGTCACTTTCTGTGGGAATCATTTTTTGAGCAACAAAGAAAAAGCATTCCATAGCTATGTGTGTGTAAGTTTGGGGGTAATTGTATTTGTTTAAAAAGCTTATTAAAATTATGCAGGACAGCATTACTGTTAGGAATGTCTTGTTTATTTTGTTGCCTTCTGTATTACTTCATTATAAAAAGTGTTTGATCCTCACAAACCTTAATATAGTTACCATTCCAGCATTAATTCTGAAGATACCATCAAATATATCATTAGATAGCACTAATAAAAGATATCCTCTGCAGATATAGTGAATGTTCTTTTGTGTAAGCAGCCTGCTACTCTGCACTTCCTTGCTGGATAAGCCAAATATGCACAACCTTCTACAGAATGAATGGTATTTCGTGCAGTGAAAGGCTACGGTGTCATCCAATGATTTATCCTTCCCAGTGGATTCTTTGGGTTCCTGTGATAGAGACATAATTTACTACCTTTCATATATCAGAGTTTGTGTTCTCAAATAGGTGCTTGGGGATTTATGATATTGAACAGGGTGAATTAGATGTCGTATTATCAACCGTCCTGTATGACATTTAGTGTTGGCAGGAAATGAGCATTTAGCAAGTAGCACGATCTTCCAGTAGGATTGTTTTATTTCAAGGCTCTTGTTGATCAAATATTTCTAGAGAAAATCTTCAAAGTAGACTGTTAATCACATTGGCTGTTGTGCTGAGGCCACCCAGATGTTAGTAGTGTCTGTTTTATATGTCACCCTTCCTGCAGAATATTTTTAAGGTATTACCTCCTTGATGGAAAGTGTTTCTTCCTTGAGTTTGCACAGATGTTGGAATTAGTAGTTAAGTGGCACACAGTAAAAGGGTGACAGAGAGAAAGGAAGAAGGAGATACTGTATTAGTCACGTAGATTGAGATTCTGAAAAATAAGTTTGCTGATATGTGTCTGCATGTGTCAGTTCTATACAAGGCACGTGCGTTTGTGTAAGGCAGTTATATCCTTATTCTGATTATAGTTTTGCATCATGTCATGTTGCTTCTGAGTGGATAATACTCCCTTTGTTAGGAATGTCTACCATTATCTGAGTTGTACTGCTTAGATACCCTTCAGGCTTCCTTTTTGCAGCAGTTCTGTACACACTTGCAGAACTATGGAAGTTTCATGGCAGATACAGTTTTTCGAAGTATATTACTATCTGGAAACCTTTCATTACAATTTCCTTCCTGCTTTCCTTATTTAAGATCACTTGCTTGGTTGATACAGCTTATGATTTTTTCTTGACTTCTTTTTTTTTTTTGACTGTGTGCTCTATGACCTTATATCAGTGTATTTCAAATGGTGCGTTGTGGGTTATATCTAGACTGGTGGATACTTGCATATGGCCTACTATCTTGTCTCCAGAGGAGATTAAAAAAAAAAAAGGTGTATTTACGTGGATGGTCCTGTCAAAATATTTGTTTGCCTCCTTCTGAGGTTCTGATCCCTCTGACACTGACCTGAATCTGCATATATTGCAGCCACACAAGAGCAGGTGGTGTAGCTGGCAAACATGTCAGGGAAATAAAGAGGGGGCTTTCATCAGGTCTGATGCCTGTAAGTCTAGGCAACATGGGAAGCAACAGCAGCTTATTGCGTTGTTTGAGCATATGATCAATCAAGCAAAAACAAAATCAGGACATGTGATGAATTTGGCAATAGTACTCCAGGACGGAGTGTCTGCCCTCTTCAGACTGCCAAATCCTTTGGCATATTCTTTTCACTTAGAAACTGAAAATGCAGATCAGAAACTTTATCTGCCTGTTACCTATCAGTTTTTCAATAAGAAAAAAAATGTCATTTCTTCAATACAGATATTCTATCCATACATTTAAGTTCCCAGAAGGCCTGACAGCATGAGAAAAATTATGATTGTGGATATTGCATAACACATTTATGCATAATGTCTAATGTTATCACAGTTTTATGAAATATGAATAATATTGCGGACATTTTTAATAGTAGTGGAAATCAGAGGGACATTTCCAGTCCTCTTTGGTGATGCTGGTAAAGATAAGTAAATAAAATGAATAAAACTCCAAAGAAGTAGGAAGGAGAAAAATATATCGCATAGATAAATTATGGACAGATCATATGTGTATAAAGCACTTCTGAAGGTTAGAAATACTGTGTCCGTTCTTGTTTTTTGAATGTCATAGCTGTTTCATCTCAGTTCTTTAACATTTTGTTCAGGATGTGTTGCTCCTTGTTATGGATGGCTGAAACACACTGAAAGGACACTTCTTTTGAAAAATATTTCTTTGTATTTAAGGTAGTTTTTGTTTTTTTTTTTAATAAAAATGAAAGCATTCAGCATTAAAAAAATGATATATATATGTGCAACTTCAGTTAGAAGTTAACTCACATTGCATCTATTTCTTTTTTTTTTTCTTTTTTTCTGATGTACAGGACAGTTTTCCAGCTCGGTTTGGAGGAATACATTTTGTCAATCAACCATGGTATATTCATGCCCTCTACACAGTTATACGTCCCTTTCTAAAGGAGAAGACACGAAAAAGGGTATATTTCTGTTTCATTTTCTATTACCTGGTAATTGTAGTCAGCAGATGTATCCCAAAATAAATAGATATACACAATATATCAGCTTGTTATTGGTGGAAAGTTTTTAATTAGAACTGCATTGTAAAAAGTTTCTTTACCTGTTTTAGAGAAATCTGTTAACTTTATTCTTCAAGGACACTGTAAAGCAGTGTTTTTAAATGTATTTTTACATACAAGCATATGATTCCCTCTGAGTTATATAATAGTATTGTCAGCATTGCGATTTCTATAAGAAAGTTATAGCAGTAAAATCTTGGAATGATCTGTGTCTTTCCTTTATTGTAGACATATTGCATACCAAATCCTTTCCTAGTAATTTCCTTGACATTAGTATGAACTAAACTACACAGGTGGTACACAGTAGCTTGTAAATAGTCACTTCAGTTAAAACCAGTGAAAAGAAATATGTGTGCATGTATCTGTGCATGAGCATAAGCAGTCTCTCAGATGTTGCTTAATTTGCAGCTTTTGCATCACTGCATTTAAATTAGAGGCTGTTGGCAATAGCACATAGGATGATAGTATTTCTGTAACAGGAAACTTGTCATCCAGCAAAACATAGCATTGCATACAAAATCACTGCAAAGAATGTGATGATATTTTTTCTTTATTTGCTTACAGAGTCAGGTCTCTAAGGGGCTGTGTTTTTTCTCTGCAAGCAGTCTGCAAGACTACAATGATCCTTGGTGTTTAGCTGTTTTTTACTGACACTGTACTTTAGAGGCCTCTGGTATTCTCCAGTGTTGAACTATAGATCACAAAGGCTTTTATGTAATATCTGTTATAAATGAAAACTCATTCTGCAGGATTCAGTTGCACTTGACTGACTACAGCTTCAACAAAGAACATTACCATGCCAGATATGTTTGAGACCTGTTTAAGTCAAGGACCATGTATCTACAACCAGGGAGTAAAGTACTGCTTTTGGGTTTGTTACATTAAAAGTAAGCGACGAGGCAGTAGAACATGTGTGCTAATCAGTTAGGTATTTTTATTAAGACATCAGAATCAGTGGTGGTGGCCCCAGCTCTTTCAGCCTGTCCTCATTGGAGAGGTGTTCCNATCAACCATGGTATATTCATGCCCTCTACACAGTTATACGTCCCTTTCTAAAGGAGAAGACACGAAAAAGGGTATATTTCTGTTTCATTTTCTATTACCTGGTAATTGTAGTCAGCAGATGTATCCCAAAATAAATAGATATACACAATATATCAGCTTGTTATTGGTGGAAAGTTTTTAATTAGAACTGCATTGTAAAAAGTTTCTTTACCTGTTTTAGAGAAATCTGTTAACTTTATTCTTCAAGGACACTGTAAAGCAGTGTTTTTAAATGTATTTTTACATACAAGCATATGATTCCCTCTGAGTTATATAATAGTATTGTCAGCATTGCGATTTCTATAAGAAAGTTATAGCAGTAAAATCTTGGAATGATCTGTGTCTTTCCTTTATTGTAGACATATTGCATACCAAATCCTTTCCTAGTAATTTCCTTGACATTAGTATGAACTAAACTACACAGGTGGTACACAGTAGCTTGTAAATAGTCACTTCAGTTAAAACCAGTGAAAAGAAATATGTGTGCATGTATCTGTGCATGAGCATAAGCAGTCTCTCAGATGTTGCTTAATTTGCAGCTTTTGCATCACTGCATTTAAATTAGAGGCTGTTGGCAATAGCACATAGGATGATAGTATTTCTGTAACAGGAAACTTGTCATCCAGCAAAACATAGCATTGCATACAAAATCACTGCAAAGAATGTGATGATATTTTTTCTTTATTTGCTTACAGAGTCAGGTCTCTAAGGGGCTGTGTTTTTTCTCTGCAAGCAGTCTGCAAGACTACAATGATCCTTGGTGTTTAGCTGTTTTTTACTGACACTGTACTTTAGAGGCCTCTGGTATTCTCCAGTGTTGAACTATAGATCACAAAGGCTTTTATGTAATATCTGTTATAAATGAAAACTCATTCTGCAGGATTCAGTTGCACTTGACTGACTACAGCTTCAACAAAGAACATTACCATGCCAGATATGTTTGAGACCTGTTTAAGTCAAGGACCATGTATCTACAACCAGGGAGTAAAGTACTGCTTTTGGGTTTGTTACATTAAAAGTAAGCGACGAGGCAGTAGAACATGTGTGCTAATCAGTTAGGTATTTTTATTAAGACATCAGAATCAGTGGTGGTGGCCCCAGCTCTTTCAGCCTGTCCTCATTGGAGAGGTGTTCCATCCCTTGGATCATTTTTGGGGCTCCACTCCGGATGCATTCCAACAGGTGTATGCCTCTCCTGTACTGAACACTCCACATCTGAACTCAGTAATGCAGGTACTCCCCAGTTCAGAGTAGAGGGGGAGGATCACCTTTCTTGACATTCTGGCCATGCTGCTTTTGCTGCAGCCCAGGATGCAGTTGGCTTTCTGTGCTGCAAGACTACAATGATCCTTGGTTCTTTATTTGCTTACAGAGTCAGGTCTCTGAACTAAACTACACAGGTGGTACACAGTAGCTTTTTGCTGCAGCCCAGGATGCAGTTGGCTTTCTGTGCTGCAAGACTACAATGATCCTTGGTTCTTTATTTGCTTACAGAGTCAGGTCTCTGAACTAAACTACACAGGTGGTACACAGTAGCTTTTTGCTGCAGCCCAGGATGCAGTTGGCTTTCTGTGCTGCAAGACTACAATGATCCTTGGTTCTTTATTTGCTTACAGAGTCAGGTCTCTGAACTAAACTACACAGGTGGTACACAGTAGCTTTTTGCTGCAGCCCAGGATGCAGTTGGCTTTCTGTGCTGCAAGACTACAATGATCCTTGGTTCTTTATTTGCTTACAGAGTCAGGTCTCTGAACTAAACTACACAGGTGGTACACAGTAGCTTTTTGCTGCAGCCCAGGATGCAGTTGGCTTTCTGTGCTGCAAGACTACAATGATCCTTGGTTCTTTATTTGCTTACAGAGTCAGGTCTCTGAACTAAACTACACAGGTGGTACACAGTAGCTTTTTGCTGCAGCCCAGGATGCAGTTGGCTTTCTGTGCTGCAAGACTACAATGATCCTTGGTTCTTTATTTGCTTACAGAGTCAGGTCTCTGAACTAAACTACACAGGTGGTACACAGTAGCTTTTTGCTGCAGCCCAGGATGCAGTTGGCTTTCTGTGCTGCAAGACTACAATGATCCTTGGTTCTTTATTTGCTTACAGAGTCAGGTCTCTGAACTAAACTACACAGGTGGTACACAGTAGCTTTTTGCTGCAGCCCAGGATGCAGTTGGCTTTCTGTGCTGCAAGACTACAATGATCCTTGGTTCTTTATTTGCTTACAGAGTCAGGTCTCTGAACTAAACTACACAGGTGGTACACAGTAGCTTTTTGCTGCAGCCCAGGATGCAGTTGGCTTTCTGTGCTGCAAGACTACAATGATCCTTGGTTCTTTATTTGCTTACAGAGTCAGGTCTCTGAACTAAACTACACAGGTGGTACACAGTAGCTTTTTGCTGCAGCCCAGGATGCAGTTGGCTTTCTGTGCTGCAAGACTACAATGATCCTTGGTTCTTTATTTGCTTACAGAGTCAGGTCTCTGAACTAAACTACACAGGTGGTACACAGTAGCTTTTTGCTGCAGCCCAGGATGCAGTTGGCTTTCTGTGCTGCAAGACTACAATGATCCTTGGTTCTTTATTTGCTTACAGAGTCAGGTCTCTGAACTAAACTACACAGGTGGTACACAGTAGCTTTTTGCTGCAGCCCAGGATGCAGTTGGCTTTCTGTGCTGCAAGACTACAATGATCCTTGGTTCTTTATTTGCTTACAGAGTCAGGTCTCTGAACTAAACTACACAGGTGGTACACAGTAGCTTTTTGCTGCAGCCCAGGATGCAGTTGGCTTTCTGTGCTGCAAGACTACAATGATCCTTGGTTCTTTATTTGCTTACAGAGTCAGGTCTCTGAACTAAACTACACAGGTGGTACACAGTAGCTTTTTGCTGCAGCCCAGGATGCAGTTGGCTTTCTGTGCTGCAAGACTACAATGAGCAGGGTTGTGCTCAATGCTTTCATCCCATTGGAGAGGTGTTCCATCCCTTGGATCATTTTTTTTTTTTCTCTCCGGATGCATTCCAACAGGTGTATGCCTCTCCTGTACTGAACACTCTACATCTGAACTCAGTAATGCAGGTACTCCCCAGTTCAGAGTAGAGGGGTAGGATCACCTTTCTTGACATTCTGGCCATGCTTCTTTTGCTGCAGCCCAGGATGCAGTTGGCTTTCTGTGCTGTGAGGGCACAATCCTGGCTCATGTCTTGCTTCCCATCCATCAGTACCCCCAGGTCCTTTTTGGCAGGGTTGTGCTCAATGCTTTCATCCCCTAGCATGTATTGGAAGTGGAGGTTGCCTCCACTCAAGAGCAAGACCTTGCACTTGGATTTGTCAAACTTCATGAGGTTCACCTGGATCCACTGCTAAAGTCAGTCTGGGTCCCTTTGGATGGCATCCTGTCCCTCTGGTGTTGTTGACTGCAACCCACAGCTTGGTGTCATCAGCCGACTTTCTAAGAGTGCAATTGACCCCACTGTCAGTGTCACTGATGAAGATATTAAAGAGTATCGGTACCCTGTGGGACACCACTTGTCGCTGGTCTTCATCCAGACATTGAGCCATTGACCACTACTTTCTGAATTTGATCCTGCAATCAGTTCTTCATGCATTGAACAGTCCACCCATCAAATCCATATCTTAATAGTATGGAGTGAAGGATGTTGTGGGTTACAAAGTGTCAAAAGCCTTACTGAAGTCCAGATAGATGACATCAATGGCTTTTCCCTTGTCCAAATACAAACTTTTTACAACTGTTTTTGTCAATTCTTTGTCAGTTCTCCCAGTAGATAGGTAATTAAATAGTGCAGTTAATAAAGTTTATTTTTCAAAAGAAATGAACAAATTATTGTGAAAAGAAAAAATCCCACAGAACTCTCTTCAGAAGTGTATCAAGATCTCATTATTTACCTTCTATATATTTCCTGAATTATTTTTGCAGTTTTTGAATGTCTGGTAGGTTTGCAGCTAATGAATTCAGATAAGTGTAGTACTCAGTATGTATAAAGCAATTGCTAAAATTGAAAAATCCAGTTTGAAAATGACCATAAAATAAATTACTTTGTTCTTTCACACAAAGGTAATTCCTTTCTGAGAAGGAAGTACTGTATTTGCATGTTTACATTCAGCTTTCTGTCTCTGCAGATGACTGGAAGTTGACAACATTATGACTGCTTTTTTCTTTACCTTTCTTCTCTCCCATTACAGCATCAGTATAGAGAGCATGTCTGCATGTCTCATATTTCAGCTCATTTGGTCATGGGACAAGCATATAGTTGCTTTTTTTTTTCTTTTTTATTTTTTTTTCTGTCTTTCTGCCTTTTGAATTTAACATATTATAAGTCGAGGTATAGCTGCCCAGAGAAGTCCTTGTAAGTTGAGGTAGGATGTGAACTACTAGCGCTCCATATCTGTGATACTTTGCCTGCCCCATGGAGAGCAAGAGGCAGCATTTTGAGGCAATAACCTCCCTTGCTTTCTTGTCTGCTTCTGCGCAAGTCAATTAAAAGAGGACTAGGCACTGCCATTCTTGCTGTTTAGTTGTACTGGCACTCTCC
>VXAB01006128.1:0-28057 GCA_013399175.1 Odontophorus gujanensis | reverse complement strand
GTATTTACGTGGATGGTCCTGTCAAAATATTTGTTTGCCTCCTTCTGAGGTTCTGATCCCTCTGACACTGACCTGAATCTGCATATATTGCAGCCACACAAGAGCAGGTGGTGTAGCTGGCAAACATGTCAGGGAAATAAAGAGGGGGCTTTCATCAGGTCTGATGCCTGTAAGTCTAGGCAACATGGGAAGCAACAGCAGCTTATTGCGTTGTTTGAGCATATGATCAATCAAGCAAAAACAAAATCAGGACATGTGATGAATTTGGCAATAGTACTCCAGGACGGAGTGTCTGCCCTCTTCAGACTGCCAAATCCTTTGGCATATTCTTTTCACTTAGAAACTGAAAATGCAGATCAGAAACTTTATCTGCCTGTTACCTATCAGTTTTTCAATAAGAAAAAAAATGTCATTTCTTCAATACAGATATTCTATCCATACATTTAAGTTCCCAGAAGGCCTGACAGCATGAGAAAAATTATGATTGTGGATATTGCATAACACATTTATGCATAATGTCTAATGTTATCACAGTTTTATGAAATATGAATAATATTGGGGACATTTTTAATAGTAGTGGAAATCAGAGGGACATTTCCAGTCCTCTTTGGTGATGCTGGTAAAGATAAGTAAATAAAATGAATAAAACTCCAAAGAAGTAGGAAGGAGAAAAATATATCGCATAGATAAATTATGGACAGATCATATGTGTATAAAGCACTTCTGAAGGTTAGAAATACTGTGTCCGTTCTTGTTTTTTGAATGTCATAGCTGTTTCATCTCAGTTCTTTAACATTTTGTTCAGGATGTGTTGCTCCTTGTTATGGATGGCTGAAACACACTGAAAGGACACTTCTTTTGAAAAATATTTCTTTGTATTTAAGGTAGTTTTTGTTTTTTTTTTTTAATAAAAATGAAAGCATTCAGCATTAAAAAAATGATATATATATGTGCAACTTCAGTTAGAAGTTAACTCACATTGCATCTATTTCTTTTTTTTTTTCTTTTTTTCTGATGTACAGGACAGTTTTCCAGCTCGGTTTGGAGGAATACATTTTGTCAATCAACCATGGTATATTCATGCCCTCTACACAGTTATACGTCCCTTTCTAAAGGAGAAGACACGAAAAAGGGTATATTTCTGTTTCATTTTCTATTACCTGGTAATTGTAGTCAGCAGATGTATCCCAAAATAAATAGATATACACAATATATCAGCTTGTTATTGGTGGAAAGTTTTTAATTAGAACTGCATTGTAAAAAGTTTCTTTACCTGTTTTAGAGAAATCTGTTAACTTTATTCTTCAAGGACACTGTAAAGCAGTGTTTTTAAATGTATTTTTACATACAAGCATATGATTCCCTCTGAGTTATATAATAGTATTGTCAGCATTGCGATTTCTATAAGAAAGTTATAGCAGTAAAATCTTGGAATGATCTGTGTCTTTCCTTTATTGTAGACATATTGCATACCAAATCCTTTCCTAGTAATTTCCTTGACATTAGTATGAACTAAACTACACAGGTGGTACACAGTAGCTTGTAAATAGTCACTTCAGTTAAAACCAGTGAAAAGAAATATGTGTGCATGTATCTGTGCATGAGCATAAGCAGTCTCTCAGATGTTGCTTAATTTGCAGCTTTTGCATCACTGCATTTAAATTAGAGGCTGTTGGCAATAGCACATAGGATGATAGTATTTCTGTAACAGGAAACTTGTCATCCAGCAAAACATAGCATTGCATACAAAATCACTGCAAAGAATGTGATGATATTTTTTCTTTATTTGCTTACAGAGTCAGGTCTCTAAGGGGCTGTGTTTTTTCTCTGCAAGCAGTCTGCAAGACTACAATGATCCTTGGTGTTTAGCTGTTTTTTACTGACACTGTACTTTAGAGGCCTCTGGTATTCTCCAGTGTTGAACTATAGATCACAAAGGCTTTTATGTAATATCTGTTATAAATGAAAACTCATTCTGCAGGATTCAGTTGCACTTGACTGACTACAGCTTCAACAAAGAACATTACCATGCCAGATATGTTTGAGACCTGTTTAAGTCAAGGACCATGTATCTACAACCAGGGAGTAAAGTACTGCTTTTGGGTTTGTTACATTAAAAGTAAGCGACGAGGCAGTAGAACATGTGTGCTAATCAGTTAGGTATTTTTATTAAGACATCAGAATCAGTGGTGGTGGCCCCAGCTCTTTCAGCCTGTCCTCATTGGAGAGGTGTTCCATCCCTTGGATCATTTTTGGGGCTCCACTCCGGATGCATTCCAACAGGTGTATGCCTCTCCTGTACTGAACACTCCACATCTGAACTCAGTAATGCAGGTACTCACCAGTTCAGAGTAGAGGGGTAGGATCACCTTTCTTGACATTCTGGCCATGCTTCTTTTGCTACAGCCCAGGATGCAGTTGGCTTTCTGTGCTGTGAGGGCACAATCCTGGCTCATGTCTTGCTTCCCATCCATCAGTACCCCCAGGTCCTTTTTGGCAGGGTTGTGCTCAATGCTTTCATCCCCTAGCATGTATTGGAAGTGGAGGTTGCCTCCACTCAAGAGCAAGACCTTGCACTTGGATTTGTCAAACTTCATGAGGTTCACCTGGATCCACTGCTAAAGTCAGTCTGGGTCCCTTTGGATGGCATCCTGTCCCTCTGGTGTTGTTGACTGCAACCCACAGCTTGGTGTCATCAGCCGACTTTCTAAGAGTGCAATTGACCCCACTGTCAGTGTCACTGATGAAGATATTAAAGAGTATCGGTACCCTGTGGGACACCACTTGTCGCTGGTCTTCATCCAGACATTGAGCCATTGACCACTACTTTCTGAATTTGATCCTGCAATCAGTTCTTCATGCATTGAACAGTCCACCCATCAAATCCATATCTTAATAGTATGGAGTGAAGGATGTTGTGGGTTACAAAGTGTCAAAAGCCTTACTGAAGTCCAGATAGATGACATCAATGGCTTTTCCCTTGTCCAAATACAAACTTTTTACAACTGTTTTNATTGTAGTCAGCAGATGTATCCCAAAATAAATAGATATACACAATATATCAGCTTGTTATTGGTGGAAAGTTTTTAATTAGAACTGCATTGTAAAAAGTTTCTTTACCTGTTTTAGAGAAATCTGTTAACTTTATTCTTCAAGGACACTGTAAAGCAGTGTTTTTAAATGTATTTTTACATACAAGCATATGATTCCCTCTGAGTTATATAATAGTATTGTCAGCATTGCGATTTCTATAAGAAAGTTATAGCAGTAAAATCTTGGAATGATCTGTGTCTTTCCTTTATTGTAGACATATTGCATACCAAATCCTTTCCTAGTAATTTCCTTGACATTAGTATGAACTAAACTACACAGGTGGTACACAGTAGCTTGTAAATAGTCACTTCAGTTAAAACCAGTGAAAAGAAATATGTGTGCATGTATCTGTGCATGAGCATAAGCAGTCTCTCAGATGTTGCTTAATTTGCAGCTTTTGCATCACTGCATTTAAATTAGAGGCTGTTGGCAATAGCACATAGGATGATAGTATTTCTGTAACAGGAAACTTGTCATCCAGCAAAACATAGCATTGCATACAAAATCACTGCAAAGAATGTGATGATATTTTTTCTTTATTTGCTTACAGAGTCAGGTCTCTAAGGGGCTGTGTTTTTTCTCTGCAAGCAGTCTGCAAGACTACAATGATCCTTGGTGTTTAGCTGTTTTTTACTGACACTGTACTTTAGAGGCCTCTGGTATTCTCCAGTGTTGAACTATAGATCACAAAGGCTTTTATGTAATATCTGTTATAAATGAAAACTCATTCTGCAGGATTCAGTTGCACTTGACTGACTACAGCTTCAACAAAGAACATTACCATGCCAGATATGTTTGAGACCTGTTTAAGTCAAGGACCATGTATCTACAACCAGGGAGTAAAGTACTGCTTTTGGGTTTGTTACATTAAAAGTAAGCGACGAGGCAGTAGAACATGTGTGCTAATCAGTTAGGTATTTTTATTAAGACATCAGAATCAGTGGTGGTGGCCCCAGCTCTTTCAGCCTGTCCTCATTGGAGAGGTGTTCCATCCCTTGGATCATTTTTGGGGCTCCACTCCGGATGCATTCCAACAGGTGTATGCCTCTCCTGTACTGAACACTCCACATCTGAACTCAGTAATGCAGGTACTCACCAGTTCAGAGTAGAGGGGTAGGATCACCTTTCTTGACATTCTGGCCATGCTTCTTTTGCTACAGCCCAGGATGCAGTTGGCTTTCTGTGCTGTGAGGGCACAATCCTGGCTCATGTCTTGCTTCCCATCCATCAGTACCCCCAGGTCCTTTTTGGCAGGGTTGTGCTCAATGCTTTCATCCCCTAGCATGTATTGGAAGTGGAGGTTGCCTCCACTCAAGAGCAAGACCTTGCACTTGGATTTGTCAAACTTCATGAGGTTCACCTGGATCCACTGCTAAAGTCAGTCTGGGTCCCTTTGGATGGCATCCTGTCCCTCTGGTGTTGTTGACTGCAACCCACAGCTTGGTGTCATCAGCCGACTTTCTAAGAGTGCAATTGACCCCACTGTCAGTGTCACTGATGAAGATATTAAAGAGTATCGGTACCCTGTGGGACACCACTTGTCGCTGGTCTTCATCCAGACATTGAGCCATTGACCACTACTTTCTGAATTTGATCCTGCAATCAGTTCTTCATGCATTGAACAGTCCACCCATCAAATCCATATCTTAATAGTATGGAGTGAAGGATGTTGTGGGTTACAAAGTGTCAAAAGCCTTACTGAAGTCCAGATAGATGACATCAATGGCTTTTCCCTTGTCCAAATACAAACTTTTTACAACTGTTTTTGTCAATTCTTTGTCAGTTCTCCCAGTAGATAGGTAATTAAATAGTGCAGTTAATAAAGTTTATTTTTCAAAAGAAATGAACAAATTATTGTGAAAAGAAAAAATCCCACAGAACTCTCTTCAGAAGTGTATCAAGATCTCATTATTTACCTTCTATATATTTCCTGAATTATTTTTGCAGTTTTTGAATGTCTGGTAGGTTTGCAGCTAATGAATTCAGATAAGTGTAGTACTCAGTATGTATAAAGCAATTGCTAAAATTGAAAAATCCAGTTTGAAAATGACCATAAAATAAATTACTTTGTTCTTTCACACAAAGGTAATTCCTTTCTGAGAAGGAAGTACTGTATTTGCATGTTTACATTCAGCTTTCTGTCTCTGCAGATGACTGGAAGTTGACAACATTATGACTGCTTTTTTCTTTACCTTTCTTCTCTCCCATTACAGCATCAGTATAGAGAGCATGTCTGCATGTCTCATATTTCAGCTCATTTGGTCATGGGACAAGCATATAGTTGCTTTTTTTTTTCTTTTTTATTTTTTTTTCTGTCTTTCTGCCTTTTGAATTTAACATATTATAAGTCGAGGTATAGCTGCCCAGAGAAGTCCTTGTAAGTTGAGGTAGGATGTGAACTACTAGCGCTCCATATCTGTGATACTTTGCCTGCCCCATGGAGAGCAAGAGGCAGCATTTTGAGGCAATAACCTCCCTTGCTTTCTTGTCTGCTTCTGCGCAAGTCAATTAAAAGAGGACTAGGCACTGCCATTCTTGCTGTTTAGTTGTACTGGCACTCTCCAGCATGGCACTGGCTAGTGCCACCTAGTGCTCTCTTAGTGCCTTGGAACAATTTCTGAATGGAAAGGACCAGTAAGTAGTATTGATGAGATAAGCCTCTTCTGGAGGTAAAGGGAATTTAACCCTGTGGATGTAAACTGTGCCGTAGCACTGGCACCTGGTGCCAAGGAGTCAGTCTTGGCCTTTTTGCTACTTTAGGAATAGCTTCTGTGAGCTATCTGTGAAGCTACACCCAAAAGAAAGCATTTCCTCTCAGTGCAAGGTCTAAAGGTCCTCCAAAGTGGGAGAGTGCTATCCAAATCCAGAGTTCCACCATTTTTAGTATTCACTGATTACACATTGCAGATTTATAAGGAGAAATAATGAGGTTAAATATAACTAGAAGTATAAATGCAAATATAGGTATACATGCGCATTGTATATGTACACTATGTAAATATAAAGCATAACTGAAAAGAAATCAGTCAATAAAAATACTGATGGACAATATCAAATAATCCATCAACAATTCTCTTGTTGTCACCAAAAGTATTTTATAGATTTACTTGCTTTGTACCTTGCCATGTATGAACATAAGGAAAACATTTTCTTTGTTACATTCTTCTTTGTCTTTTTTATCTTATTTTCACATAACTCAAGGCTGGATCTGGATGCTTGGAGATCAATATATATTCCTTAATATATAATGAATGCTAATTTTATATATTAAATTATGTGCTTAACTTATGTACTTAATTTATTTCACAAGGTTAGGAGAAACAAATTATGAAAGATAAGCAGTCTATCTGTCTTATTTTGAGTCTGTCTTGTTAGCCAACATTAGTTCTTACAATCCTTAGGCCTTTTGTCCTGCAAACATTAATGCTTTCATTGCTTTGTATGTATACAAACATTGTCTGACTGTACTGAAGGCAGAAGTAATGTGTGCCTTGGTGGCTATTGCTGTTAGACCAACCAATACTGGAACTGTACAATATTCTGTAATAATGGTGATGTAATTTGGGCTTTGATGATTTTTGTCATACTGCTTTGTTTTTATCTTTTTATATACGTATAGATATTCCTTCATGGTAATAACCTCAACAGTCTACATCAACTAATACATCCTGAGATCCTGCCTTCAGAGTTTGGAGGAATGTTGCCCCCCTATGACATGGGGACATGGGCAAGAACACTGCTAGACCATGAATATGATGATGACAGTGAATGCAATGCGGACTCCTACAATGCTCCAGCAAAAGATATAGAAAAGGACCTCTCTCCCAAGTCCATGAAGAGGTGGGTTTAAGATACTAATATGTTTCAGGATTACTGTGAGGTTAACATTTGCCTTCTCAAAAATCATAGAATCACAGAATTGTAGGGATTGGAAGGGAAACTCTAGAGAGCACTGAGTTTAATCCCCTGCTATTGTCTCTTGTCCTGTTACTAGTTACTAGGCAGAAGATGCCAACCCCCAATTAATATTGAGTAAGCATAGCAATAAACATACGGGACAGGAAATCTACATAAAGTCTTTCAAATTAAGTTGGAATATGCTAACTTGATAGTTCATTTTCAGGAGTAGGCATTTGATGCAGAAGGGAGAGAGAATTTGGGAGCAAGTCAAACAGGAGAAAATATTTTGAGACTTGTCAGACAGGAAAATGATGTTGGATGGAGTATATATTAAAGACTCACTAGGACAGTACAGTTTGAAAGGGGTACATTTTTTAGGAAATAGTGACGAGAAAACTGCCATAGAAATAAAAACAGATAAAACCTGATGAAGTTTAAAGATTTTGTATTAGAAATCTATAATTCATTGAAAGTGAGAAATACTAAGAACCTGGCTGGGAATGAACTCAGATAAGTAAAGTTAAGAAAGGTATAACTACCATAAGTATTTGAGAAAATGGGACAGGGAAAGACTAGCTAGGGGAGAGGGGAAAAATTAGTGATGTATTTCTATATGATTTGTATGTAATAGAAGAATTATGTAACAGTAGAGAAGCTTATTTATAAAGATGAATGGAATAGAGGAGCTGAAGTAGAGAAGTCTTAGTAATTCAAAATTAAGTCATGAGAGGAAATGGCCTCATCCAAGGATGCAGGAAGGACCCATGAGCAGTCCTGTGATAAGACTCTCTGAAGCAGAGTTTTCCAGACTGTTCTGAACAAGCACTTTGGAAAAGCAGCAGATTGATAGATTCGTTTTTCTTTCTTAAAGAGGTGAAAGCATACTTACTTTCATTTAATTTGTTCTTGAAAAGTATTTCATGCAGACTCATACTTCTGTGTATACTTCTAACTTATCTGCAGTTTACTGCCAGATATTCTTTCGGTCTGGGCTAGCTGACACTGTAGGAAACATACTGCAGAAAATAAGGATGTTGAAAATTGGATCTATGTAATATTCAGCTAAAATTTCCTCATCATCATTATATTCATTTTCAGTTAGGATATCTGCAGTACCTGCTGAAATCCTCCTTCCCAACTGGTGGATATAAAAAGTACTTAGTAGATGTACTGTGCTAGTACCAAGTAGGAGGCAGTGGTAGCAAGAATCTAGACAAAATCTCACAATTTTGATGTATTAACTGCACAAACATTTTAAAAATAGAAATAGAAAAGTTTTGGATGGGTAGAAAGAGATAAATAAACACTATTAAATTCAAAATTAAATTTAACTTGAATTGGATATCTTACAGATTATATTTCTCTCTGTCTAAAACCACACTAAGTATGGTATGTTACTGTAAAAACAGGACATCTAAAAACATGAAGTAGGTCAATGAAAGTGCTTGAGTTCACAGGCAAAATTTCACAAGGGTTTAGCAAGCCTCCAACAATTACTGTGTTTAATTTGGTTAGGCAGACTAGAATTTGCTTATTGCTTTGAAACATTATCATTCTTAAACTAAGACCATGCTAAGAATTCATTTCTTTGTTATTCGTTTTTGCCCCGATATGAACCACTGGAGTTCCTAAAGATCTCCTTGAACTTTGGGAAAATTGGATGACTTCTCCTTGAAATAAAGGCTGGTTATGGGTAGACTGGTGGAGATAAGGTGAAATTAACCCCACCAAGTATCACAAACCTCTTAGGAGATCACCTTCACACTGTGGCACTGCTGCAGCTGTCTCAACAATTGTGTTTGGTTTGTGGCCGCATCCACCCATAGCTCTCATGGCTGAGGTATTCAGATAGGATCACAAGGATCTGCACATCTAACTCCACAGGACAGGAGTCTGTATTGACCAAGTTTGTGAATTACCTGTGTGTAGCTTTGGTTCCTTGCCTCTGCAATGGGAGTTTGCGTTACAATCTGTTCTGTTGCGATTTGTGAAAATATATTCAAAAATCATAGAATCACAGTTTGGGAGAAAGAAATAAAAGATGTTATGGATTTACACAAATACTTTTCCTTTTATATTACTTCATTCACGAATTGCTGCTGAATGGGAAGATAGTAAAAGTTGATTTAAAGTGAATGAAAGCTATTTCTTCTACTACAAGGAATTTGTTCCCCTGAGCTTGCAAGCCATAGGTCAGGATTTGTGCAGCTTGCTTTTCATAACTGCCTTGGAATTGGGAAGCTTGGAGGCTCTGAGAATTTATGGTCATAACTGCCTCCCTGGGAATTTGAGGACAGGTTTGCAGCCTTTTCAGCTCTCCTTCAGTTCCCCAGTTGAGAAATGGGAACTTTGTTTTCACAGATATTGGCAGCCTAAGAAGGCTCAACCTCCTATTAGTATGTAGATTCAATTGGAAATTCTTTGAAATTAGTATGCTCCCACAGCATTTTTTATCTTGGATTTTTCAGGAGCAAATTTTTAATCAGCTTTGCCAGCACAATCAGTACTTGTGCAGATTTAAAAAAAGCATTTAGAATTCATCGGTTTAACTTTTTGCCTGATGAGCTGACTAATGTTCCAGATGATGGTTACTGTACAGTATTAATTAAAAATTTTTAAGTGTGTTTATCACAAGAGAGACCATCAAATTTTTAAAGTTAATTTTCCTGACTGTATCACTAGTAGGAGCAGGTGATAATTGTTGTTAGAAAATATCCTTGTGTTTAAAGTTTTCACATAAGATTTGATTCAGATGTTTTTCCTTGTTTGTGTTTTTAAATGTTTTCCTTATAGTTTTTGAGAAAAAACAAATCAACTCCTGCAAGCAGCCTCATTCATTAGCTTCAGGGTATCATTCCAGAGTGGGGTACTGATAATAAGTTTTTATCTTAAATTCATAAATCTTTTTCTCTGTGCTGTAGTCCTTCAGATGGGCAAATTTGTAGTAATGCTGCTATCACAATGCGCTTCTCCTGATCAAAAATTTGTGCCTACATTGTTGAGATGTATGCAGGCTCTAGTCATGTCAAGTCCTCTTTACAGGAAGGAAGAGAAATGTACATCTCTAGCATGAGATTAATCTCAGTTTAAAGGAAACATCTATCAAGGGTTTCTTTTACTGGACCCTAGAAGTGTCTGTTTTTTGACAAGCTTGTGGCATGATGTGAGACTCATTCTTACCACTTCAGGCTTTGTTTCCAACAGAATGTTTTGACTTTGCTGGAGGCTCGGGCTTCCTCTTTCTCTCTCACAAATGGCCATTACGTGGTATCCATACCAGTGTCATGCTTCTGTGCTGAATCAGAGAATCTGGAGAAGGTTTAAAATCATCACTGAATTTGCCCTTTTGCCATCCTTTTCCTGCTGTGTTTAACTGAGCTGACAAGTGAGTCTGAGAGATGTGTCCACTGCTCCAGAAATCCTGCTGGCCATGGCAGGCTTCCCCAGGGTTGGCTTAGGAGCATGCTCTGTTGCATTGTGCTGTTCAGAAAAGGAACAAATATGCCTCTAGCTAATACATGCCACTAATTGCACTATGCCATTAGCCAGCTGGGTGGATGAATTGTACCTTCTTTACCAGCCAACTGCTTTCTGGTAGAGAGGGTCAGTGCTTACATCAATACAAAAGACAGCTTTGTTCTTTCTTTATTGTGTGCTAAGGATGCACTTTACTTCAGTCACTCCTTTGCTGAACAAAAGAGGATCTACTTTATTGCCCTTTTAGACCATTTTCACAAACCAGCACAGAGCTCTTTAAAGGCATGTATCCACTTCTTGAGGGTATTTTCTGACCATCTGTGATGATTGGATGCTCAGAGTACCAGCATCATACTTTTTAAGCCCTGGCAGAAAGGAAAAACAAAAGAAAGCTGAGATTTACGTGCATTTGTTTTCATCTAGAAATGTCAAATAAGCATGTTACCCTTCTGCAGGTCTCAGTCAGTGGTGGATCCTGGGGTGCTAAAACGCATGGATAAGAATGAGGAAGAAAACATGCAGCCTTTGCTTTCCCTCGACTAACAGTTCCTGAGCATCAAATGTGAACTGAAGTGGAAGGCAGTCAGCAACAAGCAAACCATCAGGAAGGAGTATACCAGCTGGAATCCTATTTACTCATGTTTATGTAGCATAATGGAATCAGGCAGGAATTTTTACTATTCTGCTTGAATTCTGGATGCCCTGGAGTGGAAAAGAAGAAAGAAGGAAAATAACTTAAAAATAGGAATCAATAATTTATTCTGTAAGTGCCAACTTCTTTGTAAATATAATATAATCCTCCACTTTGACTTTATAAGTTATGGTAAGCAAATGCTATGAGTGACTACTAAATATGTCAGTGAAGTGCACCGTATGAAAGAGTAGAAGACGTGTCCATGTGCACACACAGAGAAACACATACCGGACAAGGAAAAGTATCAAAGCCAATTAAATGTTGTCCTTCTTGTAGGAAGCCATACTGCAGCTAGTATATTGACTGCAATATACAGGATATTCTCTGCAATGCTCAGTAGTGTGCAAAGATAAAAGAGGGATCGTAAGAACTTGGGGATGCTCTAATCAGTCAAGTATTTCCTAAATGTAGGAATTTATTTCCAACTAACTTTGTGGCTTAGAATTGTGATTTAGCATAAACCATGTAGCATTGTGAAGAAGATAACAGATGAGCTGGAACCAACTCTTTGACGGCTTTGATGTTTGGCTATATGAGTCTGTGAGGTTTCTTCCTTAACTTTTTATTTACAGTTTGCAAATAACATTGCTTGGTACCCTAATCTGTAACGTGGGCCATACTGGAGTTATTTATTTTGAATTTTGAGTGCACATCAAGAAGTTTTCCAGAACTCTGTTCTCCCTTGGAATGAGAAAATAATCCTCTAAGTTCAGTGTAAGAAAAGAATACTAGTAAAGTCTGGCAGCAGTGGTTAAAAGTTACTCACTGGATCCTGTGCACTGGGAGACTTGGATACATACATATATATATTTTTACCAATCTCTGACAAACATATAAGGTGACATTGTTAGACACGTATATTTAGTTGAAGGTTTATACAGGAAATCATACCTATTCAATGTACTTAGATATATTATAGACTGTATATTGAGATGATATCATGATTAATGTAGTACAACTTTTCAGAGAACAACAGCATCCCACTCCACGCAAGGATTAATATGAATCAGTTGTAGTCAAACATCTCAGCCTATGTGTTTGGGGCTCTTTTTTTTTTTTTTTTTTTTTTTTTTGTAGTGTAAGTGTATATATTTAACGTGCCATAATAGAAAAATATGTTTTACCTCAAAAGGGCAACAGGTTTCACTAGGTATTAAGTCAGCTGAAGTGCAGGGGCTGTGTAATCTTTGTTGTGTGTTGATGTGAGCGCAATTTATTATATACTGAGACAAGAATATATCCTTTGAACTAGCCAGGCATTTCTTACTAGGGTTTAACTTTGCAATCAGAATGAGATAGCACAGGGTGCTCACCTAAACATCTGAGTAATTGGAGATATGGAGATATTGCAACAATGTCTGGACAATGTAGCGTTTAAGAATATTCTCAACAGATGACCACTAGGGAGGCAATAGCTCATAGGTATCCTGCCTCTGAAGCTCTGTGGTAACAGTTTTCTCCATTACTTCAGTGTTTATTGAAGTTTCACAATTGCTGGTTATAGGTCACCTCTCCTCTCTCAGGATGTTTCCAGATTTAACAATTGGTAGACTGTGGAGAATTAAGAGAAATCTTGGAAATGTGTCATCTCAGAATTTAGCTGTGGTGGCAACTTTGGCATTCCCCAGTGCTGAGATAAGCCAGTCTCTTCCAGCATCATCCTTGACGAGCCCAGGCAGTACATAGATAAAGCAGTTAATTGGTGACACTGATAAACAGAATATGCTTCAACACGCATATTTCAGAAACTTGTCTGAAGTAGTCTTCTCCATTCCATTCTCTTATTTCTATTTTCATGATATGTGTTATTCCCTAATGCAAAGGGAAAAGATACAGAGCCTGAACTTGAGAAGTATTAATCAGTGGCAATTGCAGAAAAGGTACATGGGAACTGTATCTGCCTACATATTTGCAGTCTGTCCTACAAGTTTTCAGTATATGAAGCTATTGTAATACTACTGCTGTTCTTTGATGGGCTTGAAAGATTGATGAGTTCTTATCTACAATTTTATTATATTTTTCATGAATCTTGTAACATCATGTTATGTAGGTAAGATGTATCTAGGATTTACATAAGTGCCATATTTGAATGTATGGTTGTGCATTCCCACATTTATGGCTAGTGGAGTAGTGTATTGCCACAGCTGATTCATAAATCCTTATCAGATATACAGTATAAATGTTCTCCTTGTAAGGGTTTTGGGATTTAATGACATTTGTGCAAACTGTGACGCAATAGCGATCAAAGTCTTCATGAATGCTATTGTATACCTGGGCCAAACCTTGGTGTAAGCCAGTTCAGTGCTGATTGCAGAGTATACCAGCTGTCTGGACAGACAATGCAAATGCCTCTTAATTTTGACAGAGTATCTTTATGGGAAAGTATATCTGCTCAACTGTATGAAGCTTCTGCATACCAATTGATAAACCTGTTTTGTTTGTGATCCCTTTATTTATGCTCTTAGCTGTAATTTATGTAATGTTTTCTGATGCCTGATTTCAGCTTGAAATTAATGAGCATTAATGTATTATTTCCAGTTAGTGAAAGTAGGGTATATTATAAATTTGCATTATTTGGTCTTCATCTTCCACCAAGAACAAAACTACTTTTTCAATAAAATCCTCACTGTTAAGGAGTTGGGCTACAGATCTTCTTGGTTGCAGCTTTTATTTCACTGAAGCAAATTATTGCAGTGGTAACTGCAGTTATGACATTGGAAAAAAAATATGACTATTGTTAAGAAAACCAATTTTCCATCACATGCTCTTGGTACTCTTTGAAGGCATTTCTCTTTTACTCATTAGAGTACATAAAGGGTTTCCCCCTTTCCCTTGCTTCTTGTAGAAAATCTTTATAGATAGGTCAATTTTTAATAGCTGAAATTTGGACTGAAAACTTTTTCCAATCTTTATTATATAAGACAATGTTAAACTTTTTATAGCAGAAGTGAAGTGCTAAAAATAAAATGTTTGGGAGGGTAATTTTTATTTCTTACCTTTGTTGTATATTGGGTAGAATAAATCTTGTTGTGCTTATGCATGCTGATATGCATATCAGAAGAATCCTGCCATATGAGGAACTTAGTGGAAAGACTGGATTCACCTGTTCAACCAGCTAAGTGAAAAAAAAAGGAGAAAAAAAGTGTAAAATTGAAAATTTAATGTCTTTGGCAAGATCAAAAAATGCTCTTCTAAACAGTGTCTGTGTACATACATGGAGAAGTCATGGAAAGTTTAATGCCCAAAGCATCTTGATCCTGTAATCACAGATGTGCAAGTCTATTGACCTTATAAAGACAGGTAATCAGTCCTACTAAGCTCCCACAAATACGCAGGTTCCAGGTAGATATTAGGTGTAAAATAGCTTTAAGAAGTCTTTACAAAAATGTAAATTTATTGTATAGCGTATTTAACAAGATGTTTTGCACTCTGCAAACATGATATGCCTATCACTAAAGATATTTATAATGGTATACGTAAACAACACAGAATTAAAGAAAATAGGTGTAGAAGGGTCCTCAAGATGTTGGCTGTTTTGATGTGTGGAAGAGCAGATTTTCTTCAGTCGTGTCTCAAAAAATTGTTTTAACTCAATACACTGCATGGAATGTTATTTGTATCATTTAAACACAAGTCGCAGCAAAGCCTATGTACAATATCTGACAAAATTGTAAGTTGATGATATTATTTAAATCTTTTATTATTTACTTTTATTATTTCTCTTTGGGAAATCAACAAGTTTGCCAAATATAATAATTCTACCATTCAGAATTACCTGGAAATTTGCAATTTGCAATAAGCTCTGATCATGTCCCTGTTAATGTATTGTTTCTGTGATTATCAGTGTATGCAATTGTCCAGATTTTTGAAAAAGTCATGTTTGGAAGACCAAATGCATGAGAAAAAAAAATCAAAATAAGACTTCAGGATTTTATTGAAAATATTAAAAGAGGATTGTGGGTAGTGGGAAGCTGAGTTTGTTTTGGATAATTTGTATTTGCCTCTGAGGAAAGTCCTTTAGAGTGATCAACAAGATTGGGTACTAGGACAAATTTGTAAGATGAATATCAGTGTGAAAAACAAGAGAAAAGATCTCAAAGGATTGTACTGAAAAATCACTTGGCTAGCTGTATAATGTCCTTTTAATGAAAGGCATTTTGTGAGTAGCTTCTGTGCATCCATTTGTGCTGCTGAGAATAGTACTTTCATCCAAAAAGTTCAAGGCTATAAAATCAAAAAAATAATTGTTATCCCATTTCTCAGGTAGTGATATAGAAACACAGCCAGTTAGAAATGTTCAAATCTCAATAGAAGACATTCATGTTGAATTTATTTATGGCTAAAACAATGCTTTGATCACTCAGTCTGGTTTGAAGTGTGTCTAATATTTTGTGTGAGGAGAATGTTTGGCTGTTGATTCAGTCATGCCTAGTTTCCTTAGAACTGTCCTAAGCATTTTAGCTTGAGCCTTTTACAAAGCAGGGATGGTTTGCTTGGGTTATATCTGAATGTATGTGCCTTCTGCTGCAGAATTGGTAAAAAAGAATTATGTCCCCAAGATGAAATAACTTTTTCCCCATATAATTAATTAAAAACTGTTTACTCTTGGCTGGCACTCTGAACTTGTCAAGGGAGATCTCCTCCTGAGGACTTTGGACAATACTTATGTCCTCTTAACTATACAGGGAACACTGGCATTTCATTTGAAGGCGTTTTATGTGACTCCAAATGGAAGTGTGAACTAGCTAGACAGGACTCCATTCCTTATTGCCTTGTAACCTTTAATGATGCTGTTTCAAGGGTCTGTATTTAGCACATTAACTTTGACATATTATTCAGACTGCATTTCAAATTCTATTTGTGCAAGATTTTTTTTCCTATCAGATTTGGGATCTTTGTTTCCTTTATGTGAGTCTGTTGCCACAAATATGGCACTGAACACTGTTGGAGTGCAGAACTTGCAACTTGATTTTGCTGTTAAAAAATGATGAGTTGTAGTATGCTGGGCAATGGTGCTATTGAAGCATAGGTCACAAGCTCACACTAATTTGCCATTCATTCTCCAGTGTTTTGTGTATATAAACTGCTTTGATTGATATATCAAACAAGTTTAAAATTGAAAAAACTTTTTATACTGAGTTCAAAATCTGAGTTGGTGGTATTTCTGCAGAATTCAGATGGAAAGGAAACACTGCCCTAAGGGAAAATGTTGATGCTCCCTTATGGCATGCTATTTATTATAAAACATTACCAAAGTATTTTGTCTATGGGAACTCTGGTCAAGCAACTCTTTTGTTTCTGTACCAGTCACAAGCAACAAGTCCTCTCTAATAAAGGTGTGACAAATCTATTTGCTTTTGGCAAATAATTTCTAGTGATTTAACATATCTCAACAGTAGACAAATGGTGGGAATTAATTAGGGTTTGTATTTAATATGGAAATACTGCTTTGATTCTTTAAAAGGCTGCTACATCATCAGTAATGCACAGCAGTGCCTGAAGGCAAGCATCTCAAATTGGGTCCCTTGATTAATAAAAATTTAAGGGGAGAAAAAAGAAAGGGGAGAGATAATAGAAAAATGATAAAATGCAATAATTGAAGACAGAAGATGGCCTGTGCTGGAAAGCTGGAATAGCAAAAAAATTATGTGAGGGATCTTGAATGAATGCTTCCAAGAAGGGAAGTCTGTCTTGTGTCTACCACCTACATTATGAGCAGAGTTCCCATTTTATTCACACAGTTTTATTTGTATGTATAATGGAGCTTCCCAAAACTTCAGAAAATGCTTCTGAGCTACCTTGTGAAATCATACAGTGGATGAGCTTGTGAACATGACTTAACACTGCTTGCCACCAGATCCTCAGCTAGAGAGGAGACACAGACTAACTGAGACTTGGGCACTTGAAGAGTGATGCAAACTGCTGTGTTCTGCCTGGCTGAAGAAGTCATGCAGGAAGAGAAGGCAAGGAGCCATACACCCAAAAGGGATGGTGGGAGGCCTATGGAGTAAAGGATAATGGGAAGGTGGAGTGAACAGAATAGTCATTGGAATATGTTGGTGAGAGAGGCTTTCATTTGCTCTGTAATTGATATTGAAGAGGCCTTACAAAGCCCAATGGCAAATCTGCCATCAGAAGGGCGTGAAAACATATTTCTCTGTTTCCAACACAAACTTGGTTTTGATGTATTTAAACCTGATATGTACACCAGGCCTGAACTGTCTCTGCTGCTCTTACCACTGAGGCTCTTGGGATATGGGTATCACATAGCATCCAGGAGCTGAAATGCTCATGTTCACAAACCTGTCCAGAGGAGGAGAAGGTATTCTGCAAGTCCCTGCTGCAGAGGTAACTTAATGGGAGACTGGATTCAAGTCTGTCTTGCCCTAACATCTGTATCTGCTACTGTTCTGTGTAGAATGCTGTGATTGTACAGACACCTCCCCTACACACCCTGGTGCAGTGTGATAATTATGCAGCCTTCAAGCTGTGGCTGATGTTGTGTCCTCTGACTTTAACAGGGCTGCTGGTGATGTTAGTAGTAGCCACTAGGCACCCAGAGTGGAGATGATTTAAAGGAAAGTGACAACTTTAAGCACTACACTTAAATCTAAAAATACTAAATTGGTGATGGTTGCAAGTAATGTCTAAGATTATAATAAATTAAAGGTTTTCAGTGTACAGTTGCATTGTATCTTTGATGAGACTTAGCGTGTAATCAGTTTCCTTAAAATATAATTTTCCCTGGGGTTCATGTGCATCTTTCACGCATCAGTGGCAGAAGGAATTAAATGGTAGAAAATATGATTCTAAAGCTATGAATTTGTTCAGTCAGACACATGTAGAATACCTAACAGTATTAAAATAAGTAAAAATGTTTTGCAGTTAACTAGGTTTCCGCTTGACAATAATGTCTCTTAAATCAGTTGGCTCTAGTGTTTTCATGAATTGTTGTATGAAGTGTTTCCTGCTAACCTTTCCCATATGCATTCATTCTTCTCTCACCCCTTGCATTCCACAACATCTTGTTTACTGTATATAATTTCTGTATATAACTGGAGAAAACATTAAAAAACAAACAGCAGAACACTGACAATCTACAGATGGGAGCTTGAAAACCATTATTCAAAATGTTTCCCTTACAGAAATCTCTGGTAACAGAGCGAAATGGAAGGTGGGAGCGAAGACTGACATTACCATAGATGAATACAAAAGAAGACTTTGACTAGGAATCCACAAAGGTGTAGATAGACAATCACCTGAGACAGCTCTTGTGATTTAAGATGTTGCTTTCTCCTGGCTGTTAATGATCACTCTTCAACTAGGGATTACTGCCCCAACAGTTAAGCAGCAGTAGGTTACGACATTACTCCTTTTCCAATGAATGTTGCTAACAATTCACACTAACTGTTGGTTCTGCTTTCATGTACATGTAAAAACATTCATATCATCTATTAAAACTCATCTGAGGGTGGTGGTTAGCAGCTAGTTGTGGCAACATCTAAAATAGCAGTAGCTAGGTTGGCTATCTGTGCCTTAAGCTTCTCCTGATCTGTAGTACTTGTGTAGTAGTGACCACTGAATACTTCTTTTTAATTTTTATTTTGCATGCAGTAATCTACTTTGGAGCCTTTCTGAAAACCCTATAGCACCACATCAAGAATTCAGAAATTACAGAAGTAATTTACAAACAGCGCTTGTATCCTCAGGATAAATTTTGTTTGTTTCTAATTTAGTATTGTTAGGACTCAGGGGGTCTGAGATTTGTAAAGTCAGAACAAGTCTATCAATCACGTTCTCTCTATGTATATTTCCATCAAGCATTCTCTTTTCACAACTTGTTGTCAGTTTGAATTTTATTCTTGGACCTAGTAAGATTGTTACTTATGGTCTGCTGTGTTCCAATCTAAAATCTGAACATTAAGCAACTTGTGAAACATGTCTCTCTTTATAGTGTATATTTAAATATTATCAGTTCTCTGTGATCAGTGGGCTGCTTTGGAGAGTACTACTACTTTAAATCATTGTTGGATACTGAGGAAGAATGACATTCTGTTAAATAAAATATGACCAAATGAAAATTAAAATACATATATATTTTTGTGTTTGTATTTGGGAGTGTTTGTCTGGCTTGCTAGCTCTAAAAAATACATGTGAAAGACAGATGATAATTGAATGAACTCTACTTGAGTTTTACAGGCTTTGGAAAGAAACTATTTCTGCCCAACATTAAGCTTTATACAGCAAACGTATTCCACCATATGGGTAAAGTGCAACATGCCCAGTTAGCCCCGACATGCTATGGGATCTGGTTGGAGTGTCCTGCAGCTTATATATGACTACAGCAACTTTGTTTCCAACAGACAGTACAGGCTGCAGGCTGGAGGTAATGGGGAGGAGGCCCCGTTTTGGGTTTGGCCTGAGGGAGCTGGGTTGCAATGGGTATCAACAGAAGAGCTTCAGGGGATTTAGATGCATGGTATCATCAAAGCAGATAGGTAGGAAGAGAAGAGCAATCCTACTAGCTCCTTTCTGACTAACAGTGCTAAGCCACTGTTTTTGTATGGGCCAGATGTCATACACACCTTCCAACCAAATAGAGTGTCAATGTAGCTCCCACCTCCATGAAGTTGTAGAGGCAACTTATCTGGAAAATTAATTATTGATTGCAATATGGCACTGTCATAGCATAGGTTACGGGAGCTCCTAGTAGAAATGTGAGCAAAGATTTATATTTAAAAACTGGTGGTGTTTAAACAGTACTGAACAACAGAATCACAGAGGTTGGATGAGGTGTCTACAGATCATCTAATCCAGTCCTCCTGCTAAAGCAGTTTCCCTGGAGAAGGTTACACAGGATAGCATCCAGGTGGGTTTGAATATCTCCAGAGGAGACTCCACAACCTCTGTGAGCAGCTTGTTCCAGTAACTCTCGAAGTAGAGTTCTTTCTCATATTTATGTTGAACTCACTTGGTTCCAGTTTGTGTTTACTGACCCCTATCCTGTCACTGGGCACCACTGAAAAGAGCCTGACCCCATTCACTCAACAGCCACCCATTAGTTATTTATAAACATTGATAAAATTTCTTAGTCTTTTCTCCACGCTGAACAGTTCCAGATCTCTCAGCCTTTCCTTGTAAAGGAAATGCTCCAGGTCCCTAATCATCTTTGTGGCCTTTCGCTGGACTGTCTCTAGGAGACCCCTGTCTTTCCCAAACTGAGCAGCCCAGGACTGGACACAGCATTCCAAATGTGGCCTCACCAGGCCATAGTAGAGGGTGAGAAACACTCCAGTCCTCTTCAGAGCTTCTCTCCAGCCGGTCACCCCCTAACCCGTATGATACATGTGGTTACTCGTCCAGACATGCAGAACTCCGCACTTGCCCCTTGTTGAACCACGTCTGGTTCTTTTCTGCCCAGCTCTATGGTCTGTCCACATCTTGCTGAATGGCAGCACGGCCTTTTGATGTGCCTGCCATTCTCTCCAGATTTGTGTCATCTTGAGGGTGCACTCTATCCCCATGTAAAACAATGGAAAGCTCAGCAATGACAGCAGAGCAGCAAGGCCGTAGGCTGCGGCAGGGGCTGCTTTCATTCTCAGAAGATGAATAATGGAGAAAAATAGTCCTTGACCTTCTAGACATTTACAGATGGTGGGCTGGTCAAGAGCACTTCCAGCACCTGAATCCTGACTGACAGAGTGTTCCTTCCCCTCTAGATAGATTACTAGGGTGTCAAATGATCTTTCTCCTCTTCATCCATCAACCTCACTGCTGAAAACTCTGGAGATTAACAAACAAGAAATGTGTGCATGCATCAAAAATAGGTTGCATTTGTCAAAATGGAGATGATATTTTTTTATGCTACCATTCTATTCATATCTGCAACTTTTTCACTTTTTTTATTATTGAAATTTTAAAAAAGTTAAAAAAACATTTACTACTAATAAAAAATCATTGTTAAAATGTTACTTACAACAGTGGTAATGATAGAGGATGCAGTTAATTATAAAATTTGATATTTTTTATTTCAATCTCTGAAAACAAATACATTTCATTAATAGATGGAAATTCTTCATGAAGCAAGAAATTTGGAATTGGATTGATCGTACCGTATCCAGTCACAGAATCCCTGCAGAAAGCCTAATCCTGATGAAGAAGTTGGGGTTTAAATGCTGATCTTAATGAAAAAAAAAAAAAAAATTATATACATATATATCAGCATTTATATATATACGTATAAAAATTTGATTTTATTGTGATGTACTAACTTAAAAAATTGCAAAATTTAAATATGAAATATGAAATATTTTTTATTTTCTAAGTTTACCATTCATTTTTTTAATGCATATAAACTTCTACAGTTCAGACCATGCTACCAACAAACAAGAAAATAACCTCAAATATTAAATTGATCAGAATAAAACATAAAGCACAGCTGTTCATCATGCTATCAAATGAAAAATTTCTAGCTGTTAAGGCTTTACATTAGTATTAGATCCTCTTAATGCTCGGACTGCAAAGACCTCAAGGAAAAATAAAGCGTCTTGTTAACAGTAAATGACAACAACAAAAGAGAAAAGATACAGGCATATTGCAGCTCATTGTGATCTCTATTTCATTCCCCATATATATGACTTTTCTTCTTTAAAAAGTTAGCTCATGCATTGTGTCAGAGTGATCTTGTCTGGAACTTTTGTCCCAAATGCAAGCACATTAAACCATAATAACTTCTTATGTTATTATAGTGTGATCACTTTCAAACTATTTCAAAGCATTTATGGACTAAACTTTATATTGAAGTAATTCTACAGCTCAAAATAAAATGTTTAGAAAAGTCCTTGCAACAGTTATATCAAGTACCTAATTCTTCAGGGGATATGGCTTGCTGTCACTTTAGGGTACAGTGGTCTTCAAAGCCAAAATAAGCAAAAAAGAAAGCAGAAAAGCACAGTATGTATGTATCTGCTAGAAACATCAGCCAGCTTAAATAAACTTAAATCAGCTGACTTAATAAGCAATCTCGCTATGGAAATGTGACTTTGACCTACAGTTAAGTTTGCGCTATGAGAATACTGCTGCACTGTAATGTTTTGATAAAATGCAGAGGAAACTGCAGTGCAGTGGGTTGTTTGAAATTTAGGCAGGCATTATCTGAGATTTACCTTGAGTCAGAAATCTTATGAATAACATACACACTTTTTTGTTTGTTTGTTTGTTTTGAGTGGATCTTATGTAAGTTTTCAGAAAAAATGTGTTACTACCATTGGTTCTTTGTTTCTTTATTAAGGCTCATTGCCTTTAATTTTTCTCTACTGATGTATCTATATTATGAAAGGAAGGAGATGGTCCTCATATATAGGAATTTCTTTATTCTCCATTTATTGCCAGTTTCCTGCCTTGTAATTTTATCAGTTCTGAGGTTATTTTTGTGTCAGTCTTTTTTACAAGGGAAAGTAGGGACATAACTCTTTTTTTCCTTTTCGAGGTAATTAACCAACTGATGTTTTCACAATTCGGCAGCTGCAGACATTTATTTTTGACTGTTTGATTTCCAACCTCTCCCCCCTTCCTCCCTGTTTATTATTCAAGGATCAGCTGTTCATAATTATTAAATATAAGTATCTCAGCTATGAGTAATGATACCAATTTTCTGCCTAGTTTCCCTTTCCTGGAAGCACCTTATCAATGCAATGTAAAACCCAGTGACAGCGATTTACACCTCTTCATAGACAATAAAATGTATAAAATGTTGTTTAGCTTGAGTATTTTCCCCTGGAAATAATAAATTATATCATATTATTATTTTTCCCTTGTGAAAAAACAAAACAAAACAAAACAAAAAAAAACACACACACACAAAAAACAATAATATTACAGCTTTTCCATTTATTTTAGTTCAGAAAACAGTTTCTCTTTACAAATGATTATCAGGAAATGCTGTTTATTTGTTGGATGCAACATCCAAGCACCTGCCCATTGCCTTTTGTTGCTACTGGTTTGTAGAATGGAATAGGTAAATCTGTGTTATGGGCTGAAGTTGCTAGTAATGGGTGGCCATGAAGGCTGGATGCAGCACAGATCATGATTTGAATTTTAAATGGACAAACCTTTTTTTTTTTTTTTCCCACCCTAATTGATATTTGATATGGTTCTTAGTCAATGAGGAATTTTTGTCACGTATCCTCACTGATTACAACACCCTCGGGAGAAATGTATTGGTGCTATCAGATAAATAATTTTGGAAAGACAAAGAAGGAAACTGTCAGGTTTTTTGAGCTCAAAGTTTCCCCAGAGGAACTTCTTATGTTGTGACAAAACTAACACAGGCTTGTAGTATTACTGATATTAATTTCAATATTCTTGCTTGAAGTTTTTATTTGCAAGAGCATTTTGAGTAAAATATGTTAGCCTTTGGTTTTCTTTTTTTGTGATTCATTGATTCAAGTGATTTCATTTTTTTACTGAAACTGCTATTGTGATTACTAATATTATAACAATATTATTATCAATGAGCCTGAATTATTAACATTAAATTTTTTGTAGGAAATCTCACATCATATTTTGTTTGGTTGAGTCAGAATGAATTGAAACTGCCAAAAGTTCCCATGGAAAAGGAATTCTTAGATTGAAGCTGCACTATTGTTTGATTTCTGTCAAGATAAATCAAAGGCTGTAAACGTATCAGTTCTTTTTACCAGTGCATTCAGTGAAGATTAGAGAATAAAAAGGATGCTGTAAGTTACTTACTTTCTGGTTTCCTGAACTAGAAATATAATTGGATAATAAGCTCCTATCTTAAAATGTAAGAATAGGCTTCTGAAAAGTTCAGCTAATGCTTGCACCTGCTCTATAGATTTAAGTAACTCATCTTTCTGCCTTATTACCTGCATGACACCTACGACCATGATGTGCATTTTTCCAGAGCAGAGCAATGGTGTGTAATTTCATGCTATTTGAATATCTTATAGTAGTTCAGTATCAGAGATGATCAGAAACTGCTCACACCTGCAGGAAGCAGGGAGAGAGGAAGAGTTTAAACCTTTGAATTTTTTCCTTTGGAAATGTATGCTTTTGCTATAGTCCTCAGTGAAAATTAGCAGAATTTGTCTGAGGAAGTATTTTCTACTGAAGTGTTTGGGTATGGCAAAGGCTAAATTTGAAATGAAACTCCATGTTTCCTAACTCTCATGATGGCTTTACATCTTTCCTTTCAAAATTGTATGATTCCCAGACTTATTACATCAGAAACAATTAACCATACACAAACACAAAATTTCTTGATGGACAGGAATATCAAGAAAGTAAAAGTAACCACACTGGAAAAAGGGGGAGTTGGACCGAGAGTTAAAAAATTAGCAGTCACAGACCTGACAGGGAATGCTAGCATGTAAAGCATTACGATACATATTACCATGCTTTTACAAGTAATTCTCATGTGTAGGAGTCCCCTTTCTTTTCTGATCAGCTAATCAAATGAAAATCAATTATTTAAAATGTTTTATATATTAGCAAGTAGCACACCACTTGTTGTTGCTTTATTTACAAAAGAGATTGTCTTCCCTTTGCAGTGAATTTATTGACCACCTTCAGCAATCAGTCAAGAAAGGACATTTATGAGTTGGTTTGCGCAGTGAGGATATTATAAAACTAAAAATTCACTGAGTGGGATAACAAAGATGATGTAACGGTATCTGCACACGGGGAATAAATGCAATAGGACAGTTAAGCATGGAAAATAGCCTGTGGGATTTGAGGCACACAGACTCATGAATGGCTTTGAGAAACTGAATAGCTTTATTTCTTTATTTAAAAAAATAAGAACAAAGAGTCACCACTCAAAATGATCTGTGAGCACATTTGGAACACACAAAGAGAGGCATGTCTTCATGTGACCTGTAATTCAATCTTTCCTTCATTGCCATATGACACTGTAAATGCTGAAAGTATAAATGATTTCCAAAGACATTTTCATAAAATAATTATTTGTGTAAGGTCATTACAGTCAAAAAAGTACATGACCACTGTCTCAGGGATATCTTTAGATACAAAAATATGTGCAGTTCATCAGGGGAGCACAAATTCCTGCTTGCAGTATTCATATATCCTTCCTGGGCATCTGTTCCTTCCCGTTGTTGGAAACAAGACCAGACGTGTCTTCAATCAGGCCTAGATGGACAAGCACACACTGTTGAAATATTACAAGATCACAGAACTGTAGAGGCTGGAAGGGGCCTCTAGAGATCATCTAGTCCAAGCTCCCTGCCAAGAGAGGCTCCCTAGACCAGGTTGCACAGGTAGACATCCAGGCGGGCCTTGAATATCTCCAGAGAAGAAGATTCCACAACCCCCCTGGGCAGCCTGTGCCAGTTCTCCGCCACCCTCACTGTAAAGAAGTTCTTGTGCACATTCGTGCGGAACCTCCTGTGCTGCAGTTTCTGGCCATTTCCCCTTGTCCTGTCTCCACACACTTCTGAAAAGAATGTGGCCTCACCACTTTGTCCCCCACACCTCAGATATTTATAAACCTGGATCAGATTCCTTCTGAGTTTTCTTTTCTCAAGGCTGAACAGACCCAGGTCACTGAGCCTTTCCTCAGAAGAGAGGTGCTCCAGGCCCTTTATCATCTTTGTGGCCATCCACTGGGCTCTTTTCAGGAGAACCTGTCTTTTTTTGGACTGGGGAGCCCAGAACTAGACAAAATACTCCAATTGTTACTGCTATTTAAGTCAAAACCTTCTGACTTGCCATATGCAAGCTTGTTTTTTAGATGAATGTTTTTCTCTTCCCCAGTGAATTACGTCTTCCCAAAGTCTATCTGTATATATGCATATGATTATACCTATACATTTAACTAACTATATTTTTTCCAAGTTGTCAATCATTCTCTTCCCTTAATGTCTCTCTGCATATATAATAGGCAATTATTTCTTCTTCATTATGTTTAAATTGCTCATTGCTTTTCTTTCAGCCAGATAAAATGCATATGTGTATACATGTTCCCCCGTTCCTGCACAAAAGACATACTGATTTGTGAAGTGTTCTCAGTCTACTCTTCAGGAGCAAAGAAAAGGGAATGTGTTGTGTTATGGTGAGAAGCGTGTCCAAGTTGTTGTCAGTTATGGAGAATATTAAAGTTTTGAGAAGTGTGAGGCATGCAAGCTTGGTCTTTCCAAAGTACTGCATGGTAGTGGATCAATAAAAGACATGCAGTGAATCTTAACAGAAACTGACTCTTAGCACATTCTGTGTCTACTGAACAGTAAACTAGCTTTTGGGATGTATGTATACCATAGTTTGAAAGTTTTCTTCTTCCTTTGTTGGGAAAAAAAAAAAAAAACCAACAATAAAAATTTGAAATCATAGGCTACTGTGCCAGATATGAGAACTCATTGCCTATCAGTCTTGTCACTTGTTTTTCCGAGGTCAATCAGATTCGTGAAAAGCTTAGCCTCTGCTCAAACAGCAATGGAGACTCAGACCTTCTACTTGGAGTCTTTACTCTGAGGTCTCCCAGTCCCTTTTGCTACGAGGATACTGTCGCCCAGATATCCTGAGCTGTTTTAAGTGGTGTAATTAGAACACTCTCTTTTACATTTCTTGATTATTCTCATTTTTGTTCATATTTTGGATTGTTCTCGTTTTGTAAACTGCGAGAAGCCTTCAGTATCAACAGTGCTTGTACATATGAGGTTCCGGTTACTTTTGTTGAGTGGAATCAACAACTTAACTTCTGCTCTAAACAATGACTTAATGAGTTTGAGCACTGGCTGAACATTGACTCATGAAAACAGAGAATGGAGATGCAGCTCTCATTCTTAGCATACCAGTCAGCTCAGGAAGGATTGTTACTTGCAGAAAATTTTTTCATGGTAGCTAGACGTGTAATTTTAAAGGACAAATATCTTTTTATATATTGATTTCAAAAAAAGCACAAAAGCAAAAGGAAAGTGAGATATGACAGCACAGCATTTAAAAATTCTGTGAAAATTTTAAGATATCTTATTGTGTGAGCTGGAGTTTTACTCTAATGCCAAAGTCTCTAATTTAGCACAAATGCAATTGCATATCTTCCATTTGTGGCAGGGTGTTAGAACAGCCAGAGCTGTTGCTATCTGTGTAGTCAGACATGAACAGTTGGAGATGGCTCTCCTTCAAAGAGGCAGGCTGCATGTCCAGAGCCAAAGCCTATGTATTGCTGTATACCCAAATGTGACTGCTTTTCAGAATGACTGAGTACTATCAGAAGATTTGGGAGCCTGAAAACTAAGTGTGGCCAGACAATATCTATTTCATTAGAAATCAGGAATTTCTAAAGTCCAAGTTTACTCCATAATGTCAGCTCACTCTTTCTAGCAATTGAAAAAAAAAAATAAAAAACCCTTCTTTCTGTCATCTCAAGAACTACCTGTGCTCATAACTCATCCAATAGTTCTTACCCTTACATACATCACAGTACTACCTTCTTCAGCCATACTATTGTCTGTTATTCCAAATATGAGTTGTACCATTTTCTTCTTTCACATTTTCACAGAGAGGTGGATAGTAGCACAAGTAACACAAGTTTGAACAATATTTTTTTGGTTTGACTGGGAGAATGTAGTTGTAGTTCCACCTAAAGTTAATGAAATTAACAGTATCAGTAACGGTTAAAAGGAAATTTAAATAATTCACAGTAGGAAAAGAAAATGCTGTCAGAAACTAGTAATACATTTCAGACTTTGAGAATCACGTGGTAGCTTCTCTGTCATGAAACCAATGATTTCTTAATGGAAAACTACCTGTCCTTTCATGGAATTCTTTTAGACTGGGTTAATCAAAGCAATCTATTGCACCTCATTGATTGGTTTTGCATCAGTCTGTGATTCCTTGGACTTGTATTTACCAATGATT
>VXAB01006127.1:558224-590020 GCA_013399175.1 Odontophorus gujanensis | reverse complement strand
CATCTTCCATCAATTACTTTGACTCTTTGCAAAAGCCCCCCACCCTTCCAAAAAAAAAAAAAAAAGGAAAATAAAAAGAACAGGCAAAGCACAAGCAGTGATTTGATTATTTTCCAGTATACTCAATTTGTTTCAATTTCAGTGTTCAACTGTTTATCCTACTGTTGGAGGAGAAGGGGGGGAATACAATTCTGAAAGTCTGATTTAGCTACTGCAGAGGTGGAAGGCACTTAGCAGCACATCAGAGATGTGCACACATTATACAACCAACTTCTGCTCACTCACTCATGCCTCTAGTAAATATGCCCTGCATGAAGATTCATTCGTGATCAACTGGATATTTCCTCCATCTGCCATCTTGTCTCATACTCTTGTTTTCCTTTGACAGTTAAGCATACTCTGTTTTTCCACAGCTACCCAGACTTATCTCCAGCCTCTCTCGAGAGCGCAGATGGGAAGCACTGACCAACTATTCACTGCTCCAGTTGTAGTTACCATAGCAGATCTCCAGAAACGCTGTGGTGGGCACCAAACAATCTTCCTAGTCTGTGCTATCCCTTTAGATCAGTACTTATTTCACAGCTTTTTAAAACACAAGTTCCATGAGCACAAACAGCTATTATTTCAAGATGGCTCAAACGCATATGTCACAAGACAAAATCTCAAAATGTAAAAATAGAGAGACAAGGCAGAAGAAATTGCCTGAAGGGGAACGTGGCTTTCCCCGTAGCAAGTAGACCAAAACACAGTAAAAAGAGAACTGCTAACTGATATTTAAGTCAATTTCTACTAAGTGTCTTCTAATAAAGTGAGAAGATTGACTTGATAATTCCATTTAGTAGGGGATTTATTAAATCCATAAAATATAGAAAAGTACAACCCTCATTATAACTGTTACCTTCTTATTTCAGCTTGTACAAACATTGAATTTCTTAAAGATCATAAAAGGAAATGGATTTTGATTTTTAAATCTGTTGCACACTTTATCTTGTTCATATGAAAACAATTGTGTTCAGAGGAGTGAGTACTTTTTAAATGAGACTCAGATAATTGATATCATGAGGCCTAGTGTTTATTTTTTTCCCACTGACGTACAGATCAAATGTCTTAAATTTAAAAGATTTCCTCCCTGCTGATCTCTCGTCTTGGAAACTCACTTTAGGACTTGAGACACAACATTCCCTATTCCTCCCTATATGAAAAGCTCCAGCAGTCAGCCTCCACTGGCAGTTCTTTTGATATGCAAGAGGTTCTATAATCCGTTTTGCTATTCTGCAGCTATGCAGTCATAGCTCTGTAAAGCTAAGAAGCCCTAGAACATGGCTTCTGCCAGGGAACTAAGCAAAAGACAGTGACACACAAAGCTTTCCTTCCATTACAAAATTTAACCACAGCTGAGTAGACAGGGCAGTACCAGAGAGGACTTAACTGCAAGTTAATTGAACAAAACTACTCAGCACCGTTTATGAAGCAGTGACTGAGACATCTTGAGTCTGTTTTTACTTTGAATTTTTACTGGACTTTTTCAGTAGCATCTCAGATGCACCTGCTGCAGGCAGATGTCACTGCCGTTAATGTAAAATTATCTGTTCTTATGGGTTCCACTAGTGTCAGGAAAGTAGCAAAAGAGCAGAAGTTTTTAAGAAAGATATGGAGAAGGCTTCCACAGACCAAAAGAAAAGCTTCAGAAGAGGGGATGTGATTTCAATCTTCAAACATAAAACATTTGCAACAAAGAGGAACACATCTATTCTTGCCACCATGACATGAACAAGAGTTAGTGGGCTAAAACTGAAGTGGAAAAAAACATTGGAAATAACTTCCTAATGGTAAAGATAGCAATACCCTAGACAGTTAGTATTAACTCTCCTACACCAAGTAACTTAAGGAAATCAGACTATTACCTGGTAGATATGACATTAGTTCAGCTCATCCCTGGATTGAAGGTAGGAGTGGATGATTTCTTGCAGTCCTTTCTCAGCCCTGCAATTCTATAAAACGTAGGGTTCATATGTGTTGAGAAACAGATTGACTCAACAGGGGCTATACAGATCGGTAAAGGACATTTCATGAAGCTGGATCAGGTTTTTTTGGTCATGTTTTGCTTTGGATTCTTTTTTTTTTTTTTTTTTGCAAATAAATCAATAGGCTTGGGCCATTTTCCAGAGATGTGATTTGGTAAGTTTCAAGCCAAACCTCTCAAGCTTTACTCATGAGATAAGTGCTAAACAATGAGCCAAATTCATCAAAGCTTTATAGACTTACTTAAAAGAAAAAGAAACTGATTCAGCCAACTCATTTAAAGCCAAATCAGGCAGTTGAAAATCTATTCCTGAGATTTGGAAAATCTGTCCTCAAAAAAAAAAAAACATATTTTAAGAACATATTTCAAGAGTCCTTTTGCAGGATGCTTTGGGGAGGCAGGCAACCCCATCAAGAATCATTTTTTTTCTCTCTGATCAAGAGAAGAATATTTCTCATGTCTTTAGGAGCTAGTGGATATATACATATACATATATTTATACATTATTATGTAAGGTTTTTTTAATATATAAAGGTAACTTAAAAAAATTTAAAAATCTTGCATCATTTATCAAAAGTTTGTTAATTAAAGTAGTGTTTTTGCTTTTCGAAAAGGTTAATAATGATTTTATTTACTAAAAGGAAAAAAGTAATGGTAGGGCTGTACAACAATGTATGATGTTAATGCACAAAGCTAAAAACAGTTTCCTGCTCTCAAGCAGGCTTAAGAGTCCTAGCACACAGATCCACAGTACTGCTTAACATTGCCCCTTAGAGTACTCACAAGGGGAAGGTTGATTCCCAGGTCTAACTGACTCTTGTTATCTCTATCAATAAAGATAATAACTAGGCCAAATAACCTCACTTTTGTGTGTACCCGCCAAAACCCATACTGGAATGACCAAAATTTTTCAAAAAAGGAATCAAACAGATTTGGTTAGGAGAAGGAAGGATGTAGGCCTGGTGTTACCTGACCAGAATGGCCACTGTTTGGAATGTGAATCAGGGAAATGCATACTGTCTGGCTCTGCACAGTGAGGCAGTTTCTAGCATCCCGCATTAGACACTGAGCTAGAGAAAACCTGGGCTGAACATACTGTGCTGGGAATAGTGCCGTGCTGAGAATGTAAAGACTCCTATGCAAAAGCAGAGCAGAGGCCTCCATATACTTCTTCCCACACATCTTGTAAAAGTATTAGTAAATTCAGCATTCAGCTGGTGCAAGTTGTTGGTGCCACAGTAATGATTTAGCCCTGTACACGGTTAGGTGGCTGCCCTCTAGCCCAGTATCAGGTATTTACCATAAATGTATATGCCAAAGCAATGAGAAGATGTTCAAAAGCTTGCCATGCCTTCTTTTTCTATTTCATTCCTTTCAAGGAAGCTAATCCTACCAAGAACATGTGACTTTGAACTGGAAAACCTGAAAGATCAGTGAGCCCACCTGCTAATGAGCAACTTGCCACTGAGATGAGCTCATTAGCTTTCATTTTTGCTGGCTGATGATTGATTGATGAGCCACTTACGTGGCCTCTGTACGCTGTACATAAATTATCAAATGCATCGATTTCTAAAAATAATAAATCAGGAAGTCAGTCTGTAACATATCTCTATTATAAGTACTTAGCTCAAAGGCCTTCAAAATTCATCCAAAGAAAACAATGATAACATCAGTGCACGCAGATACACTGCATCTCAAACAGAAAATATTCTGCAGCAAAAATAAGTTCCTCTGGCATCTCAGAGAAGTGAATAAAAGCTTGCCTCTGAAAATGTTACATTCAAAATGTACAATACAAAATGCACAGAATCTTTCATGAATCTGTGTAGGTGGCAGCTCAAGAAATTCACAGTAAGAAACAACTGTCTACAGCAAGTAAAAATCCAAGCTAGATAATCTTAAAGCCCTTTTCCATCTCAGATCATTACACTTACATAACCTTTTTCAGAGGACTGAAGTAATGGAAGTCCTATGGCAGCCCAGAATCAGCACTGAGTTTCTGAAGTAAAAGTATCTTCTCTCATCACCTAGATCCTGTACAGCAGGGGAACAGAAAGTGCTAAATACTAAAAGATCCAGCAAAGGAAGAGGAGAGAAGGAGTCCTTATCTCAAAGATGCATCCATAACAGTACGATTTTCAGTACATACAACTACCTCCAACAGTAATTGCCAACCTGACTTTACCTGGCCTCTCAACTGCTTGTAAAAATAACAGCAGAAGTTAGTCCTTTGTAATTGTAAGCCTGCATATTTCAAAACACATTATGTAGCTCTGAAAGTAATGCCTTCTATTTATTTCCATGGAAACTACAATAGATACAAAGAGCACGATAGTGCTATTTGATAGAGCAAATTCTCAGCTACAACACACTCTTTTGCAGCACAGTCACCATCATTAGCTATGCACTTTTGCCAAGTGATGAACAAGAATGAGTATGCTGTGCTTACAAAAATTTGCACAGCTGTCTGGAACTTGTCTTGTCTTTCACAGCCCTGTCCCCATGCTGAAATGTACCATCCACCACCTCACTGTGCTCACACATACACACACTATGGTCTCCATCAAAATGCAGCAAGTGTCAATGAATATCAGTGAGAGCCATTTTTTTTTGTATGGAGGAACTGAATGACACACTTTTGCTTCATATGTACTTCCATGTCAGATGTTTTGTCAGACTGCCTCTCTGCTGCCATCTGTCGCATGGCAACAAAATTTAGTGGAATATTGGTGAGAAGGTTCAACCTCTACTGCCATACCACCAACATCCACCTCTGGTGTTGTGGGCCAATATAATAACATAGGAGACATTACTTTTGGAGCAGTCCTTGTGTATTGCTAATTGGCAACAATTTGCCTAAGGACATGGGGGCTTTGATCCAAACCCTTTAATAGACAAAGCAGTCTTTATATTGACTTCTAAGAGCTTTGGATTGGACTCGCAATGAATCACTGAGCACTAAAGAGAAACGTTAGGAACAGAAAACCCCATCAAAGGAGGAGACGACACTTTCTCCTTTACCGCCTCAGTTTACCGAAAAGGACATGAGATTTACTCCTCCTGGTTTTCTGTATCACACTGCCAGCCAACGAAAGGCCTGCGGCCCTTTTCCTGCTTAGCAGTATTTCTAGGAGAATTGTTTAATTCTAAAAATCCTCTGATGCAGTCTGAATCAGGAGCCTAACTACATTTCAGAGCTATCCTCATCACATCGACCCTCGGGCAGGAAGGCAGGTACCTGGACAGCCAACCCGGGTGAGCCACCTCCAGGTGAACCAGGTGAGGAAGGTGCTGGAAGAGCCAGCTCACTCCTGAAAAACTGCACGTGTAGGGCTGAGTGTAATAACAATAAGGAGTTAAAATGTGCAGACCAGAGAATACTGCTTAATCCCAGTTTACTGAAAGGACATGTCATTTTTAGAAAGTTGTCCAAACAACCGTCTTCATATTCTACACCAAAGTGGCTATTAATCAAACAACAAAGGCCCAATTAACACATAGCTGTTGTCACCTTGATGTTAAAAGCCTTTCCCTTCCCCCCTCCTTTCTTTCTTTTTGTCTTTAATGTTACAACCTAACCCAAAAACGCCTGAGGGCCCTACAGGGAAAAAAAAAAGACAAGATAAAGGGAGGGAAAGAGGAAGAGAGGGAGGGAGGGGGAGAAAGTGGGGAGGGGAGGCAGAGGGAGAGAGTCTTAAATACCATCTCTCCTCTAGGCAGCAATTTCCACAGATGAAGAGGTCACCACTGTTTAACAGTGTGCTGCCACGTTAATTTAGTATGACAAGATAAAGCAGTAATCTCTGCTCGAAGAGGCTGTAAACCGCCTGCTATCCAGGGACATGCTCGAGTCGATTTGCACTGTATATCACTTTATACAATTGCCGTGACAAAGCCCCCTGAGTTGCCGCATGTAAATCTGCCTCCCCGCTCCGCTGCCAGTCAGGCCCGTAAGCTGCACCACCCTCGCCTGGCGGGCCCGGCACCCCCTCCCCCAGGAGGAGATGTTTAGGACTTTGATAATCCATTGATCCCACTTCCATATCGGCTTGTATTTTTCAATCTGTCGTGTTAAGTTGTCAGAGAGGGCGATTAAACCGATGTTTCATGTTCCGAGATTTGCGTTCCTGGGAATGATAGTTTTCAAAGCCTTTCTTGCTAGGTTCTGCTTAAAGATTATCCCTAAGAAAGCTGATGTGAATATTATTACTGGCATAAACCTGGTAATAAAACCATAAAGTGTTTTAGGTAAAGACATTTTAGAGATATTCAGGGTTATAAACATAAGAGTTTAAAGCTGGATAGAATTTGGAGTGCTTAAAAAAAAAAAAAAAAAAAGAAAGAAAGGAAAAAAAGCCCTGTCAGGCTCTGGAGTTTTCTCTGCATGAAGCAAAACAACATATGTAAAAGGGAAGAGGGAACCCGCGTGCCTGTGTAAAATAAATATGATTACAGAATGACGGAGGAGGGCAGAGGAGAACGCCGACCTGCGCAGCTCGGCAGGAACGAGATGACAAGATGACGGAGCGTGTGCAGTATGGCCAGGTGCTGCCTTGGACAGAGCCCAGCCACAGCCATTGGGCAGCTTTGGGTCCACCCCACACGCCCAGCAGCCCGCACAGCTGAAAACACCGCATGCTTGTTGGGGAAATAGAAGGGATTTTTTTACAATATGCTGCAACTCTCATATGCCATACTGCATCTCTGGAAGATGCAAGTTTTAAATTACGTCTCCTCTCTATTTCGCATTTAATTTGCGTCGTTTTCCCGTGGCCTGCAGGCATGATATGAGTTGCAGCACACAACATACCAAATTCGGTGCCAAAATGGGAAACTGCACACATGTATACATACCCACTTTCTGGATTAAACACATACGATGACACAAATAGAACTAAGTCAAGCAAACAGATTTCTGCAAAATAAGGTTGAGACTTAACAACAGTTTCCTAACTACGTTGCTAGGTCTATCTACTAAGCCTTTGTAGGGCATTTGGACTTCCTGCATTGCTACACAAATGACTAAGTCAGGCTAAATCGAGTCTTTCAATCACAACAGGTTAGATACACTGTTTTCTGAATTAAATTGAAAAGTAGAACTTGACACTCATTGCAGTTTAGAGTAAGAATGACAAAAGCTTTATTAAGCACATCAATTTCTAATAGCAACTGAGAAGTAATTTACTAATGTACTAATTTTAAAATAAGGAAAACCTCTGGAATCAGTGTCATTTTTCAGCATTAAGAAAATCTTTTCAGAATAGCCTTTTAAAGGCACATTGGACTGCTTCTGTTCTCTAACTAATAAACGTAAAATTTATTACCTGAACGTTGCCGACTGAATACGTACATCTAGCAGTTTGTTTGTAGGGCCTCTCTTACTCTCAAAATCCCACTAAATACCATCAGCACTGTTTAAAAAAGTTTACTAGAAAATTCATTAAAAAAAAAAACACAAAACAAGGTGAGCTTGAACATGGTTACTTCTACAAAAATACGAAAGAATATTTACACAGTACTGTGTGTTATTCCTTTAAATCCACCATGTACTGTGAATGGAATTACTATCTCCTAATTTTAGCCCCAAATTGGACATCTAGTCTAAACTAGTCATCAAAGCTCCCTCTATAGTCAATAGACAAGTACTTTCAGAGGGCAATTAATCTTTCTTGTCTTAGATGCTCATTTAAAGATTGGAAAAGTTGTTCTAGGAGGGTGGTTATCTTTTTCCACAAACTGTGAAGAGAGCCCAAATACCTAATGTTTGTGTGCTTAAACCTTATTGAGTTGAACCCCAATCTCAAATGTACAGCAGCCATGAATTTCCTTGAGTTTGGAAACACCAACAGAGCAATGGCTGGAGGACAAGTTTAATTTTGATTGTACTATTGTACACAGTCAAGAGAAGTGAACTGCTAACAACAAAAGCAATGGCAAAACTGGAGATATGGTCTAATTTCAGCCAGTTAAAAAAAAAAAAAAGTACAATTTTTGATAATATTTATAACATTACAAGTATGGAGATCAACAACTGTTTGTGTGGTATTTTGCATAACAAAATAAAGATACAGGCCCTAATTATAAAGTGAGATTTCAGTCAAATTAGTTTATCCGCATGGAAAACCAGCAAATTCACTGTGGCTTTGTGTCAATATATTACCCAATACTCATGTTGACAACTTCAAAACTGAAGCTATACTCTCTGTCCAAAAGCTAAGTTTACACTGGCCACAAGCAAATAGGAAAAGTACATCATCTAGCACAGAAGTATTCTTTGCAGGATTGAATCACTCTGTTTTCAGTTCTCTTTGTAGATGTATAAAATCCTGAAAACTGTTTCCCAATAGAATTGATCAAATTGGTTTAAAAAAGATTTAAAACTACTGTGAATATCAGTCTGCTCTCCTTCTCTCTCTACTTGCATTGCTGTCTGTGTCAAGAGAATATAAACCTAAGAATACAAAAAGAATTTGTAAATTTTAAATTCATACAATTAAAGAATATACCATGGAATTGTACTCTGACTCAGGACATAAACTCAAAAGAGATGAGGGCTTTGAGCTCTGAGATGCAGAATGTTCAATATTCCCAGAAGAAGTAAGCTTTGTATAACAAATACTTATTTACAAAGAAGTAAATTCTCTTGCCAGGCAATTACTTCTCACTCAAGGCTTTTCTGGTTGAAGTTATCTAACTACAGATGTCTCAACTATAGGTATCAACAGCTGAGCTTATCACTCTAAGCTCCAGCTGCAACCTACGAGGAAAAATAGGCACTCTCAGGGTGTGATTTCTCTGACCTACTTAGAAACTCTGCTACAGAAAAATGAAACACACTCTGCTATTCTGTGTTTACTTCAATTAACCATAAAGTTAAGCCTAAAGTTACTACTTTACCTTTAGGAATACCTTTTGTAAGCATTTAGTGAAATGAGTCCTCATCATCAACTCCTGTGCCCAAAAAGTGATGCTGTGATTGACACAGCATTGCATTGATAATGACCACATTAATGCTAACTTTCTTTTTACATAAGGGAAAGCAAAATTATTTTCTCACTGCTCCAACAGACCTTAGTCAACAGAAATTTACTATTAAGACTGCTGTAAGATATTGGAAGGGAAGGGCCTGAAAATATTACAGGAAAATAACACTCCCTCCAAACAAGTCTTATATCCACTGAGTTATACATTTCTATCTGGTTGTTTTTTGGAGACCCAAAGATTTTACAGTGCCAGGTGCTAATCTCAGAGAATGCTGTTGTCTTTGTGCACAGACAGATCCAAACCTGAACAGTTTTCCCGATTATGACAAAAGCAGTTTAAAATGGAAAGAATCATAGAAAGAAAGAAGCTTAACTTACGGTTTCAGAGATGAAAGTCACACAGTAAATCAATCTGAAAATCTACACAGAAGGCCTGAAGCACAGATATTTTGTATTACTACTGGCTAGCAATATTAACAAGCAATGTAAGCTTCCACTTTTGATATGACTTACTGTATAGATACACACACAATCTATCAGAGTAATTCAGACTCAAGATGTCAGAAGGATTTTACCTTTTGCTGTAATATTTCTTATTTTCTGTCATCAAACTCCAATCCTACAAAAAGCTATGTGAAGAAGGACTTGCAGTCGGTGACCTCTCCTTCCCTCCCTCTTGCTACCATCAGCATTAGGTTCCAATCAACCAGATTATTTTGCAGGAACAGGGTCATAAGCTAAGCATTCTGGGGCAGGAATGTTTCTTTTTTCTGTCTCTATAAAAATAAATCATGCTCTGAGCACAATATAAATAAAGATAATAACAGTCTGATGTTAGATTTTATTGGTCTACGTTTTGGACAATCTATATAATTTGCCTGTACAATCTACAAGAAGGTAATCTTTATAGCCCTTTTTTTCTTCGGTGTGGACTCGATTTAAAAGCATAAAAAAAGGATGCTGTAGCAAACTATTTCCATACATAATGACAGTATTGCTTACAGTGCCCTGGCAAACATTATCTTTAGTTAAAATGAGCACAATCTCCATTCAGTTATGTCTATTGTTTTATCTACTGATGATAAACTCACAGTTTTCACTGAGTCCACTTCTCCTTTGCAAAGGGCAAAAATGTGTTATCTGGTCACACAAATGTACACGGACTAGAAAAAGAAATAAAGAACTTAACAGTATTAAAGTGACTCTGCAAATGAGGCTGGCCAAGCTATACACTATTTTACTACACAAAATATACAAGATTCTTTTTTACTTAGAAGTGGGTTTTCCTCCATTTAATTGCCTTGGAAAACTTTGGAATGTTAGTTATATCAATAATAAATAGCTTGCCAGTCTTCTTACAAGTATGTTCCTGTATGTGCCTCAGGAGATACCCTACCTATGTTAGATGCCCAGACTTAAGCAACTCCTTGCTGAAATTCATAGTTTCACTTTTTCCACAGGCCCTTCCGTAGCCATGCATCTCCAAAGAAAATTAACAGACCCACTTAATCCAAGGTGATCGTGGGGAAGAAAGACTTATTTCACCAACAGGCTCAAGACAAGAGGAAGTAGTTAGCACCATGAAAGAAAAAAAAAACAAGACTGGATGATATGACACTAAAACCTAGCAACTGCCTGCAGCCACATTTTCATTACCACTCTAACCTTCACTACTAGTGATACTACAAAAGTTTTAGCAAAAGCAAGAAAAATTAGAGAAAGAAGGCTGACCTTGGCACAGCCCAATCCAACTTAATTTGAATAACGTGAAAAGATGTACCTAAACAGACAAGGCAAAAAACACAATGGAGCTTTTCACTCAGCTATTAAAAGGACAGAAAATAAATAAATACTTCAAAATGTCACTGCAGTGGGTAACATTCTAACTATGGACACAAACATCTGACAGTGAGAGAAGGGGATGTAAAACATGATGGTATTTAGTGTAGCAGAAAAATCTGGCACATCTAGGAGCCAGCGCTGATAATCACAGACATTCCTTGCAAACCTGACAGTCAGGAAAACAATGTTTCACGATAAGTTTCAGTTTTGGTGTATTTCCACTGAAAGTACGCTGCATATCAAAAACCAGCCACAGTTTATTGACATTCTGCCCAAGTATGTAGCACGGTACTTTCTTTTACTGCTCAATGTCTTCATATGAACTATTTACTAAAAGGCTTTAAATTGATTAAATAATAAAAATGACTATATTAAATAATGACTACAGGCAGAGGAAATAAATGAACAAGGGAGAAAAAGGTTTTCAGAGGATCACTGCAATCAGACAAAAAAAGTGGTACAGTAATAGTGTTCTTATAAAGCTGGAGAAGGCTTTCTCACCTGCAGTGAAAAGAAAGTCAGAAATACTATGCCAGCTAGTGGGAAGAAGTGAGGTGGACATGAAAAGAGTATGGATCATAACAGAGAGTACAACTACGTTCTGGAAGTTCCGAAATGAACAGGCAACTACTCAAGCAAAAACGATTCAAGGTGGTATGCAGAACTATGCATTGTGCAACATATCATCAAGTTAGATTCCCATGTGCCTTGTGACATGTGTCAGATAAGGGCTTGAAAGCCTTGTGTGTTGTTGTCTATATTCTGATAGCAGTTATAGTGCCAGCCCAAGGCCATAAACTCTTGAAAGCGCAGAAGCTTGGCCAAAGGAGATAAATGCTCAGCTGAAAGAGAAGCATGAGAACTAAGTTTCTGTTGCCTTCTCTTTCCAGGACCACGAAGAACTGTGTGTTTTCATGGCAGTAGAGTCTTCAGCTCACTGCAATACTGTAAAGATTCACGATAACTAGATAAAAACAAAAACAAAAAAAAAACTTTCAGAATAAATTTGAGTAGAGTGCAAGAAGTGATGGATCTGGTCTGGAGATACTACACAAAATCCACATTTGGATAGAGATACCACAGATTCTACCTAGGTGACATCACCACAAGTAATTGACTGTTGTAAGCAAAAACTGAATCAAGAAATAGGAACACTTTAAATATAAGTCTCTCTACGTTGCTGCTATAAATTAACCTTGCTGTTCTGCTTTCTCCATACTCTTGCCTTCATCTTCACCAGTGCACCTCAAATGAGAGATTCGAAATTTTGTTCCAAATCTATGGCAACTTTTACTTCCCCTTGGAAGATCTCATTTCTTCTCATCATTGCCCCAGTATGCCGGGTACCGGCTGCTAAGTACTGCTGTAGGCATGCTATCAAAATTCTGAGCCATGAGTGCTGCATATACCTCTAGGCTGGCCAGGCAGAGCTGATGCCAATCTACTATTTCCAGTAAAAATGCACAATCTCAGTGAAACTACCTATTAAATCTCAGTAAATGTGTGTAATCCCAAGCTGAGCAACCTACTAAGAGCAGACTGAATGGAGATACTAATTAGGAATCAAGCCACTGTATCCACTGTAGAAAATGGAAGCAGATTACTTAGAAAGATGACCGAGTTTTTTTTCATTTAAGGCTTAAGTATTTTTTTGCTAGTGCACTTGATAGTTCTTTTCCCTTTGTCATAAGAAAGACCATCTGGTTCTAATATCTGTAAGGACCGTGGGGTTTATGCTTTTACCTATCTTTATTTATTTATTTATTTATTCCTGTGCAATTTTTCAGCTATTCACTTGAATTAGATTTCACCAGTATTTATGCAAGAAGCTTAAATGAAGATATTTTCCAGTATGAAGTCAATGAATTGATTCTTAGGCATATAATCACTTGCAAACAATGGATACATACAGTTCCCAGCACTTCTATAAAACAAAGGTGTTTACTTTTCTGTTGATTATTTTCTGCTTAACTGCATTCAAATGAATCCATTAAAAATGTGACTGCTTCACAGTAAGATGATCTTCAGCAAAAACAAACAACTGCTGTTTCCACTTCTCTTTGTGGCCTTTAAAAACTACAGTCATCCGCACCCTGTACTTCAGGCAATTTATAAATCATAAGTCTGGTCTTGATTTGTTCATTTATTGTTTCAAATACCGTTCTAACTCTCCTTCTTAGGAAAAAGAAATGTTTTCCTACTTTATTACTTATTTATTATCCCCTAACCAACCTTTGGACCTTTCAGAATCTGATCCAACAGGCCATCTCAAACTTCAGCTGGCCTTTCTGCCCGTTTATTTCAGCTGGAATAAACATCCATTCTGGTTTTCCAGGACCATATGTAAGTGAAATTCACTGTATTCACAGCCTGGTGGGACATGTAAGGGAAGTTCCATGAACTGACACACTGATCCTGAATTGTGCTCTGTATCATGTGAAGGATGAAAATATGCCCTATATAAAATCTGTACAACAAGGAGTTTGCAAGTACTTGTTAAATACTGTAAGCATTTCTTACATACATAAATGGGACAACGCTGGAGAGAACAGAATTACAGTAAGAAGGACAAATAAGTTATAGTGGCTTAAATTTAAGTTACAATAACTTAAACAAAAGATGCATTGTCACCCTGATAATAGAAGTACCAAAGCTTTTTCTTGCTCTGTCACAACTGGTTTTCAAGGATAGCGCCCAGATTTCTGGACACTAAACAGTGCAATAGGCAGCTTCAACAGCTATTTGATGGGTTCTGGACGAGTTTTATTTATTTGTTCCCTTTCCTAATAACCAGCACAGTCATCCTCTGCAGTGGTACAAGTGTAAAGATTGAAAAGATCAAATTCTGATATGAGCCTGAAATTATATCTGTGGAAACTGCTATCATGCGCTACTTTTGTGATGACATTTATAATGCAGTGTTTCTAACAATGCAATTTCATCATCTTATAAATATCAATTTACCATTGATAGGAAGGAAAGAACATCAAAAACAGGCAAACACAAACTTACCACCGTTTTTGCTTTAATTAAACTAGTCTTGTTCAGATAAGCCTGTCTATCTATTACAAAAACAACAGTTTATAGTTTAAACTGTGAAATTGTGTGTGCGTGTGCGTGTGTGTGTTGTAATGATGGTGCCTGCTAACAATTTCATACTGCCACACTGCACATATGGCTTCCAAGCTAGCTTTATCTGAATCTTTGTGAATCTATTCTCTGTGCTATTAAACTGAGCACATTCCACATCGTTCAAAAGTAATTACACTTTTGTCTAGAGTGTAGGAGACTGCTCTCCCCAAACAATGAAATTCTCATTATTAGAGCTGGCACAATAACGGCACTGGTGTTCACAACACTGTGCATTGTAGCATCACAATAACTTATCCTAAGCTTGATGCACAAAGGTACACTGGAAATTATAATTTCTCTAAAACCACTGTGTTGGTTTTTTTAATAGGCATTCTTTAGCTCAGTATAATTAGAGTTCTATTTGACTTTTTTAAAAGCTACATACATTCAGATTTCCATTCCCTTCACAACTTCTGAACAGCAGCTAAGCGCTCCATTCGCATGTTGTTCTGGTCCGGCACCATTCACACACTGATGACCCCAAGACCAACAGGTGAAGTGCAGGCCAGGACATATGCAGTGACAAAATTCAAACGCAGCTTTAAGCAATCTTTTGTTTTGGACAAGTGGAGGAAAAGCATAAGACAACGTGTCGGTAAGTTCTTTGAGCAGCAGAACTGTTATTCTTAATGCAGCCAAAATTTCTTAATATTATTCCCAAGTTACAGAGGAGTAACTTCACCACAGAAACTCAGCATTTGTTCGTATGAAGCAATAAAGCCCTTTCGCAGTGCACTGCAATTTAAAGCACAGCTGGAAATGAATTCTAAATCCCACTATAAGTGCAGGACAAGTGCAGGACAGCAAACACTGTCACTCATTTCGAAGATTTGGACACTGTCACAAGTACATTTTACCAGTTTGTTCTTTAGTCAGAACTTTCTCCCTTTTCATCTTGTCCAAAATTTGAATGATATTCTACAGTTATGAAGAATAGCCAAAGTTGACCACGGTATACAATGTCTGTAATGCACGTTAATCAGTGCTTTTAGCGGTGAGTGGCATCTCTTATGTTTAGCAATTAGCACACAGACTGCTGGTGACATCAGCTGCCCTGAGAGGTGGCAAAAGCACAAAGCATTAAGCAACACGGTAAGTCTAGAAATAAAATAAACTCAGAACTTCAGTGAGTTAACAACTATCTGCACTATCCAAATACTGTAGCTTCAATAGGCTTCATCAAAAAAGGCACTGACAGGTACTATAATCCTCAAGTGTTTCCCTGCTAAGCTTATGGCCTGCTATTAGCAATCTGAGGGCAGCCAGACAATGCACACTCTAGGGCAAATTATTTGTCTTGCAATTTCTTCCAAGCCATTGGTTTAAGTCTGATAACTCATTGGTTTTTTTCTTACTAGTGGAAAAGCTTTCCTACCTAAAAGAAATATTTCACTTCTTCTATTAAGAGGAAACAACTTTGGGATACAGTTGCCCTTCAAAGAACCACAGAAAAGCTGAGGTTAGCAGGGACCCCTGGAGCTCATCTGGTCCAACTTCAAGCAGGGCCACACAGAGCCCTGAGTATTTCCGTAGGTGGAGAACTTGTAACCTCTTTGGGGCAACCTGCACCAGTGCTCAGTCACCCTTACTATAAAAAAGGCATTTTCTGATGTTCAGACGGGATATTCTGTGCTTCAGTTTGAGTCTTTTGCACAGTCTTTCTCTGGCTGTAGTTCCATTACATGGAAAGATGGATGATGCAGCTTTGCAGCTTTGTGCTGATCTGGGGAGGTTTGAAGACTTCTTTCATGAAATTTTTGCCCTTCTTTTATGAAAACTCAGCTAGCATTCAGACCTGTGTCTCTATGTTGGCAGTCAAAGACAGGAGTTGATATGACTTGGAAAAAAACAAGGTAAATTTTGGAAAGTCTAAGTTGGGCAAACTCTTGAGCTATCACTATTGCAATCAGCCTTTTACCTTGAGGATCCTAGGATGTCCCATCTGGCAGGACTTGTGAAAGGAAGCACAGCTGGAAGTAACCTATGAAACAGAGGGTCAATTGACAGCTAGAAAAGTGAGGCCAAGAAATTGATTCTCAAGGTTAAAATTGTTTTTCTAACTGTCTCTTCAAGATGCATTGCTGAGGCAAAATACAAGAAGACAGGGCTGGCTGTGGTGACAAGAGGAATACAGCTATGCAGCCTACTGATGAGACAACACTCTGTAATTGTGCATCGTTTGCAGATCCCTTATCTGTGCTTTTCATCTGCTGAGATTGTTTCCCTAAGCCAAATGGGTGTTGTACAGCTAGCAATGGAATGCCTTTGTGGATTTATACCATGTCTATCTGGGAGTCCTTTAGGAGAAGAGTCGTAGCCAACGACCATGTCCAAAACAGTATGGCTGAGATGGGCGCAGCAGAGTGATGCTGTGTGTGATTTCAGACAGGCTGTATGTCTGCTGGGGTCTTTGGGAAAATCTGTAAAGGTGTACCCTGCTAAGGGCAGCATGTGGCTGCAAAATGAGAACTCCATAGTCACTTGCAGACTTAGTCAGTAGGTGTAGCAGTACAGCTGACAAGCTATTAAGAAGTGTGAAGCACACTGCTGGAGCTTTGTCAATAAAACTGTATTGGACTGCACTATGTAGTGGTGTGCACACATGTGGATATGCTTCCCAGAGTCAGTAGAAGAGCCCAGAATGTCAGATTAAACAGCATAAAAACAACCTTTGTACTGCTATGAAGGTGAGGGCATTCTTTGGGAATGACTTTTTTTTTCTGGAGATACACAGGCTACATCTTTTCTGGCCTACTTGGATGATGACTTTTACAAAACACTTCTTTTTAAAGAAGGAATACTACTGAAATGTCATATTTGTACAAATTGACAACTTTCTTAAGCATGTATGGAGACAAAAACAGCCCTTAAAATGACAAAAAAAAAAAAAATGCTTCACATGAGCTTACAATATTACGCTACCATGGTAAAACTGTCTAAAACATGCTATAATACAGTTTTTTGTATTATGAAGAGACACAACAAACTGTTTTAACATCACATTAAATACTGTCTTCATAGTAGCGTGTCACACTAGGTGATCACCTAAACCTCTTGGTCTTAAAAACTGTGAATGAATAGAAAAGCTGGTTAAAATCTGTAAAAGAGCAGTTAAATGTTTCAGTGAAATCTAGCTAGAATATGCTTCCTTAGCAGATGAAGAAGTTTTATTTCATTAGGATCTGATTCTACTACCCTCCTGTAGTCATGACAAGTTGTTCTACTGACCTAAGTGTTCACAGAAGCAGTCTCTTATCTTTAATATACTCTCTTAAAATAGGCCAAAATACAGCAAAGCTCACACATCAATTATATATTCTAACATTTCAGCATCTTGAATTGTGTATTTATAAATTACATCTCCATAAAACACATGATAAGAGATCATAAGCAAGTTAGAAAAAGATAATGACATCTCTTTCCATGAGTAATTTTCCCAACAGGGTTCTTTATTCATATGAAGATATAGTAACACCAAAAAATAAGAAAAAAATACATTCTGAGCCACTGTTTGAACTCAGGCACTATACCAAAGAGGAAGAAAAATGGATTGAGATCAGCAAATTATTTTGTCTAGAAGAGCCGCTTCATTGAATATCCACTGTCTTGGTCCTACGAGAGAAAATCTCTAAGGCTTTTTACAGAGGGCTTGTTACAGATGCGTAACCAGCTGTAAGGGCTTAAATACCACTATGGAGCTGTTGCAGGCTTTTATGAGAAGACATCGTCACCTATTTGGTGATGCCTTGTTAAAAGCCTTCAAATATGCAGGCCCATTCATTATCTTCACTTAAAGTGAAATTGACAGTGCCCTTGCTGAAGTAGGGGACTAACAGAAAAGTTGCAGTCAATCTGGAAACAGGCAAGAGCCGTGTAAGTGTGTTCATATAGATACCTCTGTTAAGGTGCCTAAGTCCTGGAGTCTCAATTCCATTCCCTACACTTTTCAACCCTTATTAAAATGTATCACAGTACTCTACATTAAGGGTCAAACACAACACCTTGTAGTAGTGACGCTACGCGACGAGTGAGGAATATGGCATTGCTTTCTCATCCTTCTTGTTTACTTTCCAATAAAGCCAGCTCCAGACTTCCAGCAGGCTGCTAAATGTAGTGACTTAAGTCCACACTGTCATTTGTAAAGTGCACAAAAAAGGTGGTAACACACACGTGAAACAGTAGTAGGCTGATTTCCTTCTGTAAACATAATAGGTTTTCTTGCATGTGTTGCACGTAAAATGCATATCAGACTTGAATCTTTAAAAACAATAAAATCCGAAGTTTCTCTTTTTTTTCTTATCCTTTATACAGACTTTTGTGCCTTACTATTGCATAAACTTGGCACTGGGGTGATATTTCAGACACCATGCCAAACATGACTCTCACTTGCAGTGTTCCAAAACCATTTACTGTTTGCTGAACACACACACTTCAAATTCACATTGGTGTAGCTAAGAAATTTTAGCACTCTAAATGCCAGCAGGCAAAGGTGAGGAAAAGCGGAGTGATTTAGCATTTGTAGCAGAGGGTAAAGACAGTCCAGCTAGGTCAGAGCTTTCACATTATTGTAGCATGTTCTGTATGTGTAACTATGCACCATATAGTCCATAAAGTTCAGATCTGGATGCCAAACTACTGTAGATGCAGAATTCAAAGAATGGATGTAAGCACAATAGACCATTAGCAAACCTACCATTGTGTTGTGCTGAGAAGTGGGAGTCCTATGGCCACAGTTCTCTTGCGTCAGCAGAGAAACTGGCTGAAATTCCTCAGAGTGAGGCTTGTTGGGAAAACTCACATGCAAGGGAAGGTGAAAGGCTGGGAGCCCGTCACTCTCCTCTTCTCCCACTTTCTGTCTGCTTGTCACCATGGCTACCTCTCCATCTGCTTCCCCATACGGAGAGGCTGGTCGCTTGGAAGACATCCTGGAAGGAACAAAAGAGGAGAAAATAATGAAACCTCCAAATAAATCCTTAATGCCGTCATTGTGTGGTTAGGGGCCATTGTAACAGAAATGCCTTTTTTGTGCTGGCAGAGAGCAGGAAACCATCCAAATACCACTGCAAAGCATACACAATTGGGAACAATGGCCAAGCAGGTAGCAACAGAACAGTGGCTTGTTTGTTGTGAGAATAATACACTAATATAGCACTCTCCTGTATTTTGGCTTCTTAAACATGAAAATTCACCTAAGAAGACTGCATAATGAAATACAATTCCTTTTAAAAAAAAAAATGCCCATCTGGTTTTGCATTTGCAGGAGACTGTAAGATACAAGCTATTGTCAACTTAGCTTTAAAGGAATAACCCTCCACATTTATTTAACTTAAAAAATAAAATATCAAAATAAAATAAAATAAAATTAGGAAATAAAACAATGTAACAAAATAAGATGAAATAACTTGCTGTCAAGTCAAAATGTCTGTGTTTATAAAACTTCACTCGTGTGAACGGTAGAGTGTTATAATCACATTGAAAGAATCTTTTCAGGTTCACAGATCTGGGATAATTAAGCAATTAAACATTTGGACATTAATAATCTAAGCTTTTTGACAACACAAATTCTGGGCTCTACTGAGCGAATGAAGACTTGTCAAGATATCCGAGACTTCCTACCCATAGTCAGATCAGAAAAATATACACGTGGTTGTAATTCACATCTCTCTATATAAAAGGACACACAAGGGTGACGTGTAGAGCAGACACGTTGTGAAAATCACACAAAAATCTTGGCTCAAAATTCAAGCCCACAGCCCACATTTTTTTTTGAGATTGTCTGGTAGCATTTTATTGATAACGTGTACACATCCACCTTTCAGGAAGACTGAGAGAATCCTTATCTCACCAGAAAAAGTTTTCACCCAAACCAGGCACCACTGAAAATCTTCTAAGACAGACTGAACCCAGAACACTTCCTGCTTGGGCTTCAAAACAGAGGGGTCCAGTGAGGTATTAAAATGCAAGAGACTTCTGGGATTAATTACAGCAACATTGTTCATGAAAATCAGGGTATGTGCACGGATGGCATAATGGGCCTCTGTGCTAAGCTGGGGCATCTGCAATAAGGAGTGGAATGAAAAGTAAGAAATCCTGCAGACGTAGTCAGTAGAAGAAAAGAAAGAAAAATGAGAAATATTCAATGGAAAAGAAGAGGTTATGAACAAGGAAACTGAAGACTATTGTACATAAAAGCTGAAAAGGCAGGCTGAAGTAATACTGTTCCTCCTCAAAAATCTAGCATTTATGATTCTAATTACCCCATTTTGATTTTCCACTTCACAGTTAAAGGGCTGCATTTCAAAAGCCCAGCAGCCTCTTGAACCATGTGTGGGGCTGCTGTGAGGTGGAGCATGTCCATACGATTTGGCATATTGAGCACGAAATGGTTCTTAGCAGCAGTCAACTGGGTCTGAAAACAAACAGTGACTTTAAACAGCCCTTTGTTAGGACTTATTTTGTTTCTAATGATCTCATTTTGCGCTTTGCCTCCTGAGCCAAGTTAGATTATATTAAAAAAAAAAAAAAAAAAAAGGAAAATAAAAAAAAGAAAGAAAATTAAAAAAAAAAAAAATCCGTACCAGAACCTAAACTCAGCTGCACATTGCCTGTTCTTCTGAACACCACCTATTGCCTGTACAGAGAGAAGCAATCTGTATTTTCTATTAATGTTTGACTTAGTCCAACAGACTAACACTTCATACATCCTACCTGAATTCTGTCTTCCAGGCTTCCCCACCTACGTGTCTGCAGAGAAGCATATGTATAAAGACAGAGATCACGGATACACTCTTACTGGCAGTTCTCTTCTAGCCCACTGAATTCAGCATTTTACAGATAATGTTTGGCATGACAGATCCCAAGCTTTTCTACTGCAGAAAACATGGAACACCATCCTGAAGCTAATGCAAATTATTCACATTCTGCACTGCATTGCACCAAGAAACACATTTTCTATTAATTTAGAGTATAACATTTTGGTTACTCATTTCAACACTGGCTTGGCTTTTTACAAAATCAGCACTAAACAGTTGTCTCAATTTTGGCAAACAAAAAGGGAGAGACACAAAATCATTAGTCAATTATTGCATATTCTATATTTTAGGATACTTATATTTGATACAATATCTAAAAAAATTGTAAGCTATCTACCAAATTCTTCACTGCAATTCACTCTGACAATAAAAGACAGAGAAAGGATGCCCTCTGTGGTACTGAAGAATTGTTGTACTTAGGACACTGAAAATAATGCCTCCTATTTATTTCCATGGAAGTTATCAGAGATGCAAAGAGCACAATAACACTATCTGATAGACCAAATTCTCAGCTACAGAATACTCTTTTGCAACACAGACGCCACCATTAGCTGATTCACATGGATCAACTGACCAAGATACTCTCAGTTTTGTGTCGTGATTGCTATGCAGGGGTGTCCAGAATGAGTCACGGCTTTCACATCGCTGTCACCACTGCTGAAAGGCACCACCCACTGCCTCCCTGTGCTCACATCCACTGTTTGGTCTCCATCAACAGTCAGCAAGCATTGATGAATGTCAGTGGGTGCCATTTTTTTCTAAACGATGGAATTTAATGATCCCTTTGCTTCATATGCATCCATGTCAGATGTCATTCTGTCAGACTGATCCTCTGCTGCCATCTGTCATACAGCAGCAAAACGTAATGGAATATTGGTGGGAAGCTTCAACCTCTACTGCTGTAGCACCAGCATCCACCTCTGGTGTCGTGGGCCAAGAGCACAAAATAGGAGGCATTACTTTTGGAGCAGCCCTTGTATATACTCTGTATATACAGAGTTGTGAGAATCCCAGACAACTACAGATTCTGCCACATGGTTTCACAATAAAAGTTTGACCACCACCTCAAATTCAAACTCTTCTGCTAACTTTATAAGCGCATATTTGGTTTCCCGTACACTGTTCAGTAAATGCACCCCAGATTGCCATCACCTTCTGCTCATCACCTGTTCCCAAAGAACTGACATCATTTTTACAGGGGAAAAACGATATGATCACGTTTATTATCTAGAAGTAAAACCTATAGGTTGGACTGTAGGTCATGATAAAAGCCAGCAAAGGAAGCAGCAGCATTTTCCCTCCTCATACTGCTCTTAAACGATCCTGCTTATATTACAATCCATATGGCCATCATAATGCTAGAGGGCTGAGAAATTGCTAGAGCGGCTAAGAAAGCCAAGTTACCGATCCAATTTGCCTCAGCGTCCCAGGTGACCAGGACACTTGAAGAAGCAGTGGCACAGCACCAGATGAAGGTCACACAGCCCACGCAATGACTGCAATTTGTTTTCTAGGTAGTTCTATCCAGAGTCAACCTGAGTCAGGCAAAATCTGTGCTTTTAGAAATCATCATCTTTAACACCAGACACAAACATCATGGTTTCATGGAAATTACTCCTTAGCAACATCTGGGAAATTTCCACAAGAAAATGTAAGTTTTTAAAAAAATAATCAATTGAAAATGGCTTCCAAAAGGACAGTAAATACAAAAAGTATGGCAGCCAAGGACCAAATCACTGGTATGTTCACTTGAATAAGACAACATGACACAAGGTAAATTCACTCATTCTTTCTGCAGCTTTACTGGTCTCTCTTCTGACTTCTAAATGCTCCCTCAGTCACATCCTTTTCCCACCTCTTCATTTTCCTACAGAGCTAATACCAGGTACTAAAAGAGTCCATATCTGAGGACCAAGTAGAGTTCCTACTATAAACAATAAGTGAAGGGGAACAGCTACATTGCGAGTAACAATGTTATCTGAAATTGAGTGCTTTTAAGCAGGTCTATCTATTTATGAAGTTTCTAGGATTATACCATTTTAACAAAGGGCTGTCAGACATCTTGGACCTACCCTCAGGGATAACACAACTTACATAGATTGAAGATCTTTTCCTCAAATAAGTTTAAACTCAAATAGGTTTTCAATTACTCTGGAAGAAGGTTTAACGATCATAGAATCATGGAAAGGAATCACAGAATGCCTTAGGTTGGAAGGGATCTCAAGGATCACCAACTTCCAACCCCCTTGCCGCAGGCAGGGCTGCCAACTGCTCAAGCAAATACTAGACCAGATTGCCCAGAGCCCCATCCAACCTGGCCTTAACACCTCCAGGGATCGGGGGCATNGCCACATGGTTTCACAATAAAAGTTTGACCACCACCTCAAATTCAAACTCTTCTGCTAACTTTATAAGCGCATATTTGGTTTCCCATACACTGTTCAGTAAATGCACCCCAGATTGCCATCACCTTCTGCTCATCACCTGTTCCCAAAGAACTGACATCATTTTTACAGGGGAAAAACGATATGATCACGTTTATTATCTAGAAGTAAAACCTATAGGTTGGACTGTAGGTCATGATAAAAGCCAGCAAAGGAAGCAGCAGCATTTTCCCTCCTCATACTGCTCTTAAACGATCCTGCTTATATTACAATCCATATGGCCATCATAATGCTAGAGGGCTGAGAAATTGCTAGAGCGGCTAAGAAAGCCAAGTTACCGATCCAATTTGCCTCAGCGTCCCAGGTGACCAGGACACTTGAAGAAGCAGTGGCACAGCACCAGATGAAGGTCACACAGCCCACGCAATGACTGCAATTTGTTTTCTAGGTAGTTCTATCCAGAGTCAACCTGAGTCAGGCAAAATCTGTGCTTTTAGAAATCATCATCTTTAACACCAGACACAAACATCATGGTTTCATGGAAATTACTCCTTAGCAACATCTGGGAAATTTCCACAAGAAAATGTAAGTTTTTAAAAAAATAATCAATTGAAAATGGCTTCCAAAAGGACAGTAAATACAAAAAGTATGGCAGCCAAGGACCAAATCACTGGTATGTTCACTTGAATAAGACAACATGACACAAGGTAAATTCACTCATTCTTTCTGCAGCTTTACTGGTCTCTCTTCTGACTTCTAAATGCTCCCTCAGTCACATCCTTTTCCCACCTCTTCATTTTCCTACAGAGCTAATACCAGGTACTAAAAGAGTCCATATCTGAGGACCAAGTAGAGTTCCTACTATAAACAATAAGTGAAGGGGAACAGCTACATTGCGAGTAACAATGTTATCTGAAATTGAGTGCTTTTAAGCAGGTCTATCTATTTATGAAGTTTCTAGGATTATACCATTTTAACAAAGGGCTGTCAGACATCTTGGACCTACCCTCAGGGATAACACAACTTACATAGATTGAAGATCTTTTCCTCAAATAAGTTTAAACTCAAATAGGTTTTCAATTACTCTGGAAGAAGGTTTAACGATCATAGAATCATGGAAAGGAATCACAGAATGCCTTAGGTTGGAAGGGATCTCAAGGATCACCAACTTCCAACCCCCTTGCCACAGGCAGGGCTGCCAACTGCTCAAGCAAATACTAGACCAGATTGCCCAGAGCCCCATCCAACCTGGCCTTAACACCTCCAGGGATCGGGGGCATCCACAACCTCTCCAGGCAACCTACACACACAAAAACCCCATCAAGATATAACTTTCAGAGAAGTTAGAACACAGTGGACCAGAAACCGAATCTAATAGGACATCGCTACAGGTGGAATCCAGTCTCTTACAGACTTGCAAGAAGAGTTGAATTTGGAATTGTCATTAATCATTTCTGTTGAATACAAATCCAATACCTAAGTATCAGTTTCTTTTAGACAACTTAAATCTGCGAAGTTGAGATGTAGAGGGAAGCAGCAGAACTCATCCCACTGTAGGGACATATCTGCATTATAAACCCTGAGCCCAGACTTGATTTTGACCAAGGGTTAGGATGGAACTGAAGATTTAGATCTGGTGATGAGTTCAAAATACACGGTGATGAACCCTATTTCTTGTCAAGGGACACTTTTCTGTTTTCAGAATGGTTCCTGATATGCAGAATTGTGTTAAATTTTCATTAAATGCATGCGTTTTCTGGAAGCAGAAGTGTGGCCCGTTGTTGTGTTTTGTTTGTTGGTTGTTTTTTCTTTTCTTTTCCAGGGAGATAAAATCTCACCCTTCTAACACACTCCTTAGCTCACAAATTGTTGATGTGATTCATTTTACAATAGGGGGTGGTTCTCCATATCTTTCTTTATTCCCTTTCAATTTAGCTGACTCTTTGCAGGCTTAAACTCTCAGTGCTTTCAGACTGACTGCGGCACGGAGAGATTTTCCCACTGCAGATGAAGAGATGCACAGCATCCACACAAATTGTTTCTTTGTGCCACGTACAAGTATCGGTTCCACCCCAAAAATTTCAGCCTACCAAATAACATCACTTTGCTTTTTCCCTTGGGTTTAACTACCTCAAAAAGTGATCTTTTCACAGGTCTAGTTTTTTATTGTTACTTCTAACAGAACCTCATTTAGATGCCTCCACTACGTTTGTTCATTGGTTTTGGTTCATTTGATACATGGCTGTACACCCCAAAATAAATCTAAAGCAGCATCCAGTATTCAAGGAGATAGTGCCCTCTAGCATACAACCAGCATCCATCCCAGTTTGATTGCTCACGCCATAAAATTTCATAAATTTTATGTCATAAAACTCTAATCTTGTTACATTAAGCAAAATACCTCAGAAACATTTCAGATACCCACAAAAGCTTTTGGAGAAATGGCTTATCCATGTCTTCAAAAGTGACAAACACAGATGTGTCAGGAGAAAAAGATATGAGGCCATAAATCTTAACTTGTTGGGAGTTAATTAAGGGATTCATCAATCACTGCACAGCTAACACCATACATACACAGGCAAAATCCCGTCAGCTGCCACAACCTACAGCAATCTACAGGTTAAAAACTCCCAAAGTCCCTCTGTTCTGACTATTTATAAATGACTTTGTATAATCTAGCATTAAGACCTGTAATTATAAAACAGCATTAAAACAGGCCTGCATAGTTACGGATAATTATAGTTGGTACACTTTTTAAAGAAATAAAAAGCTTTTCCATTCAAACGCAGGCTTTGCCTTTTTGACAGCTCCAAGTCCACAGGATGTAGAGAGATGATTTAAATTGTATGTCAAATTTTTGACTGTGCGAGACTTTCTTTTTGCCCATCTCCAGGGAGGCCTTGTTGTGTTCTCACCATAACCAGGCGTGACAGCCTGGCGTCGCGGAGCCAGCTCTGGAATCGGCATGAAAACACTCACCTCTTGGGTTTCGTGGGCAGCCACGGGCTCCTTCCTTCCCATGGGCAGGGTTGGACTCACTCAGCTCCATAGGGAGCAGGCAGGCAGAGGGATGTGTACTGAGCAGACGGACACACGGACACAACGGGCAGCTCAGACCCCTCAGCCACAGCACGAGGGTAATTCAGACCAACAACTGCACTGAGAATTTACTTGCTAAGACGGTTCGATTTCAAGACAAATGCTGTAAATTAAACCAGTCCTACATACTGCAGTAGGATTTCTGACTCTTCCTGATCTGCGGGGATATTTCCCTTTAATTTATACATGGGAAATCCTGTAGATTCTGCTCTTCCATGGAATAATAGGTGGGCAGTCACAAGCTTACTCACGCCATCAGAAATGTATCTGCCCATCTCTGCTCATGTTTAGCATGAACAACACACGTCATGTTCCAGGATTTACTGAAACCACAGTTTCTACAGGCAACCTGACCAAAAGGTGCCAATTAATACAAATGACCGTCTCCATCCCATGCCAGCCCCAAACTGTTTATGCATGCTGAATAACTGGTACCTCTAAAAAACCGACGCTGCTCGTTTTGACAGGATCCCTTGTGTAACAAGGTATTACTCAACATGAGTAAGGGTGACAGACTCCCACACTCTGTCCCACTGGGAACTGCAAGCCTGACTTGTTTCTACACATACCACTAAAAACAGACTTCACTTGGCAATGTCTTTGAGTCATTTGCACCCGAGTTTGGAATTCTTTACTGAAGTAATTTTACAATTAAAAAAAAAAAAAAGCAAGCAGCAAACATCCTTAATCTGCTAATCAATAACTGTATGTGCTTCATGCACACCCTCAGCTGTCACTCACGCTGAGATGCAATAAGCTGTTAATTATTACTTTCAGAGATCATATCCATCAGCCATCTTTAAAAATTCACATATGCTACAGATAAGTTGTGGTATTCAAATAAGGTTTTGGTGAATAAATTACACTGGTTCATAAGTAATGAGATCACAGTGGCATAACCTGTGCAGTATCTCTAAGCACTTCTCTACCCCCATAGCTGCCACCAGAACCTCCTTGTGCTAAGGCTACCCAAGAATTCCCACCTCTCCTTCTCTCTTTTCCCCTCCCTTTTGTTTTCTACATTTTCTCCATGAATGGAGTGTAACACTGACTAAAATCTTTTAGTACAATGAGTTTAGAGATTCTGAATATAAAACGGGCAGAGAACACTATCCTCCATCTCTTTTCAAGTTTGCATTAAGTACAGAGGCATATCTTCATGGCAGGGCAACTAATAAATCTGATATCCTACCTTCTACAGACACTGTCTCGTGAGAAAAGACACTCTGTGTTATTCCAGCGGCAAATTTCATTCTGACAAGTTCCAAGGCCCTCAAGTCACTATAAGGGTCTCCCAATAAAACTTATTAAATAAAAATCCTTTAAAACTTTTTGTTAGAAAAAAAAAATGAAATAAAAAGCTTTCCATGAAATCTAAGCTTTAAACAAAAAAATCATTGTCTCAGTTGTTGCTGTTTTATTTATTTAGTTATTTTTTCACTTGCGAGGAATCCATGCCAAAAAAAAAAAAAATGCTGAAAAATCAAGTTCAGGAAAAACAGAGTGTGAAGAAAATTCATGTTGAAAGTTCCCAAGCAGGTAAGTAGGAAAAATCTTTTGTGTGCAATAAAGTTATTTGGTGAAATAGTCTAGTCTGAAATAACCCAAGCCTTGATCACTACCAAATCTGAAAGCTAATAAAGCAACTCCTACCAAGACGCTATATTCTATCTCTGCAAAGAATGCTGCACAATTTTTCTGCAGATCCCATATGGGACTTTGCATTGCTGGCCCTGTTTTGTACACTGTAGGCACAGAGCTGGGAAGTTTAGTCATTTTCCCATGACACGTTGAAAACTCAGCTGCAGCACGAGAGCCTTGTATCCTGCTTTTGTTTCATACCTGTCAATTCCTATGCCTTTTGTTATTCACTAGTTAGCATGCCAATTCAAAAGCCCCAAAATCTCACAGTGCGTTTCCAAATCAGAAAAAGAAGCTGAATTTAATTCTGTGGTAGAGCATGTTTCAAAAAGACCAAACTTCAAAACATGGATTTTTAAAGAACTTCTCCAAATGGAAGTATTGAGCCACGTAGTGAAAATGTGGTCATTGTGCAGGCAGGGTACAAACGTAATGGTGTGGTGTCAAGACGCTGAGCATTTATCAGCACAAACTCTGAAACAGCAGGATGCAGTCACTGCTGATGTTTCGAGTAAACTGAGCCTGATCATTGGCCTCTTTCATGCAAAAGACTCTGCTTGGATGATTTTGAATTAAATCCACAAGCTCATTTATTTTCCAGTGCATCCTCAAATTAACTCTGGCTTCCTACCCTCCTCCCCAGCCCTTTAGAAATGAACCTCCCTCCTGCTCTTCAGCTCCTCATACCTCTTTTTCTTTATTTATTTTTTGGTATTTGCCCTAATATTACAGTTGAACTGGCAGAGTTCTGGTTTTACTTTCATGTAGAAAACGTACTTTCCTTTCACGAAAGGAAGTGGTCACCACTAAGAACTACTCCTGTCACTGTGATGTTAGGTAATGATCTGCCTGCTGAACCACACAGTAGAGTCTAATGAAACGATTTGAGATTTCAGGCCTTGAAACTTCCCTGTACAAACCAACTCCTAAGAACAATAGAGAAGCATGCAGTCAGTCTCTACCTGTTGAGTGGAAGAGCAGTGTTGTGTGCTGCAAGAAACCCATACATCACATGCTAACGTGCATGCTGAACTTCCATGGATAGTGAATGAAGTGAAGGCAAAAAGATGAAAATGCTTTAAAGTTATGATAACTATGAATGAATTCTTACAAAGATATTTGAGGAACCTCAGGCTCACTCTGAGAAGTTAGCTAATACTAAAACTTCCACAATGCAGGGGGCTCATTCTTGGTCATTCGTATTCTTTTTTGAATGAAGTTTAACAGAAAATTTTCTTCAAGCATTACTAAATGATGAATTATTTTCAATGGAATCAACATTCACCATAAAACCCTCTCCCAGAAGACACCCAGATTTCAGCACAAGAATCCATACTGCTGACTGAGACTCAGCTAAGTTATGACACATCTCCCTCTCTTCTGCCAGGCCGTGGCCTAACAATGCTGCTTCAGGGGGAACAGCCAGCAGCTGCAAGCCCCCCTCACTTTCCCTATTTACATATTAAACTCAACAAATGGATTTTTTTCTAAACTTCTGCTTTACCAGAGTTTGTGTATAACCACAAATGAAGTAGAAACAAAAATTAGAAAAAGGAAAATTAACGTACATCTCCTTTTTGTCCCCATGCTTCACTCTGAATTTCCCTACATACTGGTAGTTCACAGTAAGAAGTTCACACTGTGTGCATATTTGATTCTAATCAACTGGTAAATAACAGCACTTTCAAAATTGTTTTCTGTATACTTTCTGATGCTTATGCATCTGACCTTGTTGTGCTGCCATTCTTACTCTTGCTCCAACCTCAACTTGAATACAGGTTTGCATCGTGCACACTGCCTTATAACAAAAGCACAAATAAACACAGGAACACCTACACACATACATCCATATGCTTACTGTACATCTGCTGGTCAAGCTGATAATGCTTGTGAAGTATCTATGCATATACATCCATGGCTTGAACCTGTACCAGGGAAATACTGGGCCTCTACACAACTTCCACAGGAGCAGAACTGGGGCCTCAGAGAGCCCATGTGTATTAGCAAGAACTGTTAAGAACAGTGAAAAGTTTCCTCTGTGTGTATGCAAAAACATACTGAGGCAGAACAACACCTCGAATGGATTCAAATATTTTCTTTCCAACAGGTTAATTCCAGTTGCCTGGAACTTTTTTTTGTTTTTGTTTTTGTTTTTTGTTCACATGCATGTGTCTGCCCATCCCCCCCTTCCTTTGGGGGGGTTTGTACGTGACAGGTGCATTCTTAGCCCAGGAACAAATAACCCTGAAAGACTGAGAAAGAAAAATCAAACTGAACTTGAAAGACAAAATGACAGGGAACAAATACGTTATTGCTTTTCTATTATGCTAAAAACAAAAACCAAAAAATTTTGAACATCTATAATGTCTAAGCCATTTGAGGTAGAATTTCCAAAGCTGAAAAGAGATTGTTCCAAAGCCCAGATGTTGCCTTTCAGAAACCAGTGAAAATTGCTGCCTCTGAAAACTACGCTGAAATACAGATAGAATAAAACAAAAATTGGTTAAATAGTTTTACTCAGATGTTCTGATGATATTCCAAAAGAGGAGATGATTTTTTTCCAAGTGTTCAGGTGCTTCTGCATCCACCAAAGTGCTGCAGAGCACCCACAGAGCCATGTCACTTCTGCTCCTACAAATGCACTGCACGAGGGGTAGAACAGAAAAGTTTGTGGGCTGCTGGGAGGCTCTGGCTTCACTCCTTAGTGCAGCGTGCAGTCAAGCTGCCTCCACTCATGCTGCGAGGCTGAGAGCTGATATATTGTTTGCTTTAAGGCGCTACTGAGTCCCTCTCCGAGTGCTGATGGCAGATGCAGAGTGTTTCCCCACTGCTGCGACCGCACACCTCAAGAAGTGCACTGACTTCAACACATCACTGCCTAACAGTTGATTTTTTTCTGTATCTGATTCCAAAAATGCCTGCTGAATTTCAAAAGAAAGGACAATGTTTATTACAAGTCACAATAGTTGGTAATTACCCAATAAGACATGTTAACCCTAGATACTGCTGGAACAACTACACCACTGGAACACAGCTATTATCCATACAGCACGTACACCCATGAACAAATGTGTATTACAGATCATACAAAAAAAAATAAAAAAAACGGAACTCACAGATAAAAGAATGAGAGACTGTTCCTCTGGAATATAATTTTAGGACAACACAGTGGCAGACACTGAACCACTGCTATAAGAAGATGCCCATTCTCCTTATCTTTGGGATATGGGTGAGAAGGAGGAGAGAAACCCTGAAAGTGGCATCTTTTTCCTCAGGGGCCTCAGAGGAAGGTGCCTCCCAGTCCTCCAGAGGTGCTCTGCCCACCTTCAGGCCCACTATTCAGCAGGACTCCCATGGAGCTCCACAAATCCCCAGCTGTACAAACCAGCACTGCCAAGGCACACTGCTACAGGATGGACAGAACAGGGAGGGTGTCTAACAGGCTGACCACTGACTGAGCCTGTGAGGATAAAGGGGCCTTGGTGAGAAGAAGCAATCAGACAGTGCTGTTTGTTTATTTTACCTCCTCCGCCACACACTGGATCCTTTTTTTTTTTCTATTACCAAGCCATTCCCCTCGGAGAGGCCTTTGTGATCTACAAGGGGCACAGCCCCTCTTCCTAGCACCGGTGAGTTTACATAGGCAGAATCACTCAAACACATCCTAAGATAAACACCGGACCCTTCCCTCATCGCACTGTCTGCATGCTGCCTTCAAACACGCTTTAAAAAATCACCAATAAAGTGTGCTTGCGTAGAACTGCTTTTACCAGGATGTAGTAAAACAACTTGTCAGCTTAAGGCACAGATTGTCACAGCAGTCTGACTTCAGAAGACAGCTAGAGTCTTCTGAAAAAAAAAGAAATAATAATAATTAAAA
>VXAB01006127.1:532821-557358 GCA_013399175.1 Odontophorus gujanensis | reverse complement strand
TATATATATATACATTACAGTAAAGTAAACCTGGCCACGATTGCCATAACAAGTGGTATAATAGGTTTCTTGAAAAGACCACCTCCCCATTGGGAATACAACTAATTATATTAGGAGTGAATCTGAATCCAGATGTTCAAACCTGAAACATTTGTTATGGTTATTATAAGAAGGAAGAATTCAAAGGGCACCTTCAGCCTGTGTAATGAAGGGATGACTCGGATTCCTTCATGCTAGCAGACAGGTGCTGACCATCTTGAAATAAAAAACTTATCTATTAAACAAAAGAGAAACACCAAACTGTCTCAGTTGCTGCTTTTTTAGAACCTTCAAACCACTCCCTATGCTTTTTTTTCTCTTCCTAAGCACATTGCTTTTTTTTAAGAACAACTCAGAAACGATCAGATGTATTTGCCCTGTGTCCCCAGGGGCACCTGAAGGTGGCACCAAGAAGAGCACTGCTCAGCTGGAAGAAGATGCCCAGCACAGTATGGGCTGCCCACTGCAGGCACAGTGATCAATAAGGAATAATTGCAGTCACATTACACTAAGACACTGCGAAAAAACACTGATTTATTTGTATCCGCCAAACACCTCCCTAGTTTGATCATGGTCAGATGATCAGTTAAGCTTTCAAGGTTAAAAGCAGGAATTGGTACCAAACACAACACCAGAGGTCCACCATTCCATATTTCATTTCAGAAAAGTAATAGATGGCCTTGGTTTGGGTGAGTAGTTATCTGGTGAGCTCACCACAGAAATTTAATTCTGCAGTACCACGATGTCCTTAGGAGCTGATGACTCTTGGAGAAGCACAAACATGGAAACCTCAAGAGTGTAACAGACTGCATGTGGGCTACTGAAGCACAGGGTAAGGAACTCAGAGGGCTGTTATTCAGTGCCCAGTTATCAGCAGCTGCCTCTGTGACCCTACATAATTTATTGAATCTTTCTGGCTCCCAGTTTCCCTATTTCTACACAAGAGATAAGAATGTTTAACTACCTTTATATAAAGCTTTCCAATCTCTGATTTTCTTTTTCTTTCTTTTTTTTTTTTTTGAAAGAAAATATTTTATTGGTGATTGCTGTTTGTATTACTAGCTTGTATCATTAATTTACCCAACAGTTTTGTGTGAGCAAGGGCAAAAATTAAGTACTGTTTCTTGTAACTGCAAAACTAAGTTTCTTTATCCAGTCTGACAACTTAAGAACCTTTTTCCTTTTAAAATATTAGCCATATCTATGTAGAAATCTATTTATCTTTCTCCTCTGGACAGTGATAATGGAAAAAAAACAAACAAACCAAAAAAACAACAACCAAAGCCACAAACAAAAACAAAAAAAACCACCACATATCAGAATTTAGCAGGAGAATTTCCTTGTGTCCTCTTCACTACCCCATTCAGTTTCCCTGGATCCCCTTCTCTGTCCTTCACACAAGATTAAAGCTTACCCCTTGCCAGGTAATGGCATGGTAATTTACAATTACTGAGTGCTTTTTACTGGGAACAGCTAATTGAAAAAAATCTCACTACTGGCATCATACAATACCGCTGACAACACCCATTCCACAGATAACCCATTGCACCTGTTTGCTTCCTGTCTACTCACTAAGCTGCCCAGTATGGCACACTAGAGGAAGCCTGAGTCCCAGTCACTCTCCCACAGGGATCCAGGCTCCAGCTTGGGCAGCAGTCCACAAGCTCTGGTTTCCAGTTTTTTGTTTTTTTTTTTTTTCTGTTATTCAATAGCTGTGATGAGAATTCCTTAGTGCAGTGAAAATGAGCAACAATTCAGTCAATCAAATGCACCAGCAAGATAATGATGGAGAGGCAAAACATGTCTCCTTTCCAACCTCTGTCCTGGTAACTAATTCCAAAAGCACACTGAAGTTACACAATTCCCTAGGAAGGGCAGCTTTTCCATCACTATAAATTATACCTACCTCCTTCATTCAAAAGCTGAAGGCAAAGACTCTCCTGTTCAGCCCCTCTTTCCTTGCGAATGGCTCACACAGGTGTGTCAGGTTTTGAGCTTTAAAAATCTCAACTATAACACAGATTTTAAAATGTTAAAAGCAATGCTGAGGGAACACTTCTATCTGACAATACACTTCAGGCTCCATCAACCTATCCTCAGCATGGACCAAGCATGCAGCAGCATGCTGGCTGCAACCTCCCCCGCTTTTTATAAAGGAACCCACTGGATGTCCCAATGTTTTTTTCTCCCCTTGTCTCCCATGCTCCTCTTGCTCGTCTCCATCCTCACTTTGAAGGGGGGAGATCAGAAGTGCAGCCATTACTGTGCCTTTACATCCCTTTCTCTATGGTTCCCACTCATGGACATTGAGCGTGAGACAGATTCATAGAAGTGCCACACACACACACATACACACACACACAAAAAAAAAAGAAAGAGGGGTGTTGTCTTGCTGCAAGGGATCTTCAAATATGCTTCCAGTAGAATGACACCAAAGAACATCTGAAATTGCAACCAGGAGCCCATCTATGCCTTGATCAGCCTCATGCCTCTACCGACCTCATCCCACTTCTCTCCTCTCCTTTACACAGTTTACAGCAGACCTTTTTATATTTGCACTACTCTTATCATCCTTAAAAGCACTTAGAAATACTAATTACTCTTCAGATATCCCTTCTGTGAAGTAAATAAGGATTATTATCTCCTCTGGAGCAAATAAGGATTACTAACTCCTTTTTACAAACTGAGGGAACGGAGGAGAGGATTTTGAGTGGTCTGTATACCACGACAATATTGAAGCATGGATTAAAATACAGAAGTTCTCCAACCTGTGCTCAGGCCACAGCAGTCTAAATCTTATCCTTCCACTTGCAAATGATGCTCCCAGCCCAATTGTTTCTATCTGCTGGTTGATGATCAGATATTTAATGTATGCCATAAAGTGAAAACATGAACTCCAGCACAGCGCCTCTTATTTGTCATGCCCCATTACTTAGACCGGGCGGTAACATGTGCCTGTATGATGGTTTTCAATTTTATTATAGTCTCTATTTGCTCACTCACTTAAGATGTTTAAAGAAGAGATGTATGGATTATCAGACAGTCTGAAAAGTTCAGTTCAGAGCTCTTCAAACACAGTCATTTTCATCTTATTAGCACAAGTAAAGTAAAAGCCTTAGGCAGGTAATTTAACATCCAGTCTATCCAAAGGGACTTCTAAAGGAAAAGTCAACCTTTGTAAATTGTTTGTGATAATCTCCAAATTGATCATTAATTATCAGCTGCTACCAAGCGTTTCTTCCACTGGTGGCACTGTGAACATAATGCATTCCCCAGAAATCCTGCTATTGTTGCCGCAGCCCGGGTTGTCAGCCATCAACAATGCAGTCCCAGGGAGGCTGCAGTCCAGCCAAATGGATCCTCTCCTGTCCATGTCTCCTGGGCAGTTTAAAAATTGCTTATTTTTACACAGGAAGGCATCCATTATGGATGTTACATTTCACATTCTATACCTTCACGCATATAATTGCAATTAATTTAGAGCTGTTCAATTGCATATTATGAAATACACATTGATTTGCACTGCCAAACTAGGGCTGATGTTGAGAAACTTTGTCCTTCTTTTTGCAGTTTTCTGATTTTCTTCTACTGGAAATGAATGCTGAAAATCCAAAAGCAAAAATCTGGAAGAGTATCTTTCCATACTTCTGTGAAAAAGAAATCAAGAAGAGGGAGGTGGAAGCACAGTAGACAGATGCCACCCTCATGCTGGCCTATTTTGGACGAGAGACTGCTCAACACAATGCAACTGCAATGCGATACAAAAAGCTGTGAGCAACATTTTTCAGAACTGTTGGGCAGGATACACAGTTTAGAAGGATTTTGGACTATTTTATGACAAAAGAGTCATAAAATTCTCACAGTTACTAATCCAACTCCACTTAAATGAATAGATAATCTCCAGTTAACTTGCAGAGGACACTTCTGGATGTCATACACCTTGCATCTCCTGTGAGATCAAACACACCTGACAAGTCACATTTTGAAAAACTGCCTCATCAGCTATGAAAACAACCAGGACACCAATGATCTGCAAGCCTGGCGACCGCTTCACTGTGCACTGTCAGGAACATCATAGTTCAAGGAAATAAAAAATAACCATGGGGTAGAAGATAGACGCAGGTAATAAAAAATTGCATTAATCATTAAAAATGGTCTATGGGTTAGAAAAAGAAAAAAAAAAACAAAACAAAACAAAACAAAAAAGAAGTGAAGTGAAGTGCCCACTACCCTGGGCTGCAGGTATAACAGCAGCAGCTGAAGCCTTCTGTATTTGAGAATGGCGCTCCTAGCAGAACTGTAACACATTTCTCTATTTTTGTAATAAAAGCAATACAGGATAATTCTACACATGTGCAACGATGTTATCTTCAACACATGCAGGAGCTCTGCTCGCAGCAGAGACGGCTGCTGCTCCTTACCCAGTCCATTAGCGGTACCACCACATCGATTCCAGATGACGATAAATGCAAGCGGATTACAGTCGTGAAGATGGAAAAAGACAATAGCACCAGAGCTGAAAGAAGAACCATCCCTCAAAGGCAGTTTTGCTCAGATTCTCTCAAATTCATGCAATTTAGGCTTCCAATTGCAGCACAGGCTTTTTAAAGGATGCATATGAAGATTTTAGTTCAAAGAGTAGAAAAACTGAAATGGAATAGTCTGCTACAGAGAGAATACACACAATTTTGCTAAAAAGCAAGGAAAAAGACTTGCATTTTCTTCACTGAGATGGTGCCAATGAACAAGGCACAACTCTTGAGGAAGACTGAGCTTTAAGTCCTGCCCCATTTAGCAGGCTAACACAGCGACCTGAGCTAGCATGGGACAATCCCCCCAGCCCAACAGGGATCACAGCATGTGGTGCTCCCTCAATAGCCAGGGGTAGTTTAAGAGCCATATATATCGCGTAGTTTTGTTTCCTTGTCTGATCTGAGGCCCTCTTATTGCTACTTTCCTAGGCCCTGCAGGACCAATTACTCTATAGGCCACTGAGCAGCATTTTATTCTTGTCGCGTAGTGGAGAATAATGTGCTAATTGCAGATCAGATTTAGCCCCCTCCCGGATTTGCATAACTTACTTCCAGGGTCCACTCTGACTGTGAAAGGACACAAAATAAATATTTTGCAGAAACGAAGGTGCTGCCCTGAGGAGAACTCAAGCTGCAGAGTTTGTATGGCAGTCGTCATCTGAGAGCATGAGAGATCTCAGCTTGGCTGCTGGATCCTGGGCTGAAATTGTTGGACCAAAAATTAAAGAACGTGCTCAGAAGTGCAAACAAGACACAATTTAGGGAGAGGAAATAAATCTTGTGACGTCACTTATAGCTAGCTCTTTTCAGTAGAGCCACGCTAAATACTGTCAATGCTTGCTTAATATTGGAAACGAGACGCATCATCAGTAAACAATTTAATAATCCAGTTAGAGAAGCCACAACAATTCCTTGGCTGCTAATGAACAGTATGGTATCAAAGTTGTCATCTCTTAAATGAAGTCTTGGTGATTTTACTTACATGTTATCTCTGATTAATTCAGTTGTGCCCTGTGCATATTTAGTGCTGTGTAGATGGAGGGGAACGGTCTCACAGAGGTCTCTGCGAGGACTGCACAAGCTTTGAAATCCTGGCCCCTCTGACATTCCACGAAACCAAACTCAGCTCACTTGCCAGGAAGCAATGAAAGAAACAAGGAAACCATTCCTGTGAGTGCATCTCAGCAGAACAGGGGTCCGCTTGAGCCACCAGGAAGGGAAAGTTATCTAAAGCTCTCCAGTACCACCACTCGCTTTCAGCAGTCCTCAGTCTGTATTAGCAGCTAACATCTGAGGAAAGGAAAGGTTTGCTGCTTGGCAATGGTGTGGTGTTAATGTAACACAATCTGTTAAATGAAAAAGCAAAATTAATTCCAATTTGGTGTCTTCACATTTCACACTCCAGAGACTCTTATGGACTGAATGAAAGACAAGGAGGGGTAGGGTAGAAAAAAAAAGTTAGGAAGTTCTTTCAAACTTAATCACCTACTTTGTTGAATTTCACCTCATTAAATCAAGAGGCAGTCTAAGGGAAAAATAAAAAGGTGCTTTATTTATGTTGGGATTTGTCACAATAGAATAAGAATTGTCTATCTGTCCGTGTTCCACTGCCTGCTGCCCCTCTTCCCCTATTCCTCCACAGTTCAGCTGTTTAGCTTTACTTCATCCTCACAGTAAGGAATGGATTAAGCAGAAATACTTACTGCTATGCCAATTACAGAGGGATTAATTACAACTTCGCCTCCTGTCCCTGTAAGGTTGCAAGTTTGTCCACCAAAATAAAGCTGAGTTCAGCTATGTGGATGGCTGCTAATACTGCAGGAGGCAGAGGAAGCGAGTTTTTCTCTTGTCGTACTCAAAGCTTTGCCTTCAGTGTGGTGGCTTAACCTAAATTCTTAATTCTAGGCAAAAGGGTTTCACAACTGAGCTGCTGTGCCACTGGTATTTCAGCAGTAAAAGAGGTTGGCAGTAACACCTATTTGCCAGTGGCATCTTGCAAGTTTATCCCTTCATATTCATAAAGCACCTTGAGATCTTAACACAGAGGGCACAAGGTAAGTACCAAGTTTTGTTACAACTACAATAAACTGTAGTGTGTTCCAGTCAGTCTGTACTGAACTCTCTGGATTTCAACTCAGGACATCTTTGGCATCTTAAAGTACACATGCCTTGTCCAAACCAAAAAACTGGGAAGCTACACAAGGCTTTTTCATCTCCAGACCATTTCTGTCTCATTTTTTTCTGAAGAAATTCTTCTCCATGCCACCCACATTCACTTCCAGGCTAATTATACTGTGAGAGACAACGAGCATAAAACTGATTATAGCGTACTGAGGCCAGGGAAGGCCTCGTCAAACAAACAGGACAACTTCCCTTGGTCTGCTGCTCACTTTATTTTTTTTTTCCACTGGATGATGAATCCCCAAACCCGTATAGCCATCAACCTCAGAAAGGACTAAAACAGCCTTTGTTCCATCCACCCGCTTTTTTTCTTCCTTTCCTTTCTGCCACTCCCTTACATTTCCAGCTGCACCCTCCCCAGCCTAAAAATTACCAACTAAACACTCCTGTTCAGCCTGGTTGCAGAACAGAGCAAAGCAAGGCCAAAAGAATTACCTCCACCACTCTGAAAAATTAAGGGAGAGAGAAAATCCAAGTACAACTACCAGCCATTTACAGCACAAGAAGTAGGACAGAAGAATGCTAGCTGACTCTATCATGCAAATTTATAATCGTAAGTGACATTTCCCTTATCATTCTCCCTCCCATGCTCTTTTCACCCCACCTCAAGACAGTGGTTGTTTCACAGATGAGCACTTCCCGGTAAGGCCCTAGCACCTCAGGGAGTTACAAGCTCCTTTTTGACACCTTCTGAAGCCTGTGAGGAGGATGCTTGACCCTGAAGAGTTCTCAGCATCTTCACATGTCTCTGATTCCAACAGAAACTTTGGACACTCTATTTTGAGCACTGAAATATTATGCTAATAAGTCATCATTATTTAATTTTTAATGGAGCTGAGGCAATTTTCTATAGAACTTTCTATGCCTTGTAAGCCCACCTTTTCCAATTTGTTAGTCTGATACTACGCTACAAAAAAAGACGTATCCCCTTCCAACTCAGGATAGTCTACGATTCTATGATTCTAAATGCCTCTAAATAGATATTATGCTGTATGTTTAGATGATTCATCACAAAAAGTTGGAAAAGGGACACCAGAAGAAGTACCCTACTGGCTGGGCTAAACCATCTTTAGAAATATTGATGAAATTGTTCTGATACTGTATTTTGCTTATAGTCCAGCTTTTTTAACACACCAAAGAGAGCCAGTATATACCTACAGCAAACAGTTCAGTTCAGTTCTTTGCCATCATTTATTATAGTCAGTTTGTCACATCTATATTGCTTATATAATCTCTGACACAGCTTTTTTTTTTTTTTACACAACTTTTGTTCTGTATAGAACTCATATTAAAAGAAAGAATAGTTCAGCTAGATTAATAACTACTAAGGGTGCACATTCGAAAATCAGAAATCAATTCCTGATCCCAGTGAGTGACAGCGGTCATTCATTCTATCTCTGTCACACATCCTGCTTGTCTTTATAAGAGAAATGTCATAACAACAGGCATTGGGAAAATTCTGCTAAAGTTTCGCCTCTCTGAAAGATAAATATATTAAAGTGGTCTTTTGAAAGTGATAAAAAAGGAGATGAAAACAGTCACAAGAACTAAGGAGAATGAAGAAAGCATCAGTTCTGATTTGCCAGTTCAGTGACACACAATTTTAATATAGTTGTTAGGAGAGTTCTACCATTTGATAACATGTATTACTAGCACTCTCATGCTACCTACTCCTGCTTAGAGGTCCTGGCTTGATTATCTGACTACGATGGAAGTCACCAAGGCACATCCATGAAGCAGAGCTTCTGAACTGAAAGACCCACATAACTAACAGGCATGCAAAACTGTCCTGGATATTAAGCAGCTGTATGTACCTAGAGCTTTGGAGAGCCATGGTCATACCATGTCGCTTTAATTCTATTCCCTTAATAATCAATGCTCATTAATTAAAAAGCAATTAAAGGAGAAATAAAAATAGGTTACATTAAGGAAGACATAATCAAAAGTTTAAAAATTAATTTAAAATCTCTCAGTCAGCACAATGGGAAAATGCAGAGGGCTAGCTTGTCTGACACAGGCGTGTAAATGGACAGCAGGAATCTCCTGCTTTCTAGGATGAGTGCCCTACCTCAGGACTAGATGGTAAGAGGAAAGAGTCTGTCATCTCCTCCCCCCTACCCAGATAGTTAGAAACCTTTCAATGACTGTAATATATAACCTGTAGGACACTACAAATGTCCTACTCCTTATTCTACATCATCATCCACTGTAATAGTATCATTAGCATCACACAAGACAAAAAGAAATTAGACATTCAGACTTGGACTGTTAGCACTGTAATGTATATCCTACTGCCAACGAAATGTAACACTAAATGATACTAAAAAATAACAATGAAGCTAAGCTGTACTAAACTGAGCCCAAATCTGTTATTTTATTGATGCCACGTACCCCCACTGAAGTTTTGCACAATTGCTTCTTCATTCCTGAAACATGAAGTCAGTCCAACGGGACTCAAAGCTATGCTGTATTTTCCATTTTTCACTTCAAGAAATATTACAAATACGTTACCATGTATGTGGGATTTTTTCTGCAATCATAATAACAAACCAATGTTTTCATAATGTCGCCATAAACCGCAGCTATTACCTCACACAAGGGCACCATGTTTTGGCAATGCAGTGCAAATACTAGGAACAATTTCACCATCATCTTCCAAAATAATTCTTTGAACACGCTTCCCAAAATACTGTAGCAACAAAAGCTCTGGTGCTTCATCCCTTCCCTCCACCTTCTTGATGAATGAAAGCAAGCAGTGAAACAAACAGTGACCTCCTCTCTATTTTGTTCTTAAAAGGACCTGAATCAGAGTTATCTACCACTAAATCACACTGAAATCAATAGGAAATATTCCAAAATGTGGAGAATTTACATTTACATATTACATTACATAATTTAACCTGTGCCTATACCACATTTGGTACCTGAGCAGTGGGATGGTCTGGAGCAAAGTCTGCATCACATCAAATGCGTAAGTAGTGATTCCATTTTAATGTGGCAACAACACTATTCATTGCATGGAAAACAACATGAAAATAGGTGGATGTTCTTTTGTTTGTGTCCTGATCTTATGGCAGGTCTAAAACCTACAGAACTTCAGAGGCACCAAAGCCACTCAGAGACTAACAGGACCAGCCTGTGTGTGTGTGTTCCAGCAACCTTATTCCTCATCAGATTCTACTCAATATGGTGTCAAGCACCTTACTGTTAATAAGGATTAAACCTACTTATAAAGCATTTCTAGAGAACGCATCACTGTCAGGCCTGATTAATGGTTCCTGAAGTCTACAGCAGCTAGGCTGTGTTTCTTATATATCCGAAATATGACCGTGTATTTGCATTCTGGGTTCTTTCTCAGTTAAAGCCAGCGCATGCAAAATAAATTCCACAATCCCACATTCTGTATACAAAGGGCATCACACATATTCTGCGAATTAAGCTATTCTCCTGAAATTATCTTAGTCTCACACAATCACACTTCAAACACTCCATATGTCCAGTTTGGTTATTCCTCCTTTAAAAAGCTAATAAATGTAAGACTTAAATGTAACTGTATTTCATCTAAAAACAATTATGTGCGGTACTTTGTGCCAGGAAAAGCATCAATAGGAATCATTAACAACGCTTTCACTTTATTCTCGTCCCGTTTAATGGGCCCAATCCAACATCCAAGTTAAGTCAATGAGAGCTTTATAATTGTTTTCAGTAGGAGCTGGACAGAGCCCTGTGATCATGTGGGGGCTTGTGAAAGGAGGCAGAATGACGAGCAGGCCCTCTGTCTGTTCACATCACAATACTACAAAGGCAGAAGAACAAACTTCCCCGTGATGCTCGAGTCCAAAGCCGCATAGGAGCAAGTTACAGAAGCTTTGGAGGTGAGGGCAAATGCTGATCTATGCACTCACTCAGCCCTTGTCCTCTTTTCTAAGACTACCAGTGAGCGCATCGAAAAATGTGATGGAAGTTCTCATTTGCTGAAAACCAGACTGAAGCGAGATGCTCAGTGCCTGGCGAGAAGCAAATCCTTGCTATAACTCCCCTGAAGTGTTCTAAAATTTTGAAAAAAGTATGGAAGATCCACCACTACACATACCCTCTCATTCAGCAGGCTTACTTTCATCGCAAAAAAAGAACAAGTGATCTGAACAAAGGTTCACAGCTACAACGCATGCGTATTGCTTTATTGAACTCTACCTGATGAATGGTTTTAAAACACAGGTCAGTTTATTTCAGGCACTTGCTTTGACGTTTCGTATGGATAAAAGTAAGGACAGAGGGAAAATAAGCTTTTTCCCCAGGCATCCCTGGAAGTATTACAGTTCTAAATAGATCAGAAGCACGATTCAAACTATTAAAAACATTAAATTACTCCTACATTCTAAAAGGACACACAGATTTTTTGTATTAGTTGGCTCATATGAAATTCTTTCACACGCTATTTTTTATTTCCTTACCAAAAATATGCACTCTTCCTTCACGTGTTTGTCCTTTCCTCCTGCTTTCAGTGTTAAATAATACATCAGAATCTTTGAAAATACAGATGTTACAGAGCCTTTGAAATGTAGGAGCCAGCTTCACTGTGGAGACACTCAGAACTGCAGCGAGGGCTTCCTGGAAGGCACAAGCAGCACACGGTGCTTCAAGGGATTTCCAGAGTCTTGTCCTGACCTCACTTCCCCCCCGTACACTGGAGATGGTCACAGAGTCTGATGCTCCATAGCAACGTGGTCCGTGCATAATGTCGACTTCATTTTATTTTGGACTAAAACAATGACAGGCAAAGAAGAAAGCTGAGGTTCATCCTCTGAACCCAGTCACTCACCCCCAGCCTCAGTGCAAATGTGACTGGAGCCTGATGAAAAGGGGGAACTGACCACAACCCAGAAGGAGCCACACCAGATCCACCAACTGCATACTTCTCTGCCCTCTCTCCATCTTAAGCTTTTCCTAAACCATATTTTTAAATTTACTGGGGAGGGCGACACGATGCAGCACTTTGTGTAAAACCAACAGCACGCGACACATCTGGAATTATAGCAGGGAAAAGAAGGGCAAGAAACAAAAAAAGGAAAGAGTCAGCTACTTGTTCAGTCCTTACTAACAGCATGAGGGAACTTCAGTTAACTGTAAATCAAATGAAACAGTTTACGGATCCAACTTGCAAGCTACCATATAAATGAAAAGGAGGACAACGGCAGCCTGTTTCCAACTGCAGCCACACTCCCTTACCAACAGCCTTCCCACCATAACCTGCCATGCACCCGCCCAGGAGCTTCCTGCAAACCACAGTGGGTTGGAGGGATCTACAGAAAATAAAGTGACAATAAATATGACTATGTTACCTAGAGACGGAGCGGGAGGAAGCAAGGAAAATGGTCAGTGTTGACATTAGTCAAGTAGACTTTCCCTTCTGAAATTTCCATGAACACGGGGCCGAATAGTAAAGGTTTCATTATGCATCCACTCGTTACGGAATTTCTGCTTGCCCGTACCAGAACACAGGAGCTCATTCTTGTGTGATCATTAATGCTGAAGGGCGGATCAGCTGCTCTTTCTCACTCCTGAAGAAACCCGCTTTATGGTATGCAACATGAAGAACTGTTCCACTAAGAAGACGCTCGAATAACTTCAGTACAGTCACTACGGGAAAACATGATGGGTTGAGAACTCACTTCTTTGGTTTTGCTTACCATTAGGATCCCCGTTTAAATGGGTATGGAATTTTCTTAATCTTAATGGGCTTGTTCTCATCTCTACTTGTGAGAATCGTGGCACTCCCCATAAAAATGCAGAAAGTATGCTCGTGGGAGAGGAGTGAAAGAAGAGCTGAGGGAGGAAGAGTCAGGATGGGAATAACATACAGGACTGATCCTACTGGTTGGTGGGGGCTGTAACCTTAAGCCTTAGCAGCATTATTTCACATGCGTATTTTAAAAAGTAGTATTTTTCTGTCCATACGTTGTGATTCATCTAAAATCACCGGGCAACTTTTAAGTTCCAGTGCAACAATCATTTTATCTCTAGAGATTCAACTTTATCTTTCTTTCATCATCACAGATGTTCTCTCCCAAAGACAGGCTTAGGCAAATAAAATGTAATAGTTAAAAGCAGCGTTTTCTCAAGACCACATAACAGAGAGAAAAGGAAATCTTTATAAAATGAGAACGTAAATAACAATTAGTCCTTTTATTCACTCTCCTGACATCTCAGAAGCAAACAATCCAGCCCTACTTTTCATTTAGAAGTACATTTAGTGAGAACAGCATTCAGCAGTGTTATGATCTGACATGAGCAGCTCTCTAGACACAGCAGCAAGAAACCTTTAGCCCTGTCCAAAGGTGTTAACAATGCAGTACTAATGTGACACGGCACTAAATGGATGGCCAAACACAGAGGCTTTGTTACATGCAGGAGGTTGCATTTTCATCATCTTTTTCCAAGCGTGTACCTAAGGAAGACACTCTCTAACCTTTTCATTAAAAGCGTTAGAAGCAAAGAAGAAACACATTTTGTCCCGAATATTTTTTTGGATAGGTCTAGAAAGGCAAGGAAAGAACACCTAAATTGCTAACAAAGAATGAAAGCTCCAAATGTTTCTGACTAATTTTTTTTTTGTTTTTGTTTTTTGGGTTTGTTTTCTTCTTTGCACAGCGAATTTTCTTCTGCTTAACCTATTAAGAATTAACTAAACATGGGTTTAACTGGTCTGAGTATCAAATTAATACACACTGGAATCCTCTCCTAACTTTCAATTTTCCATATATTTCACAGACAGCCTTTTACCAAAGATTTCATACAGTCTCATTCATTCCAAATCTTGTTTATAGATGAACTGGGTCAAAATCATTGCATCATTTATGCTATCAACTTTGTTTTCTACCTCTGCATCACTGAAGGAAAACCGTGGTCCCGATTTAAAGCTGTAAATTCAGATCAAATGGGAAAGTGTTAAATTCAGAAGGGCTTTTGGTCCATTAACTTCCATGCTGATTTGACACGCTCTGCAGTGCTTGGGCAACAGACTCTGCTACACAACGTATTCCTAAGCAAACAGTGCTTTGTGTCATAAACCATCTGGGGTGTCAGCTCCAAGGGCCACTCATCCAAACTCCTCTGATACGTTTGGAAATGCTGAGGTGCATAACGGAAACTTTTCTCCACTGCAAAATCCCTTTTGCATGAATAAGAAGGCACTGCCATCGCAGGAACGATGGAAGGAGCAAAATTTTGGCTGAGGCAGTTGTTTTCATTATTCTGCTGAAGAAAATCACTGGATACAGAAGCTTTCTGAAAACACCGATTTTTCTAAGGTACCAATAAAAGTGATACCATTCATAACCTGGACAGTGCTCCCTTTCATATCAGAGCCTATGGTTGCAAAGCTAAGTGCCAAGCAGATGGTTGAAATCTGTTTTGTATAAAAAGTGTGCGCACACACGGTTTTTCAGATCCAGTTCTTTGTATTCATATTCAGGCCTAGGTTCTAGCCATCAAAACACTGGCACCGAAGCAATCATTAGCAGCATTTTAGGCAACTGGCAACTAAGGTATTCACTGTTCTTCACAAAACGTTCAGCTAATATCTCCCAGATGTATAATTAAGGCAAAAGATCATCTTTTTAAATTGGTATCAGTGCTTTGGATGGCCTTTCAATAGACTGCGTATGTATGCAAAAAGCTATTTTATTTATCTTCTTTTAAAATAATGTTCTAACTTCTATTGTGATCTAATTGTTTGTAGCTGCTTTTAAAAACACAGGCTTCCATATCAGACTCTACACAAGTATAAAAACAGCAACTTCGTTCATCTTCTTTTTTGCCTTTCCACTAGACACCGAAAAGGAAATTCCCTACGTTACTTTAATAACAATTATCTGCCTTTCTTATTTGATGACCATTTATCAAATGACGTGCTTGATTTGTTTTAATCGATCTAATGTGAAACATACGATAGGCTACGCCTTCCTGGAGAGGTCTGAGTCCAACCAGGGTCACAAGCCCCCAGCACTGCTGATGTACACTGGGCAGCCCGCGGCACGGCACCGCCGGATCAGGCACCTCTCCCAGCTCACCCGAGAGCAGGCTGCTCACCGTCACCAACAGCAGATCCAGAATGCTCCCTAGCATTTTGAGCCCTGCTGTCTGCCCAGGGTTCTCGTGGAATCTGGGAGCTGCAGACAATAATTTGCCTGGTGACAAATTAACAGAGGTCACCGTTTTGACAACCGAGGTTATCAAACAAATGTAGACTGCATTTTTTACACAGCGGTCTCGCTTCAGACCTCAGTGGGCACAACTGGGAGTCGCTACCTTTGAAAGCACACGGTTTTCGAAACAAAGATTAATTCTGCGTACAGTGCCAAGTCTACAAAGGCCCAGATGTTAGCTCTGATGGAATTCAGGTGAATTTTCATCACCGCCAGCCTGATCGCACCTATCTGCCAGGGATACAGTGTTGTTTGGGATGAGTGGTTAGTTAACATCTCCTCAAAGCACACTCATATGGAACTTCTGAAATCGAGAGGTTTGTGGAGGCATGCAGAAACCTCTCCCAGTACTCGAGAAAGTCTGACTATGCTGCAACTGATGCAAGTCAGATGCAGGTGGAGGAAAGCCAGGCTTCTGCTTCACCATCTCCACACTGCTCACCACTCCATGCCTCACTGGTGACAAACACCGGCCTTCTTCACAGAGTTGAGCAGAACATTCATTAACTAGGCTCACATTTTAGGACCCGACACTGAGCTCCAGCGCAGCGAGTCCAAACACTCGGTGTGAATGAACACCTTTTAAAATGATGCCTTGCCTGGTCCTACCACAAAGCAGCGCTTTGTGAACACACTGCTGAATACTACTACTGAAATACCACGGAACATGCCTGATTATAATCCATTATCTTGAAAGTAGTCTCCCTCTTAAAAATCTTATCAAAGAAAATAACTTGATGGCTCAGTCATAATACTCACAGGCGACACAGATCAAATCCGCCCAGCACTCCTCAGTTTATTCTGCATGCTGCAGAGAGAGTGGGTAAGAGAGGCAATGCAGAGACTAGACCCAAACCTGCCTGCAGACCTCCCCAGTTCTGCCCTACTCTTATTAAGCGTGGTTGGAAATGGAAAAAAACGTACTGAAATGGATTAGAAAAACTTTTAATATGAATAACAAAACAACTCCTCCCTTTTAATAAGCTTATCTCACTTCCTTCATTTTAGATCTCTGTGGCACATGTAAAAAACAGATGTCAAATTCGCGGGCAGGGATCACGGTGCATTTTGTGCTCTGTGCCGTGGTTTTTGCTTTTCAGTAAGCTGGTTTCTTGCAGCAGTTGCCTACACTGCTGTGTTCAGTGGAGTCTGCTCCTCTCATTAATAATCTCCATGCAAAGAACTTTCTCCTGGACACCCCCAGTGTTCGGTCCTTGGTTATAAAACATGCGACAGTTCCTGTACGTGTGGCTGAAGATGTTAATTGTTCCCCAGGATGAAATCTTTCTGGTCTCTCAGATGCACACGTCGTTTCCCCACTGACTTGTAACCATTGCCCACACTCCCCAGCTGTCCCCAGGTAGGATCATAGCACCAAAGCTTCCCCCCAGAACTAAGGGGGTCCAGAGTCTGCATTCCCTGCCAGCCCTCACTGCACGGCTTGAGCTGTAAATATTTCTGTACTTCACACCATTAATTATACTCCAAAGTCCCTGCTTTACATATTTAAGTAATTTCAATATTACATTTTCATCTCACTGGAAGGAGACCTTTAGAAATTATAATTGGGCTGACAGAAATCTGTAATTTGCAGTTCTTTGGAGCTCAGGAATGAAAAGGATGGTCTCGAGGTTAAAAAACAGGACTAGCAGCCAGTACCTCTGCCTTTTACACCCACCCGTGCAAACCATTTTGTGACACTGTCCCTCAGCTTTCCCATCTATAGGCTGAGGCTAATCTTGCTTCTCAATCGAAAGAGCACAAAAATCTTCACGACTTGTACAGCGATGTTTTCTGAATGCTCTGAGTTCCTAATCAAAAGACATTACTTCAACTATTAACATGATCAGTACTTCCAACAGTAAAGCAACTTCTAAATACACAAAAAACGTACAGATATAGAATACGCATGCATGTACATCACTCGATTTATAAACTCTAAAGCATGGTTTCAGGACTGAAATCTCACTCATGAACCATGCTAGGGATCTCTTACCTACACCCTCCGTTTCTGAATTTTTCCCATACAAAGACACATTGATATTAGTCTAAGCTCCAAGCACAAAGGCTGCTCTGTGGAATGGCAAGAAACCTTCTTTTTTGTGTTTGTACTGTGACGAGCATAATGGGGTCCTGATTTGGGATGCCTGCACTCTACAAAAACAGACTAAATCAATGACACCAATACACATGCAGAGTATCTATAAAGTAGATACATGGCATACAGGACAGCAGGACAGTATTCTTCCCAAACCTTGCGCGGCGTTTCAGGAAAATACCATAACCCAGTATGCTTTATGAGCCACACAATTAGGTTGAGAGTTTGGGCAAGAAGAGCAAACCTGAGCAGAAGGTACAAATTAGAAGCAAAGGATGAGAGTTTTCCACTGAGAAATGCTGCCACGCTCCCCTCAGCCGCAAAATCAGAACCAACCCGATGTTCATACAGCTTCAACAAAGATGAGAATCAATAGCCACCTCTACAACACACTGTCCATAAATAGCTCCTTAAATCTCCAGAACCTGTGAGCAAAAGACAAACCAAAGTCTGAACCTGAAAAGACAGCTGTATTTTCTATAGCTCTGTGTATTTCAAACTCTGAAGCCTGGGTATTCTTAATGGAAGTGGAAAAGAAATCTACTTGGCTTTACTCAGCAACTGCAGAAGGAAACAGTACCAAAAGAACTGTGTTGCATGTTCTGTTTTCACTAGATTTCATTTAGCCTTTCAGTTCTATTTCGGTTTTGTTTCATTTAGCTTTTCTTTTTTTATTTTAAATCATCATCATATTTTGGTGATTCACATTTCACACCAGCACAGGAACAAGTCATGTAAACACAACACAACAAAACGACCCAGTTTGTTAATAGACATGCCAAGCGGGTAAGAACATCCTTCCCTCCGCCCTTACCAACCATCACCTTCCCACACATCTCATCCCCATCCAAAAAAGCCTCTGCCCCAGCGAGGCCACAGCATCAAAATTTAGGGAGAAAACCCTATGAATAGAAACCTGACTATATCTTCGGAGAAAATGTTTCCAAGTCTTGCTTTATACAATGTGCCTGCAACAAAGCCGTTGAGGGAATTTCTCTAGAAGGAGACGGTTTTCCTGCAGTCGGACACAGTGTGGATACTGCAGTGAGCAACGCCCGCTCCCAGTGCCCGGCCCCACCAAGGAGCTCCAACCCTAACACAGGCAGCCTGACTCCAGCAGAGATGGGACGCAGCACCTTTTCCCCATCGTTCAATCTTGTTTTGAAGCAAGGAATGCCTCCAGAATGACAGCATTATAAAAACCATATGCGAAGCTGTGTGCGCGTCTTTCAAGGCTGTGATGGGCTTTGGTGGCTTCCCACTCCACGGAAGCACAGCCCCTTTGGGGTGCTCAGCAAAGGGCAGGTAGTGCAGCCTAATGCAACGATGCAGCAATGGAATACAGCACACTGTGAGGAACACACGGTGACTGTGTGCTATTCTAGGCTCATGATTTTAGTTGGCCAGACAGGAGAGGTGAAAGCTTTGCAGTTAACCAGGCTACAGAAGTACAAACAAAGTTCTGAATGGTTCCACCATCTTCCATCCTCCTGGCCCTGTGCTGCCTGTGGAGTTGGCAAGCAACTCTGGCTCACCGTCAGATAGATCATCCTCTGCCCATGCCCAACCTGCGAGGTGAATGGATGGAAGATGGGACCTTTTTTCCCCACATTCTTAAAATCAAGAAAACAACAAGCTCAGAGACAAAGAAGCCAAGAGGATGACAAGTCGTATGGGTTTCACTTTACACAGACTACATTCCCAGGTCTTTTTTCTCCAGAGCCATAAAGGTGCTGAAGTTCATCAGATGTAGACAAAGGTCTTAACTACCCAAAATTAAAGCACGCCCCTAGCACAGCATTCCTCACCGCTTGAAAAAAACCTGATTATTCCCACAAGAAAATTCAATTTCTATTCACATGCCACATAGTTTTGCCTCCAAAGTAGTGGAATTATGTTAAGACTAAGTAAGATTCTATGAAGACAGAAACTAATACGCAACAGTAAGACTAAAATACAACCATGCAGAAAAACTAGCACTGAGGTAACATTTTATGATGTACTGAGATCAAATAGCACTAAGACACCCATATCCTATGGAAAAAAAAGAAAAAGAAAAGAAAAGGCAAACAAGTCAGTCTGTATGAACTTGAGAAAACATGACAGCAAAGTACCGGCAAAACAGGAATAAAATAAAATTATTACAGATCTCAAAGAAGAGCTTTCGATGTGAAGTTCCACACTGGCTCTTTCAAGTAACCAAAATCAGAAGTATATAAAGGCGATCGGGAAACATACCAAACACCAACAACGCGATTACAATATAGCCTTCATACAATTACAGTACAGCCTTCATAGTTAACGAACGGAACAACTGAGAAATGTTACCTGATTGATCCCACACCACTTTTAAGGGAAACAAGGTCAATGCCAACGTCAAACTTTCGGAGTGAGCCCCAAGCTTGTTCTCATGTTCACTCCGCCTGCGTTCTACAAGTCAAACATTGTACCACCGCGCTGAACAAATGGCTTTTTTTCCTTAAAGTGACGGAAGGACGAGCCGGAGAGAAGTGCCTGGACGGACCCAGCGGAGGGGGCAGGAGAACGCGGAGCTCTCCTCGCAGCATCCCGCCCCCGCCAGCGCGCAGCATGGCAGCCCCGCACCGCGGGCAGCGCCTCGCCGCTCCTCCGCTGCCCGCAGCGCCTGGTACGGCCGGCAACGCGCGTTCTTCCCCCTCCCCGCCTTTCCTTTTATTTCTTATTTTTCATCTCAAGAATAAAGAAACACCGCACGCACCCTCGAAAGAAGTAATAATAATAATAAAAGCCGTAACGCAGCGAATTACTCTCACGCGTCTCTCCATCCCCACCCACTGCGCCCAGTGCCACGAGCAGCGCTCCCCGCAGCGGGAGCAGCCCGGAGGGGCCGGGCCTCCGGTGGGGCCACTCTCCGGCCGAGCCCGTCCCGTCCCCGCGCCGGGGTCCCCGCTCGCCGCCCTCATGCGCCCCCCTGGCGGCCCAGCGGGGAGCGGCGCCCGCAGCGCAGGCCCGGCCGCCGGGGGACGGGGCCCGCCGAGTGCCGCCTCGGCGTGATGGGGAGGGGAACGCGGCCCGGAGCTCCCGAAGTCACTCCGCCGGGCGAGGCGGTGCGAGAGCGGGACGGAGCCGCTCCGCTGGCAGTTCCCAAGGCAAGCAGGCGGCCAGACGCAGCTTTGCTGCTCCTAGCAAGCACCGGAGCGTCGTGCGCTCTCCAAGATAGATGAAGAGCCGCGAGTACTTTCAAAGGGAAAAGCTGCTCGGGATGTTGCCTGCTTAGCATCAGCGGGGACGCACCGCAGCCACCAACGAAGCGCTGCGAGCACCGCGGGAGCAGAACTTGTAGGCACTGCGCGCTGGCAGCGTGCGCAGGTACACGACCGCGCTTCTCCCCTCTGCTGCCGAGCTCGTTTCTGCAAACCAGGCCCGAGCAGAACATCAACAGAACAGACAGAGCCGAGAGGATGTCAGACTCACTTCTGCAAGAGTCGTGAAGGCAGAGGCACGCGTCAACTTGAAGGTATCCTACCCAGCATCAGGAGATCACATCACACGAACGCCCATCCCATCATCGGGGCTCCACGTTCACACACCTCAGCGGGGCACTATGTGCCTCTTACAGCATCAAGCCCTACATGCTTGTTAAAAGCTCCCCAAGAAGCAGTAAATATTTTGTAAACTATTTCTGTATTTCAGATCTCCGGACAGCAAGAGGAGGAACAATTCCTCTCCTTCCCAAAGGTACCAATCACAAACACTACACGCACAGACACTGCGGAATGTGTGGTGGGAGAGTGTGTGTATGTGTTTGTGTGTATCTTAATTAACTCCTTGAATGCATATGATGAGCCAGCCACCCAGAATTAGCAGTGCCAAACTCCCGACTCGACTCGAACACGGTGAGCACAACAGTGGGATTGTGAGGGCTGCCGTGTCACTCAGCCTTCTCCCGCTTGGGCTTTTTTTGCTCTCCAAGACCGGGTCACAGTCACAGCAACTGGTAAACTGGGGAGACGGTCATTAAAATCTATAACCTGTAACAGTCAACTTCTTCCCCGGCAAGCGTGAGCACAGCAAGTGAAACGAGCGCACACAGGATGCTAACGAGTAGCCGGTGAGTGCATTCATTCCTTCAGACTCATCTCAGAAAAATGAAATCGCACCCATTTCTGTCACGGTGAAGAACCACCGGCTGAAACCTCCGTTTGGCACTGCATCCATTCTCCAGACCCCAGAACCGAACACACAAGCCACAGAGGCATCTTCTGAAAGCAGCTCAGCGAAAGGTAAATGCTACTTAGCCCGCTACTAAAGAAATCTCATTGGCTTACTTTAAATGAAGGAATAATCACTCTTACGTCTACAGGTAGGTTTTGGGCGAGTGGGACATCACTCTGAGCAAGGCAGCTGATAGAAAGGCATTATTCTTTCTCCAAAACTCTCAGCAAACACAGGAGAAGGAAGAAAGCTTTTAGGGTAACTTTAGCTAAGAAAAGCACTTAGGAATACGCAGAGTTTCCTTTTAGGAAAATGATTTCTCCATTTGACAGTGTTGGTACAACCCCAAAATAAATTCAGTGGGAGTCTGAAATGACTCGTGCAGCAAAGCGGCGCAGCAGCTAAGTATATTTCTCTCCTCCCAGCAGAGGCTTGCTTTACATCCTCGCCTCTCCCTTCTACGTGCTTGCTCACCAGCACACAGAATGCTTCCAGGGCACAGAACCAGTGACTGGCGATGCTGAACTTGTTCTGCTGTCCCCATCCCACCGCTCGGTCCATCTTTTTTGTCAGCCTCAGCTCTGCCTTTCTCCTGAGGAAGCACTAACCTCGCCTTTCCTCTTCCACACACACTTTACCTTGAACGAGTGTGTCAAAGGAAAGGAAAGAAAACAGAAAAGAATGAAAGAGAGAAAAGGAAAGGATGTCACTTGGTCCTGATGCCTAGCTGAGGCTCTCTCTCAGTCTACAGAGAAATGTAAATATGCAGTAATTAATTTGGGTTTAAGAACATTCCCTACACTGGGGACATTGTTAAGCAGTCGCTTTATCTATTTTTCATTTACCAGATTTTATTAAGACATTAAAACTTTATGTTGGGCATTTCTGAGATCTCATCATTCGCTACATTTCACAGCTGCCTGCGACGGTCCCAGCTAAATTCTCTCTACGTTTCCATACAGCAAACTTTCTTTCTGTTGTGGCCGTACCTGGTATATTTAAGTACAACTGCCCACCATTAGAAACACGAAAAGCAATGGAAGAGTTGTTATTTTTGAGGCATCTAAGCCCATTCAGAGTGCCACAGGTAACTCCCAGCGTGCACCCTACGAGTACCCCTGCCCCACGAAACAAGCGGAGCAGTTTCCAGTTACAATTACTCCCTACACCCCCCTGCAAACCTCATCCCCCGCATGCATTGTGGTGCTCCCCTGCGCCAGGCAACAGAGCCACCACAAACAGGAATAAAGAATCAAGGAACTTCTCCGGCAAGCACAACAGTCCTTGCATTTTTGGCACGACAATTAATTATACATGCCGGTTCACAAAATCTAGTGCAATTTACTACTGCTGCTGAATGAATTAATGAGTGTTTATCCGTCTGACACTCGGGATCATTTTCATTCCAAGTGTGTACCGTGAATGCCCACAGTAATGACCACAGCCGCCAGAGCAGCCCCACCTCCTAAGCTTCCCCAAAATTGAGGTGTCCAAAAGTTTTGGTGCTGCCTGCAGCCCCCCAGGATGCACCCAGACATCATGGGGGGGGAGGGAGGAGAAGGAGAGGGACCCTCCGAGTGATGTGCAGGCGCTGAGAGCTGCGCTGCGGGCACTGAGTCTGACAGTCCTGTACCTTGCTGCTCCACTCCAGCAGGGAACAGTGGGAGAAGGACAGCAACAGCACAACCACAGCGGTCATGCAGATATGACGTTTGGGACCCCAGTGGTTGCACAGCTGTGCTCCAGGAGCAGCGTCTGCTGCCAATGAGGGATAACAACCTGCAACAACCGCCTGAAACCCCGTCCCCTCCACACCGTGCCCACATACACACATGAACCCCACAAGCCCACGTGTGTCTGAGCATCCGTGGGGGAGAGGAAGCGCATCCTCATGGCTGGCTCCTGGCAAACAAGCATCTGTGACATGGGCAGGGGCTGCTCTGTGTGCCCGTGCAACTCCAGTCAAACACACACCGTGTAAACAAACGGTAATGATTAACAGAGGCATTGGTTGGGATTACCAATTCCAACTGCGGGGGGAAAATTGTAAGAAAATAAATAATAAAAAAAAAGTGATGTGTCCCGAGGTTCGTTTTTATTGCTTCCCACTCCTACTGCTCGCTGTTATCTGTGCAGCGAACGGAGAGCGGTGTATTGATTATTTAACTGGAATGTGCACAGAAGCAGCACTGGGATCCCTGAAAACGAGACAGACGCCTACAAAAACGGAGCGGAGGCACTTGCTTTATTTCTACAGGAGATGTTTTGTCCAGAACGATTTGTTTGTATATCACATTTATATAAACGCAGAGAGACTTCAGAGGAAGAAAAGTCCACCAGCAGGGAAATGAAAGGACCCCATTCTGCCTCCCCGGCTCTATAAGCACACTGCACACCACAAAGTTCAAAGAATAACCCAACCCGCTCGCTCGGACATGTCTGGATGGGACCTCGGTGAGGCCAACTGAGTACTTTCATCTGTCCATTGTAGGGACAGAGGCACTGCTGCGATGCCGCATCGCTTCAGCGGAGCAGCACCAGCAGTTTCCTCAGGTAGTTGCACTAAGTTGGTACGACGCACGTGTACGAAAGCATCTTCTTCTGTGATTGCAATGGTAACAAAGCACAGAAAAAAGCCCAGTATTCCACACAAGTCTGGAAAATCGGTGGCAGGAGGGCAACGCGGGGAGCCGCACCGCACACCGAGCCCACTCCTGGCAGAAAAGCTCTCTGCTTGCGGAAAGAGGGCAGAAAGCGTTAAAATAGTTCTTTTCTGCACTTCCCAATTTCGTTTCTCTGCGATGCCTCAATTCGGGCGCTCCTTCCCGTCCTCCCCTGCCCGCTCCCACCCGTTCCCTCCCTGCCTCCCCTCCGGAGCGCTCCGAGCGGCGAACAGCTTGCCTGAGCATATTTGTACCCAGCTGGTCTAGCACCTAGCTCGCACCGCACCGCCGGATACAACCAAATGTTTATACAGGAGGGAGCTCTCACCGAGACGAGCCCCCCCGGCAGGGCATCCCTCGCGGCCGGGCACGGCGGACTCGGAGCGGCGCGGGGTCTGCCCGCAGCCGGGGGGGCCGCAAGTTGGCAGCAAGTTTCCCGGCCCCGCGGCGGAGGGCCGGGCCCGGAGGCGGCGCGGCCAACAAAGGTCGGACGGAGCGGTGCGGAGCGGAGCGCTCCTGGAGCGGCGGCCCCAAACTTTGCCGGGAGGGCACCGCGCCGGGTGGGGACCAACCTCCCCCCTCTCCGCGCCGAGCGGAGCGGAGCATCCCCGCATCCCCCCCCC
>VXAB01006127.1:494239-532357 GCA_013399175.1 Odontophorus gujanensis | reverse complement strand
CTTTGGGGAGGGGAGGAAAAAAAAAAAAAAAAAAACGAAAAAAAAACCCCACAACAATCAGGCATTGTTCCGCGGGAAGAAAAGCAACTTTGACAGATTGAAATATAGCAGAGGCCCCTTCAAGGAAACCTGTAAACAACTTGTCACTCACTGCCGCTCCGCGCAGCGCCGCGAGCCGCCCTGGCAGCGCAACCGGAGTTGCCTCCGCTCCAAACTCCATCAGACGGCCCCGCCGTGCGCAGGGGGAAAGGTAGAGGCGTGCGGAGCGACGCGCACACGCGCAAACAACAACAAACGCGGCTCTGCCCTCCTCCGCTGGGGCCCTTCCCCTGGGGACACTCCACTCTTCCCTGCACCCCTTTCCCCCAGCGCGACCCCAAACGCGCTGCCCGGGGAGACGCGTGGACGGAGGGAACGGAGCGCGGGGCAGCGCCCGCACCAGCGGCGGAACGCCGGGCCCGGCCGGCATAGTGCTGAGAGCGGGGAAAAATGTGAGAAAGGGAGAAAAACCCCACAGAGCACAACGCACCGGTCTCCTGTTCCCCAGTACACACACCCACGGAGCTATCCTCCATTCTTTCCAGTTCCCCAACCCTAATTCCTTTCTCTCTCTCTGCTTTAATTTGCAGCTGGACAACATTAAAGGCCTTTAAAGCCCACGAGGGTCTGACCCCANGGCACATCCACACGCAGCAGCCACGAAGTGCTCTATATGGTCATGCCCACCGTACGAAAGAAACCCCCCAAAAGAAAACGGTGTTATTTTTATTAATACTGAACAGCTACCCTATTTAATCCCCCCTCCTCCATGCACGTCGTAAGCCAGCAGGCTCAGGCTGGGGCAGCTCAGTCCAGCGCTGCACGAAGGCACCCTTGGCCTCACCCCCGGATGAACGCTTCTGTCACCCCAAGGAGCACGGCCCCACTGGGGACAGGCACGGGGCCCAGCGCGCTGCTCGCACAGGAGGATCCCCCAGGCTGCCCCCGGCCCGTCCCCCCCCAGCCCATCCCCGGGGCTCTGCCAGCTGCTGGCAGGAGGGAGACCTAATGGCTCCTCGCCGTGGGGCAGCTCTGCCGATTTCCTCCAGTAGCCCCTGGCTAATAATATTTTCCACAGAGGTTCATTCATGGGAGTCTGACAAACCTCGTTACTATGTACAAGGATTTTTATTTGTTATTTAGTAGCTAGCCCTTTTAGGACAGCTGTTAGGTAGACACCGAAAAGGCAGCGGATGATTAAAAAGAACAATTCCACATACTTTCTCTTTCATGTGAGTGTCTCAAACCACGTTAAGTCTCACATTACTCCTCTGCAGGTAATAAATATAATTAGGGCTGATTCCAAAACTTTATTTGTATTGAAAAGTATCTCGCTCCACAGGGGCTCCATTCAAATCAGCAAATCTCTGTGTGGAGTAGGAGGCTACTTAGGAAGAGAATTTGGCCTCAAATAAGGAAATCGAGATGCAGACAGGCTTAGCAGCTTGCCCAGGCTGACACCGTTAGCCAACTGCAGCAACGGGATGGGAAACAAAGATCCACGCGCCTCAGCCCACAGCACAACTCGTGCTGCTGAAGTACACTGTATGTTTTCACTGCTTTCCTCAGAAAGGCGTGATTTTTTACACGCGGTTAAAGCACATTTCATCCCTCTGCTCATACTTGTGAGGGCCCCCAGCCTTTTCCCTTTGACTGCTCCTCACCAAATGCTGCTCCTCCTCTGCTATTCCACACACTGCTCCAGCATGCTTGCCCTTGGCCCTGGGAGCTTCCTACAGTCAGGAGCTCCAGCTGTAGGGAGACGAAGATGACCTTTTTTTTCAAGGTTTACAACAGCTCTGGGACTACTGTATTCCAACTGCACATTAGCCCCATCCAGCTCTCTAACCTTGCATCCTTATTCCAGCTCACCTCCACACCACAACTGCCCTCCTCTGTTCATGTGTATTTATCTCTTGCTATTTTGCCTCCTCTTTAAGCACCATTCAGCACAATGTGTCATGCCCAGCATACTGAGGCTCCTCAGACAGCTCTCTGCTGCCATGATTACATACCAGAGCAACTGCCATCTACATCAGGAACTATGGAACAGGACATCAGCCAGACCAGAACCATAATAAAAAGGAAAAAAATACACATGAGAACCCACCAACAAAGAAATGTTGGGGGAGAAAACAAAGATAAATGAGCAAGAGGGAGAGCTGGGAAGGAGAGAGGAAACACAAGGAAGAAAGAAAGGAAGCCGAGATCATTCCTCTGAATATTTCTGACATAAAGCATTCTTTTCCCTTACCCTAGCCTTAGCTTACAGCACTTACTTTTACCCCACTGTATTTGCTGCTAAGTGCCTATCTCCTTCTCCCTAGGTTCCTTCATCATGTTTTCTGAGTTCCCAGCTTGGTGAGAAGAAGCACGGCTGAGTCCAAAAAGGAGAACAAAATGTTACCGTTATTGCTGTATTAATATCATAGTACTGCATTATTGTATGGATATTACTGTGTTGTTACAGATTCATCTGTAAAATGACGTTCTCACAGAACGTTCAACTACAACTGCAAGAAGCATCAAGCTAAACAAACAATTTGAGGGAATCTTTGAAACCCTCCTACGGTCATCTTGAAATCTTGCTTCGTAGAAATTGCCAGGATGTAGAACAAAAGCTGCCACCTTATCAGAAACTGGAGACAATGAGGAATTTGGAATCAATGACGAATCGACCCCAGCTGAAACTAAGACAATGCATAACCACAAACACTGTTCAGCTCTTCCCAAGCTGAGAATTCAGGACGTAAGTCCAAATACTTCCACTGGATGAGAAAAATGAAGCCTCCCCCTGCCAGCTCTTCCCCTCTCATTTCTCTTGTTCTGCTTCCTAAAGACCAAAGAGGTTCAGGCAAAACAGGGCAACTGGGGTTGAACCGAACCAAAAGGCTCTGACTTTCATTTAGGTGAGGGAAACAACTCAAATTATGAACTCTTATCTGAATTTTTGCACATTAGTGACTTTTTGTTGCTATTGTGGTTCTCCAGTTCAAGAGGTGAACCAAAAAATCAATTATCCACCCAGCTCAAGTTAGAAATACCATAACCCCAGAATATTACATAGATGGAATCCACAGATCTTTATATACAAGCAAGTGGGCAGAAAGAAAGCCTTAAACTGAGGAGATTTGAGATGATTTAAAAAAAAATAATAAAAATAATCAAATGATAACACTTCAGCCTGGTGCCTTTGGCAGCTGCTGCAATATTGTAAGTAAAGGAAGTGCTGGAAAATAAAGTGAGCTTTTCATGTTTTGTTGTTTCCACTGTAGGTTTTAATAATAGTGACCTACAAAGTCCAAGGAAATGTAAGATATTCCACAGAATGATTTACTGGAAAATTCTCATAGAAAATATGCAAAACTCTGAAAATCTTACATGGGGTTTTCTTTTTTGAGGAATATATCCAAAACAACTACAGCATTAGGAACAAAACTCTTCACATTTCTAAGATAGGGTTTTTGGAACAGGTTAAGAGAGAGAAAGAAGAACAGAGTGGGGTTCATGCAGTTACTATGAAGAATATCTTGCAAATAATGAGTGCTTATTTCAGAGTATGGAAATGTTTAGCTACAATGCAGTTTGGATCATATGCTTCGGAACAGATTTTTCCTTTCAGTGTGCATGCCTAACTGCCATTTCCATTAACGGGAATTAAGTACATGTGTCAAGAGAAGAAGTTAACTCTTAGAAATATAACTAATCTATGCTTTTTTTAAAAGAATGTAAATGCCACATCAGGCATGTTTGGTGTTGGCAAAACGGAGCGCTGAATATAGGATCGCAAAATCTGAGAAGGCGGTCTGGAGGACTGAAATTTCTGTGCTATTTAGAGTTTTTCAATTTACTGAATTTCTTCAAGGAAAAGTAAAACCATCTCACTTGCAAGTGAGAAGCCCTCATTTATCAGCTATTTACCCGCAGTTTCAGCAGGGGCCTATCATTTGCAGCACTCCCCATAAAGGAGGACTGACACTACCCTTAAGGAGAAATCCGAATCTTCATCAAAAACTGGAATTCAAACTTCCTTAAGGGCCACTAAAAATGATTACAGAGCCCCTCATCCCTTCATTAAAATCAGCTCTGCTCTCTTTGAGTTCATTCATCAGCTGAGGTAAAGGTAGCTCAAAACTCGCACAGAAGCAGACTGCAAATAACTATAAATTTTTAGAAACAAAATGACATGTAAACATGTATGAAGTCAAATTACATATATATTTCGACAAAATGTAATTTCTAATTGTTAAAATGAGAGAAAGTAGAGAAGAGACACATTCTTGATCCTGATCCTCACTGACTTGTTCCTTGATTTTGGGTACATCTTGCTTTATTACTTGTCTATACCGTTAGTTAGCTACAGGGCTTCTTGCTGTTTGTCTTAGTAATTCTGTTTTGGACAGAAGCAGCTTGAAAATAAGATGTTAAAAATTAAAATAAATTAAAAAAATTGTGAAAGTACAAAAAATCCCTCAATACAAACAAACAGATAAAAATAAAAATAATAAAAAACCCACCAATAATAATAATAATAAAAAAAACTAACATAAAAAGACAGGGACATTTCCATGGATAGAAACTGTCTTTAAAATTATTGAAGAAGCTAACTGGATTTCAAATCTACAGTTTCTCATCAGGGCTCTGAACGTAAAGCATCGCTAGAGTAAGAACCTGCTGCTCTCTGTCTTTTTTCTAACTTCTCTTTTAAGCACGACTGTTTTGCATGCAAAGTGCCATGCTGATCAAAGCCTGCAGCCACACCTCACCTGCCCTGTCCTGCTCAGGCTGATCCCATCTAAGGGACCGCCCTGCTGCTGCCAGAGTGCAGCCCATCTTTAGCCCCTGGGATGGCAATACCCACAGGAACATCCCTCCTCGGTGTCATTTGGGATGACTGACACCAACATGTAAATGCCTGCCATAGTACACAGGATGATGAACTTTGCTCATTTCATACACATAGCCAACTCCCATCAGACGGAAATGACTCCCTTTTTCCCAGTGTGTGGTTGGGAGAGATTGAGTCTCTTTTGAAAGAGCAACCTCAGTTTGATAGGCAAGCATAAGCCTCTGAGCCCATGTACCTTAATGATACAACTTTGATCTATTTATAAAACTAGATATTAACTGTTGAGCATGATTCAAAGTGCACTGAAATTGAGATCTTTCTGCTTTAACCTAGTGGGTCTTTCTGAGTCCCCATCAACACAGTTCCTGCAGAGTTTATCACTTCAGAATTGTCATTTCCCCAGTAACAATACTATACGAACTCATCCACTGACAAGAACATGGGCATTATATTTTGTCTCTGTGTTCCTGACCTGACGATAATCTGCTCTTCCTAATCTATGCACCAAGGAGGCTGGTTTAAAACAAACAGATTTGCTGCCATTGTTCGTCTGATATCAAACAAGTATCATGCAATTAAAAGCTCAAGGGTGATTTGTAACAATCCACCACGGCTAGTTCTGTGTACTTTCTAAAAGTGTCCCTTCATTTTGCAGTCCTGAGGTTTGCTCTGGTGTTTGCAAACAAAATTTTCCAAGCCTACATGTACCTCTGTTGTCTGCCTCTCTACTTGGTCTTCCAGTGCCACTGGGATAATTTCTTACGATTTTACCACAGGGCTGATAGCCCACCTTCAGCTAACCAGCCTGAGTTCATCTATGTGGGCATGACGCACATAAGCTCACTTTGTGGATGCCTTCCGCTTTAGATACTCATCTGGACTAGAAGAAGAGAGGATGTAAAATACTCCAAAATAATTTTACCATTTTCTATTCACTTTGTATTAGAAGACCCATGAAGAACTAGGGCTTCTGCAAGAAATACCTTCTATCAAAACCAGTTTACAGTTCAGACAAACTGTAATTAAACAAAGAACACAGAAAAGATAAAATTCTTACATGTTGTAAATTGTTTATCAACTTTATTCCTTTTTAGTCTGTATAACCACAAGTATTCATGTAACCACCACACAGCAAATGTTTCAAAAAGCATAGACGCTGAAATGTGTGGTTTTTAAATTCAGAACAGATTTGTAAATACATCTCCTTTCTAATGTACCACACACGTTCGCTGCATAACACACACAGTCTGTGATAAGATTAATACAAATTAGTGTTTATTAAATGCACTCTACTGATATTTAACTTGTTATACATGTCACTGGGAAGATCAAGCTGTAAATTAAGCTATGATTCTAATGACATTAAATGCATCTCTGGAAGGAGTCATAAAATGTTGCTATCTTACACCTTGCACGCTAAAACAGCAGTCACTGAGGATGTTGAATTATGTTACATTTCTGAAGCAACAAAAGTGTACTATATGCATTCGTTTATTTTAATGCAGCTCCGGTGCCATTTTATGAGTGATTTTCCACTCTGGGGTAAAAGCAGAACGAATGCCATTTGGTTCTGTTGAAACAAAAAGCTAAGCTCCCGCTACCAACACACGAATTCCAATTCAGCCGCTATTACAGAGAAATAAATACGCAAGTATGGCATAAAGCAGACTGACGGCTTGTTGTTACCACTAGTTCCATGGAGACTAACTCCTGCTCCTCTTGTTACATGGGACAGCTAGAGGCTGGTGGCATTGCTGGGTGCCATGCTAAGTGCTCCTGGAAACGCTTCTACACTTGGTTGCAGAAACAGAGCAAGTACTGCTACTCTATTTTGAAGTGTATGCGTGGGAGCATTGGAATACCTAGGCCCTAACGCCATCCAGGTACTGAGCGGATGACCTCCTATTGCCTTGTATTAGCTTGTAAGCAAGACAGATTCTCAACAGGTAGCACTGAAGTCTTAGTGAGAATATAAAACAATCAGAAAGGAAATATATATATATATATATATTTTTTTTTTAAAAGCTAACAAGAACAACAGCAAAAAGATAACTGGATTGAGACCAACGTTCATTTAGATTAAAGCACAAAGTAGTTTCTCAGGAATGTTTATCAAAGAAAACTTACATCATCATTTTTTCTTTGCCTGGAGAAGATCCAAGGCTGAGCGTCTCTTCTCTTGCCATCTAACACTGTGTTGAATTCAGACCGCACATTTGTTCACCCGCTTTTCCCCTTAAATAACACTTTCTATTTCTGATGTGGCTTTTGTTTTGTTTTATAAAGTTTAATTTCTCTTTCTTTGTTGATGCATTTTCCTTTTGTCATTATTTCAGTGCTGTGCAAAAGTAATTAGTGACACGATGCCAAGAACTGAACCTCGCAAGCAACCTAAATATTTTGATTCACTGAGAATGCAGTCCATAATTTACAAAGCGCCTGACCCCTGTCGAATAAATAAAATAAATTAGATAACTTCTGCACGTTAACAGCCTTAGCCTTGTGGATAAAAATATCAAATTGCAAAAACAATGAATGCCACCACACCAGGTATCAGAAATACCCTCTCTTCTGCAAGAAACGCAATCCTATTCCTTCATACGTTCTTAGTATTTGACCCCACACGATCAATCCCATCAACCATCTCTCCTAGTGTTTGCATTTAGTCACTGTTTTTTCCTGAGAGCAATGTGGTTCAAACACCACACGAAGATTTCACATATGAGAAGGCCACGGGTGAACCTTGTTTCCTAAAGAATTCTGAGCTAGCAATAAAATGACAGCAGGTGGCTCCAGGAGGGCAAACTGTGGGAAACAAGTGCATGTGTGTCATTGAGTAAGGTATCATGACTTAGCAGTTAAAATATAGCGTGTCCTCACAGTATTCCATGAGTTCTGAGGACCGCAGCTAGCAGTTGCTAGGCACCCCAAGCTGGAGCTCGTGGCTAGACAGGTAGCCTGAAGTGCCTTACAGAATCTTGCATGTTGGGGGCGTGATCTTCAAGACCGCTGAAAGAGTGGGTTTTTTGTGTGGCTAACGTGAAGATCTTGCACTTGGGCACGTAATGTAGAGATAAACACAATTCTTTTATTTTACTTCATGGATATGGAAATACTCTAGAAATCTAGACCAAACGGAAAAGCGCTGCAGAAAAGTCTGTTCTCTACTTTATATTTATCACCATTTCTTCTGAAAGAATGACTTCTGATAATAACTGAAAAAGTAAAATGGAGTAACCTATTTTCCATTCTTGTATTTCATAAAAATGTGTCTTATCTTTTCTCTAAGCAGTCTTTTTGCTTCTTCTTCCTAATCTCAAGATCAGAATTTACTCTGCATCTCTTGAAATATTTCTGTTTATCCTCTATTCATCTCTATGTGGCCTAACACATAAAGATCCCAGTACTAAAGGAAAAGACTTACTACTGACAGATGACACCACTATTATCAGTGTGATTTCTCGTTCCATTTTCAACAACTAAATCTTGTGTTTAGATCATTCCACCTACTTTGGTTAAACACTTCATACGAAAACATAGGTCTGTTTCCATTCTACTCCCTAGTAGTCACAGTGATACTAGAAAAGGGCAAGGTGTATCACAACATTCCTTTTTCTCGCTAGCATGCAATACTATATTTTTATTAACACCACAATCACGGAGCCAACCTACCCATCCTCCTACACTGCAAGAAGAATCCTTCACCTTCTCCCACTCAGACCCTCAGACCTGATGGTTTCTGCCTCAGATGCAAATGTTTCTTAACTGTTTCACTACAATGGTCATGAGTGTTTTCAATTCATTAGTTCAGATTTTGAGTAGCCCCATTGTAAGTGTTTTCCTATGCCAAGTGTCAAGCATATACTTTTAGTTTTGTCCTCTGTCCCTTAGCAGGTTGTATAATTCCCAAAAGTACAACTATAGTTTCAATAGGCCCCTGTGAAGATGTTTTTCAAAAACCTTCTTTATAGGCTGAAAAAAAGTATCTAATGACTGTCCTATACTTTTTGTTGACGAGCTCAAGGAATTACCATTAGACATCATTTTTTTTACAAAAGCTCTGCCGACTGATAGTCAAAATATCACAATACTCATCTATATGTCTCTTAATTTAATGTTTTATTACTCCTTCAATCCATTTATCTAGCAAAGAACAAAAATTCATTAGACTAATTCTCAGCATCAATTCTACTGTTCAATTAAAGAGAAGCAGAAAAATTGCTTTCTCCAACCTTAGAGTTTAGAAGCCAGTATTAAAGGAAAGCCTACCTACTTAGTTAGCGGCCCCATCAATTTTCAGTAGCACATTCTGGTATGTCTCACTGTACCTGGTATTCTGTTGCTCTTCTATTGATGGGTTTAGCACCTCCTTTTCCTTCATTCTTGTCTGTGACAGTAGCTAATCCTTAACATTGTAAAAGAATGGCTACGGGTTAGATTTCCCTCCTAAGTCTTCTATGATGGAATATGACAAGGAAATAATTCATTTTTTCAGCAAAACCTTTATCCTCCTTACCTATTATTATGTGTTAAATACTGAAGAAAAAAATCCTTAACTTTTCTTCTATGCTACACTGCTGAGGGAAAAAAGCGATTTGCAAATGTGATGTGGAAAGTCTTTTAGAAAATACCTGAACTTACTCCATGCAATTTCAGCAAGCCAATCCATTCTCAAGACACTACGCTACTGTTTCGGGTAGATATCTCTTGCACTTCAGGCTAGCTATAAGACTGGAGGATTTTGTGATTAAGTGACACCTCATTCCAATCGCATGCTCCCCTTTCTACTACTGTATACTAGGCAATGCAAACCAAGTGTTCAAACAACTTGGAACCAAGTCCATCTTCTAGACTTGCTAAGCCCTCAGGTGTTGACAAGTTTTCACCATACACTGATTTACTAAGGCAGCTTGTAAAATTAGAAACTCTCTTTGTCAAGGAGGTATGAAACAGCATCAGCTCTCAAAAGCTGAGAAGGAACTATAGCTTCCTGCATCATGCTATTGGGATGGTGATTTTTTGAGATTAAGCCATTATGTAAGAGTTTTAATAGTCTCTGCATACGGTTGAACTACCCCTCAGAAGGAAAAATACAGTATTTTTAGTAATGATCCAGCAATCTGCATTAACAAATCTGATTGCAGAGTTTTGTGCAGCGCTTGCACTATTTTCACAGGTGGGAGAAAAAACACATGAACACGGATGGAAAAGTTTCAGCTGTAACTAAAATCTGACAGATTTTTTCTCAAAAAAAAAATCAATATCGATTTTCTTCTTCTTTTTTTACAAAGCAATTTAAATATTTGCTTCCATTAATATTTTAGTTGTGAACACTGATTTCATTATGGAATTATTGGCAAATATGTACAGTTTCCCTGCTATTCTCTCTGATTCCCATACAGGATGGGTAATGTCACCTATCTCTAAAATACATGATATTCAACAAGAAGTTCGTAGCAGTGCATTTTTAAAGGTTGCTATACTCAATCTCTGTGTACCAAAATGGTTGTTCATATGTGACTATTCAGCTATTAATACAGCAGAGTGAATACACAGTACGGGGGAGACTGAAGCCAGAAAACCTCTTAGAAACAGTTTGTTAGACTATTTCAATTCACAGGTTGACCAAACATGGGAAATAACAGAAAAGAGGATCATCCCCACCTTCACGGGCAGTACAAAGGCAATAGACAAATTACATATGCTTTACTGGGTTCCACATCATGTGGACAGTGAGTCCCATGCATCTTAGTTGTTTTAGCCTGACTGCACACAGTCACTCTTTGCATAAATCAGGAACACCTGTCTAGGATTTTTAGATATTCAGCATCTGTTGCTGAAGAGTCAGATGTTGCTGAGCCATTGCTGGCCATCCAAAAATCTCACAGATCACTGCACAAAGCAACAAGACTGTAGATTATCACTAAAAGCCACAGCCTACTGCCCAATTCCTTACAATTTGCATGCCAACAGAAGCTTTCAGCTTCTCATGTTCACTGAGTCACTTGCAAGACAGAAGAGGATCACTATAAGAAGCACATACAAGCCTCATGCCATCATTTTAACCTGGAAACGAATACACTGACATTTCCTTACCAGCAAGTAAAAGTTTCCTTATGTTTAGATTACAGTCAATTCTTACTTCTGGTGATCCAAAATACATCTGTAATATTGAAGACATCTCCCTGATAATAATCCTTCTACTTATGCCTTTATTCACAAGTAACCACCACGTAAACTTCTTTTTCTGCATGTGTTAAAATTCACAGGGCTGAAGAAAGCATTCACAGAAAGCACTCAGATTGGCTACTGCGATCCATTTCAAACATTAAAAAAAATCACAAAACAAACAAAAAATCATGAAGGGATAAATGCAAAATGCCTTTACGAATATAAGGAATCTATAAAGCCGTCACTAGGTGGGTCCATAGCAATGGATTAGACTTTGAGAGATGTTACACGCAAAACATTAATGCTTAAAACAGACGCAATACAGACCAAAAGAGAGTCTGGAAACAGGAAACCGGAAAATGAAATGGGAGAGATTCTTTCCTCCAGCTGCAGAGACATCGGGCCTTGAAAGCAGGGGGCTGTATTCTGCACTGCTGCCCATCCCTGTGGTTGCATCAGTGAGGAAGACTACAATTCAAATGAACAGAAGTTGCTCACGCTCTTTGGTCAGCAAGTCCACATGCTTCAATAACAGCGATAATTCTCCTTTATGTGGAAGTAAGACTGAGGATGAAAGAAGGTATTTTTACAGACCCAAATCTCTGCATCTTCAAGCCAAAGGAGGAATGCTCCTAATTCATCCTTGAAAGCATTTCTTTGGGGCAGTGAGTGGAAAGGAAAGTGTCATTGCTTGAAGTACTTTCCTCTCAAACTGCTATAAGAGTAGGGTGTGGGTTCCAGGCAGAAAATCTATTAATTTCGGTCTGGTCACCGTTATTCAGATCTGGTAACACTTCAGCCACATGGGAAACCACCCCAGGACGGCCACCATGACAGCGAGGAAGGAACAACAGGTATTTTCTCATTTCTGCTAAGCAGAAGCTCCTATCAGGGTAGAAAGATGATGGAAAATGTGGGTGGATTATTTGGTTCCAGCTGGCTCCACATCACACAGTGAGAAAATGCCACGATCTTTGACAGGTTCATATTAGCAAAAATCAAGTGAAAGATTATGGGACAGCTTCCCATTCCATTATCAAATAATTTGGGGGAGGGAGAAGGGTGGGAGATGAGCGGTTTTTCTTTCTAAGCTCTTCAGGAACTGTCTGTTTTTATGACCCTTTTAGTGCTGAAAGCGTTGTCTCAAGTAAGGACTAATCTCAAACAATGTGAAAGCAAGTCTATTGTCAGACTTTTCAGAAAATGTAAAGCAAGAAGAAATGAGCTATTTTCATCGAGTGAAGCTGTTGTGCAGCAGGTCTAACTTACCGACCAGTGAGAAGTGCCAAGGTCCTGGGGACACTACCAGGCTTAACCATCCCTGCCTACCTCAGGCGTACTCCACCTGCCCAGAGTCCGGGGCTCCATGTCAGTCCCCAGAGACATCAGCCCTTGTCCCAATGAGACTTCAGCAGGGCTGGATCCATCTCCTCACAGCCCTGCCTACCTATAGGCCCACTTCCCAACTTGACCTTGGCCTGGACCCAACCCCAAGGAGATGCCTGATGCCTGGGACTGCCCCAGTGCTCCTGAATGGGGCTGCTGGACAGGCCCTGGCTGGGGTGGTAGAATGGGCATTGGCTGACAGACCCCGCCCAGCCACCCTGGAGAGCCCTTGTGCTCCCCACCCAGTGGCCCCTGGGGAACAGCCAGCCCCTATGTTTTCCATGACGATACATTGTGTGTTGCAACCCACCCATAACACAACTAATAACCAAATGCCAGTAATGAGAGTCAGGCAACAACAGTCACCAATACCTAAATCAAACAAAAATAGTCATATAGTCACATTGGATTGGGTTGGAAGGAACCCCAAAGATCACCAAGTTCCAAACTCCAAGTTGGGCCACCAACCTCCAGATCTGGTTCTAGACCAGGCCTCCATCCAACCTCGAACACCTCCACAGATGGGGACCACAGCATTCACACTTCGAATGTGCTGTTCTCAGCTACAGGCATAAACTCTCTATACACTCTGTAGGTTACTCTAGAAGTAATGCCTCCTATTTATTTCCACAAAAACTATAATAGATACAAAGGGCACAACACTATTTGATAGAACAAATTCTCAGCTACAAAACAATTCTGCAAGATAGTCATGCCACTAACTAGATATTTTCATCAGTGATGAGTAAGAGCCTGCATGGCACACACATTATAATTTTCATAGCTATCTGAAGGTAACCTGTCTTCCATACAGCTGTCACCACTGCTGAAACGCATCACCTGCCGCCTCTCTGTGCTCACATCCACTGTTTGGTCTCCACCAATGTTCAGAAAGCATTGATGGATGTGAATGGGTGCATTTTTTTCTGTGTGAAGGAATTCCATGCCACACATTTGCTCCATAGACACTTCTATGTCATTTTGTCAGACTGCCCCTCTGCTGCCATCTGTCACACAGCAAAAAAATATAACAACGCCGGCGGAAGGTTCGCCTTCTACTGCTGTAACACCAACATCCACCACTGAAGTTGTGGGCCAACATCATAAAACAGGAGGCATTACTTTCGGAGCTGCTCTCGTATATAGAATTAGGTGGTTTAATAGACTGACCAGTGACAGTCAATAAGGAAGTAGTAGGAACAGTATTCAAGTAATATCCCCGGCTGGTGTTTGAATTCAGTGCTACTGAGGAACTGCTCCTTCCTCTGGGGAACCAGAGTTACCTTCTTCTGTCTTTGGATCTTCCCAGGCCATTTCTGTCAGGAGCACAGAAAGGATTACTGAGTTCCTCTGAAACACAGACATGGGAGGAAGAAGAGAGGGATGCAAAAATGGCTCTCTGTGCCCTATATCCACAACAGCTCAATGATGAAGAGCAATTAAATACACCTCAGAAGCTGTGGCTAGTCTTCCTCTGCCTGAAGGCTACAGATTCACACCTTGTGGTTCCTAACAACTTGCCAGGCATTAAAGCTGTGACTACAGACTAGTCAAATGTGGTGAGTCTCCCAAGAAGCTGCTACAAGATGTGAGAAGCCCACTTTGATAGGAAAGGACATGACAAAAAGATGATATACTAACACAGCAGAGGAGGTGCCCAGCCGAGAAAATGGTGCATTGGATTCCAGAACCGATTCTACAGCCTTTTCCTTCATTTTACATTAAACAGCCATGAATGAAGTATTAAGATTAATTACTTAACCCATTATGCTAGGACAGAAATCTCTTTCTGCAGCCAAATTAATCTTTTATGCTTTCTAGACGATTTGAACCATTTCATTAAGAGAACTGCAGATCTCAGCTAGTCCTAGATTACTCTGCATTCTGGTGCTTGGGCTACACTCCTAAAAAGTGAGAAATGCACACCTGTATTCCCTTCAATGAGAGGAGAGACACAGAACAGCATTTTGAGAGACCTCTGAAGAGAAGAGCTGCTACTGTTCATTCATACCAAGACAGCAGCACTTCTGAGTGAGCTTTATTTTAATTTAAAAAAATTCATGCAATTGGGAAGTTTAGGCACAATCAGGGCAGACAGAAGCTAAGTAGAGGTTCTTGGGATCACAAGATTTCATTTAGGCACTTACGTTCTGTCATATTCCACTTTAAACATTCTCAGATCTGAGTCTAAGTGCAGCTTCAATTAAAGAGAACAAGACATTCCCTATGTAAAGAAATTGGATGTGGTTGGAATAAAACTGCCAGACAGGAAAGAGGCTGGAAATACACATAAATGCGAGTTTGAACCTGATATTTAACAACCTCTTAAAATTAGAATCTTTCTAAAAACACACATTTTCTGTAACCTTAATACCTGCTTAGAGTCATTAAAAAGTACAAGGAGTGGCAACAGTTGATTTTTTTTTTTAATTTTACTGACAAATCACACTAAGATACATTCAGAGTTTGTCACATGATTCTTCCAGTACAGATAAACAACACTCTCAGCCAAGACAGCACAAGATAGTAGCACTATAGTAATGAGTTAAGTACTATTTTATCATCAGGACACTCTCTCAAATGACCTCTCCAAAGATATTTACTTTCCAAGCAATTTTGTCTATGAAACTAACCCTTTTTAAAATTTCAATACGCAACACAAAAATATATGTATATAACATCAGTAGGTACAGAATGTAATTGAGGTAAAGATAAGTTGCCTAATGGTATGCACAGGCAACTGTAGAGTAAGAATTTCCAAGTTTTTAATGCCAGTGTTGGTCTAGTTTCTTTCAGATCTTTAGGCAATGTTCTGTCAAGTCTCGCACGAGTATACCAGTTCTAAAAAATAGTTAGCATCTATTCTGTGGGGCTTCCAGGAGAATCATCCAGTTAAATGTTTTTACAACACTTTCAAAATACAGAGCACTGCCTAAGAGCACAGAATTGCTTAAAAACCTGACAAAGGATCTGGAAATTTCCTTTGGTGAAATGGTTTCTTGACTTCCACAATTTTCCTCATCAAGAGACTCTTATTTTCCTTGAATCACTGCTAGTATGTTATTAACTTCTCTGAGTAGATGGTGAGGATTTTTGGAAGCCAAAACAAAAGTTCAGAACACAGGTGGATCTCACTGGGGCTATAGTCCACAACCTCCTCTGGTGTCTTCCCATCAATCATCTATTACTGAAAAGGCAGAGATAGTGCAAGGGATGGAATACTACTTACTGGATGACCTGGAAGCGTACTGAACATTAATTTGGAGAAAACTTAATGTTTTCTTTTGGATTTATAGCTGCTCTAAAGAGGTGAGGCTAACAGTGGCAGCCATTATACCCGACATGCTGTTCGGTGTGGTTTTTGGATTTAGGTCAGTTGAGGATTTTACACAAATATCCAGGATCTTGAATAATGTGGATAGAACAGAAGAAAAATTGTTACAAGTTTGTTATATCGCATGTAAATAACGCTGGGAAAAAAAGCCCTCTCATCTCATATGGTATACTATTTGCTTCCAAATAAGCAGCAAAAAAAAGCAAAAAGCAGAGGAAAAAAGAAAGCAAAACACCAACAAAACTCAGAACTTTTAAAGTTCTTCAAAAAGGTTCTGTTCAAGCAGCAGTTCGAAGTATAGACTGGTTCTTATTTTATCTTTTAGTTGGCTTATCCATCCACCATAAGGACTTCTTTAGTTCCTGTAAAACAACTGTGTGTTCAGGAGAGTGTCTATTCTGAAAATGTTTCTATTCATAAAAACAGTCTTGCTGAATTCTAGCTTTCCAGTATGTTTGCAGCTCAATGTGAGATTTACTGGCTGACAGATAAAAGATGTCTTTTTCAAGCACCAGTCCTGAACACTCAGTAAGGGATCATAAAATCAATCTGGTTACCTAGTGGCTCATCCAGCAACAATAGGAATAGACAATTTGTTCACTGTCAACACGTGGATAACTCCATTGCCTTTGCAATCTTCAGTGGGATTGTACAGTTTAGTTAGAAAACAGCCTTGCCGAAGAGCCTACGTTCAGACGTCTACTCCTGATGCACCAAACAAAGGAAGTTTCATACTACTGTTCTCTGAAGCTGCCGCTCATACAGTGTAGAGCAGGGGTCGGCAACCTTCCAACGGTGATGTGCCAGATTGTAATTTTCTTTCCCAAATTAGAGTTTAAGAATGCTGGCAGGAACTTTGAAGGAGCCAACAGACGCTGCCGCTCAAAGAGGCAACATGCTGCCAATCAGCTGATTGGCAGTATCTGCCTCTGTGAGCGGCAGGGGCTCTGGCTTCTCAGGGAATCAGGATCCTGGTAGGAGCCAGTGCCTCTCAGAGAGGCCTCCCGCACTGACCTTCTTATGTGTTGTTATAAATCTGCTCTATGGTGTTGATGCCATAGCCAGGTCCCAGCTTTTTCCCTAAAAGTCTGTCCAGAATTCAAGACCACATCCCAGCTTGAACACTGGTTCCAGGACAAAGGCAAAGGACAAAAATAAAATAGAATGTAGCTCTCCCTGAGCCCTGCAAAGTCATGGGAAATAATACAAATGTCCTCAGTTGACCAGGCTCGTAGCTTTGAGTTTCTGTCATGGGACACATAGACTACGCCCTACCACATATTTTAGAGAAAAAAATATCACAATACTTACATGTGTCCTTGTAGTTTCTTCAAATTCACCTCTCTCTTTCATTTTCAGGACTTCCCATACATTTTTATTTAAAGAGGAAATAAACATACAGGGAACATACTGGCTAGGGCAGAAGAGATCTCTGCAAGCAACTCTGCACATTTAAAAGTGAAAAATACTTGGGAAAAAAAATGTCTCTTGTACAAGATGTTTTTGTGAGACAGAACTATCTGAATTTAACTGAGAAACATAGACCGCCTCTACTTTTTTTCCCAAAAATTGATTTCCCATCTCTTGCAGTCTTTTACCAAGTTGCGCCACATTTTAAAAGTGTGCAAATGATGTACATAACCAGTGGCGCTTCTGAGAAGTGCTTCCCAGAGACCAGATCTGAGCATGGAACCACACTCTCCTCAATACTAAACCTTCCTGCCTAACTGAGCAGCAGCGCAGTTGATAGAACTGCCAGCACGTCCTCTTCAGGACATTTAAGGATGTTTAAGATCCCTGCTGGCTACTTTCAGTTTCCCTGCATCCTCCTCTATCGGGGCTGTAGTTCACAATCTTCCACTGAGAATGGCTGTAGCCCACCATTTGTGCCACTAGCAGTACTTCATGGAGCTTTTTCAGTAAATAGTCTGATTCTGCTGAGTTGGTAGCAGCTGAAATTGTTGGTGATATATTGTCCTAGCATTAAACATGCTGTCACCTGGCAGGATGATTGACTAGAGCATGAAACTTGGCAGAAGACTGTTTTGCAGTTACTTTGGCATTTCTTTATTAAGTTCGGGTTAGATTCACTTAAGGAGTGTGCTTGCCAGCTATGCCATGTTTCAGAATTTATATACATTGTGATGATTAACGATCTATTTACAAAGATACGTATAATGAAATTCTTATCTTCTTTTCCTGCTCAACATAAAACACACCTATCATTGTACTCTCTTGAAGCAAGCTAAATTCCATTTGAAAAAAACCACTGTCAGACCTCAACGTGGGACCTTTCCATAATTAGCACAAATTCAAAAATATCTAAACGGGAGAGCATATTTTTAGGAACTAATGTTGTTAAAAAACAACGCGTGCTATACACAAATAATGCTCCCTTTTTGCTTTTGTCTCCTCTTCTCTTTGCCTCTATGTTCCTCTACTTTAGTGAGGCACCTAGGAGGGTTTGATGCCTTGAGCATCTGCCTCTGCACCTATGTAATTACTGGAACAGAATTATTGTAATATAACAATAATGCCTAGGAATCTCAGCCACCAGTGGAAGGTAGTTGCTACGTAAGCACAGAGTTTCTGCCCCAGGCAGCTTGCAAATCATGGAACAGGAGGCAGCAGTTAGAATGGAGCAGTATGGAAGCAATGAAATGTATTTGCACAAGATAATTATACAGTGGTCACAGAGACCTATTAAGCTTTTGTTAGATATAAAGACAAACCATCAGCCTAGACACAGCTTCAGCAACTTCACGCACCTCACCGTCCACTTTTGCCGACTGTTGTCTGGCCATTGTTTTGTGGTTTACTGATTGAGTATGGCTCAACTGTAACATTTCACCTTCTGCAGTAATTGACTTTCACCCGTAGCTGTCATTGCAACTTCGAAAGTTGAGAGCATAGACTGAAAGACACAGCTGTGCTATGAAGCAGTTATAAAATAAAGAAGTTATTAATCCCTACAAGCATATAAACTTCCATGCCCAAGCACAGTACTGTTTCTCAAGTATATTTTACTCCCTGTCTCAAATATCAACTTGTCTTGTTCACTGTCCTTTATGGTATCAGTAGATTTTTTTTTCTGAAGTACTTAGGGCCAGATTCTCAAAAATGCCTTAAAATATAACTAGAAGATCATTTTGTAGTATTCAAAACTCCTTACAAAAATACCGCTTAGGCATCTTTGAGAATTTCAGCTGACGTGGATGAATCTTCCCATGACTCAATATCTTGGGCACTTGAGCAAATGTCATTTTTTTTTCTCCTCATGGATCAAAACTTCCTTCTCTTCCCATAGATAGCTCAGTGCTCTGTGGCAATAATAAACCTTTTCTTCCCGGGTTAAATGTGGCAGCAGCCAAATTTTCCCTTTAAGTATTTAATTAATCTTATTGCCAGAGTATTCTTCTTGAAGCCTTGATAAAGAGCCACTTAGTACTCAGAATTAATATTTATGGGAAAAAAAGCTTGGATGGTATTTGTTTCAGCTAACAGTACACATTTTCAGCATAGCTGTTAATGTCTGAGCTGGGCTCCATTCACAGATAGCAGAAATAAGCAGGGTCTCGTAGGAGAAGGCTGATTTGACCCATTCTAAATAGGTACTAATGGATTTGGTCAATCGCACTTCACAAGTGCCTGTATTTTTGCACCGACCAGAAATGAAGAATGGACTCCAGTACAGCATCTACCTTGAAGATACATGAACTTAGGTGAGAAGAATTGCACCTCTGTGTCTGGAGGTTAAAGTAGGATGTTGATGGTCCAGTTTTATGAATTCCTTCCTTTCTGTCATTAACTCTAAACATAACCAGCAGCAAATCATTTAACTTCTCAATGTTTCAGTTTATGTATCTATAAAAAAGGTATATTATAGTGCTGCTACACTCTAGATGTGCTGCAGAGTCATAACAAAGCAAAACTAGCTCTTGAAAGTGTGTTGAGAACCTCAGAGGGAATATATTAAATATGTGCAAACCATATTAAAGAGACTACTAAAGAATGGGGAAAACAACTGACAAGTCTTGGAGCAAGGAATAAAAGAGATTAAATTCCACTCACTGCACATAAACGCTGTGAATAGTCTATCTTACAAATGTTTAGCATGTTGCACATGCTCAAGAGATCTAATATTTCAAGGTGGATTTTCTCCACACTATGAGAAGCAAGGAACTTGGTTAAATTGTCATCTAGAGTTACGGAGCACACAGAAGCTAGGAGAGTTTATTGTGCTGCTAAGCCTTGTAACAGTGTAAATGAAGCTCTTGTTGCAGGGTGCTAATCTTCTCAGAACTCTTATTAAAAATGGATGATTGCATCTACTTGCAAACAGTCAGGGCATCAGTTATTGATTTACTAAGCCCTCAAGCATTGCTCCCAGTACATTTTTGCAAGGGTTTCATGAAAATGTAAGGGAAAAAAAAAAAGGAGGGCTAAGATGGCCATTTGCATGGCTTTTTTTCTTTAATCTTCACCTAAAGGGGACCAAAGGAGACACTTGTTTATGTTATTACAAAGACGACACAATAAATTTTGATTATGGACTCAGCCCTCTCCCACTCTGTCTGGAAGCAAATGGTTAATGCTCCACACACAGCCAGAGGTGCTGTAAAAGAGGGAGAAATTGAGCACCCGAGATGATTATAGCTGAAAACATGACTCTAATGTAGGGAAATAATTCATATTTAAATAATTGATTATTATCTACAAAGTTATCATTATAATCATGTTTATAATGAATGCATGTTTTACCAGTTTGAAATAACTAAGTATTCTAATCTTAGTGAGCTTAAAGAAAGTCTGTTAATGAGATAAGAATATTTTCCTTTCTGCATATGTATTAACTGCTCTTCTTTTTAGTTCAGAAAATATGCTTGCAAATGGATTACTCTGGGATGTGTTCTTCTAATTTCACCAGTGTGAGAGCAGGTAGTAACAGGAGAAACACTGAAACACTGCTGGGAAAAAATCTAGATAGTTATGAGTTTTAAGTTATCCCTGCTACTTCAAATTGATACAGTCTTTTCCTCCGGTTCACTGTGCAATGATGTCTTCACTTCTGTGTTTCATTAGTGGCTGTGCCAAATCCCAGTCCTGAATATCTGTGAAACACTTTCAGTGCAAGGCTGTGGGATACAGAGCATCCTTATTTTAGTGGAAACTGATGATGCTCTTACAGGAGCACATTCTTTGAGTTCCCTCTGTGGCATTTATTTTTCATTTCCCCCCGGTAAAGCGCAATCTTTCATTTCAAATGAAACCTGCACTATAAATATCAACACCGTAGTCACTTGGAAATCTATGCTTATACTAGAGAAGGTGGTAACTTTCACCAAAATCAATGAAATGTAGGATTTAGTTGAATGTAATGAATTCTAAAGATCTTACACTTTGAAACCAAGTGGCAAACAGCCACCGGAGAACACTCCTGCTTACTTTACAAATAGGTCTCCACATCATCTATATTTTACCTAGAGCTGGTCAATCCCCGATGGTTTAGCATCAGCATCTTTGTATTTATAATGAACATCTTGATATGTGACATGTGGACACCTTCACTGCGAGCAGACCTCAATGGTTCTGGTCAACAGATGGACCCAAATTCAACATCATCATTAAGGTTGGAAAAGACCTCTAAGATTATCTAGTCCAGGCCATCATCTACGATGGATTTTTTGTTCAGTAATCAAAACAATTCAATTTTAGGAACTGAAAGGAGTTAGAAACATTTAAAAGTAACCTAAAAATAATGTTTCGACCATTTTTGCAAGACATGCCTAAGTTAAAATGGCAAATCTGATCACGAGTAATAAACTGATTCTTCAGGAAAAGAAGGAGTCTTCTTGTTACAGTATCTCCATTGCTGACTGGTAAATTTCCTTGATAACTGTAATCAGCACCTGAGGTTCCAATTAATGCTACTGAACATCAGTCTTCAGGTGTACATAAATTGAAACAGAATACTGTCACTTTCTTAATAGCATTATTATTCATTTGTGTATTTTAGCTCAAAACAATAATCTGAAGTAAACTTGGTTTTGTCAAAACACCAGAAATTAAGCTCTGGCTGCAGATCATGCCCTGCATGTGTAATAGCATGCATGCACAAAAGAGAGATGAAAATGCAATGAGAAGATGGGAAGCAGAGCTGTTTGTAGTACCACTGTCCTCCTGCCTTTCCTCCTCTGTTTTATGAGCTCCTGGAAAGGGGAAGGCTTGGAACAGGCCTCCTGAAGAGGCAGTGCTGCTACGGAGCCCAGAAATACCAGGAAACAAAACAGAAGCCCTGGGGTCTAGTAAACAACATGCAGTCTCCGTAGACTTTTATCCACTTAGATCGATTATTTTTACAGCATCCAGAAGGCTGGTGTATACACTGATATGGGCTACAGTAGCAGAGGTTATGCCTCTGCCTTCACGTGGTGAAGCTGCACCCTTCAGCAAGGCATGTGCAGGCTGAGAAAACACACGTGCAGCACATCTCGGACCTGCAGCAAGTCCTTGGCCAAGCTGGTGGGGAAGTCAGCCACTCGGCACTTCCCTCAGGTTCCACATAATGAACCTCTCCACTGTTTAGTTCTGACGCAGCATAAAACAGTAGCTCACGTGCAGAGCAGTATAATATCAATGTCCTGCAGCCTCAGCCCAGATATATCTTAGTAGCTGCTAATTGGTAGTTTGCCATCCCAGCCCTTTCCCTAAATAGTAATGCCCACCTTCAAACACCCTTAAAATTGTCTTTGAAAACGAGTTCACATTTCTGCCATTGTTAGTTCAGAGATCTATCCAATTTCAGGCTTTTCATGTTTATTAATTAAAAGGTGACTGAAAATGACATTATCAAAGCCTGCATTAAATTGCTCTCTTTGTTTTATGATGGTTAGAGGTCCCCAAATGGAATTGAAAAGGCCACGTGTTACAATTATTATTTCTTTAAGCAGACATCACTTTGTCATCATATACTAGATTCAAAGCTAGAGGCCAGTCAAACACACAAAAGAATAGTCGTCTTTTTTCTCTTTCAAATTATTGATACGTAAGAGAGAGGACAGAGTAATTGTTTAATCACTGGCACATTGCTTTAAATCTAATTCTCAGCACACACAGAGAAAACACAAATGGATGGAAAGGGCACTGAGGCATTTGAGTTGATTGATGGCAGGTCAGTGGCCAATGCACAATAGTTTAGATATAAAACGCAGCAAATTAAGAGCATCACATTCCAAAAGCGTTATATGATCTCAACCAGAGGGATGGTTAATACTATTAAAACAAGGAAATAACAGCCAATGGACTCATGGAGCTCACGCTGGTGTGCAATATTCCACAGTGGATCACACAGGAAAGAAAAGGTAGAAAAGTGAAGAAGGGGTGTAGTTAGTTACACTTTTGAACACTTGCTCCAAACCAATATTTGCCTACTGGAATACGTGATATGCTCCAGAGGCTGACCCTTTCAATTCCAAAAAACCATGGTGTCAAGTCATCAAAAGCAGTCCCAATGGCCTCAAATAGTACAGGTAAGCCATCCAGTTTCCAAGCTAAATTCAGGTACATCCCAGCAGCACAGGGTAACACTATTTACAGGTATTAGGCTCTGGTTTGAACAGGAACTTGAGTAGAAAGTCACAGTCAACAGTTGGAGAGTTAGGAATTGATAGAAGAATCAACAGAGCCCTGGAAAATCTCCGCAAGTACAGCTGGAATTAGGATCACTTGTAGAGCAGTATGAACTAATCGTGGGAATTTTGGGCATAAATTTTTTACACCGTAAAAACACGGTGTTACTGCTCAAGGCTACAGCCCCAGCTACTTTTTATATCCACATGAAACACTGTGGAGTGCCAGAATTCGAGTGCCATTCCAACGCTCAGGTCTGAGAACTCATGTTTTGCAGGCACCATGGGCTCTTGAGTGTTGTCAAAATGGAAGTTAAGAAATTTTTTCAAATTAAAACTCTTGTAAATTAGTCCATGTAGTTGTAAACAATTTGGCTACTTACCAAATGTGCACCAGATTCTGCCCTTGGATTACCAGACAGAAAAGATCAGGCAGATCACTGCCTGATCAAGTGATTTGTCACAACCTAATTGTATATTTAAATGTAAATGCCTTTGGATTTGTCTGTAAGGACACCTTTTGACCCTTTCCTGTTTTTTTCTAGCTGAAATTTAATTATGTCTAAGTAACACATCAAATTAGATAGGAGTTCACACCATTTAGGGGTTAGTATTATCTACTAACATTACTTAAAGCAGATATTCCTCCCATTCAAATAACTGTGTTTTTTTTTTTTTTTTTCAGGACAGAGAAAAGAAGCATGACTTTTGCTGGAAATTGAGATGTTACCCAGCCTTTTCTCTTCTTGATGCTACCCAGTACAAACGATAGGACTGGGAGAAAACTCAGCTAAGAATACTTCTAGACAAGGGAAACATACCAAAGCATGTGTCTCTCTCTCACTGCTAATTCTGAGTGATGATTTCAATAGGACTGTTGCTCGTTTGCAAATTAAATGCAAGATTGTGACTGAAAATCCTGATTTTATCCAAGGACCTAAAGAAGCCAAGTAATAAATCAGATGGAGAACTACTTATTTGATTATAGTAGAAATCCATCATAAAACCAGGGCATTTCTGTAATACGTTGTGGCTGAACTTTGCTGCTGACTGCGGTATAGCAGCTCTGTGAATGAACAGAGAATTTCAGTCCCTAGAGCTCAATTCATTAGCCTGCACAAGCATGAACTTTACCTCTATGAAAGACAGGAAGAATGGAACTATTTCACAAGTATTATTGGTTCCATACATATGCCCAATATAATAAAACATACTACATTCATATATTTTAGTTGGATACCTGGTTGTTAACAGGGGACATTTAAGATGAAAAATACACTTCTCTCCCCCAAAAACTACCGGCTTAGCAAGTGAAGATCACTTTCATGATGTCTGGAAATTTAACAGCCTGAGGAAATTATTGCAGATCAATAGCATTGTCTTCTATGATGACTAACCATTTCACAATGTTTATAAAATAACACTTTCCTTAAGAGCACCAGGTCCAAGCTGCACATTGCAGCTTTACTCCCTAGATGCACTGTTTTTCTTTTCAATTGAAACTGCAGAGAAAGCAAACACTGTCAGATCAGACAGTGTTCCAAGCAGCCATCATGACAACTTCATCTTAGTATGTCAACATACCAAGCATTTCTCCTAGATACCTCTATGGGCCAGACTCAGTGACCTCAGCGTCAGAGGAAGTTTCAGAACTAGAAGCAGTTCTTCCTGCTGACTAGATAACAGTAACAAGAAGACTGTTGCCCTCAGAGGAAATAAGGTAGATGAAAGAATCGGTGAAAGAGGAAGAAGAATGGACATACAGAAGGGGATGCTGGAAGGAAGTAAAATGGAAAGTAAGGAAGAAAGTTGTTAAATAAAACCAGAGAACATGTAGGCAACAAGGGAGGACAGGGAAAGAATCTGAGCTGTGAGTGTCTGAGTTTATACACAAACTCCTCAAATTTTCACTCTCTACTTTAGCTCACACTTAAAACACACGCAGCTTGCTCTGCTCTCTTCCCAAAGAGATCCCTACGCTACTTCCAGAAACACTGAAGCCACCCAAGATCCTTTGTGGCTGCAAGCCCAACTCTCTTTGAGTAGTTTCCTTTCATACTGGAGAAGGACAGGGCTTGTCTTCTTGCTCCACTGTCAGACTACCTACAGCCATTTTTTAGTAATGCATCAGTCACTACAGAGCCAAAAGTGCAGTGGAGGAAGGGGATTTACAACTGAAAAAAGCTACGTAAAAATGCTACCTTCTTCCAGATGCCCATTTAGAGATGAAACACCGGGAAAAGGTATTCATTCCTACTCAAGAAATTCCATAGCAGCTAACTCTTGCCAACAGAAGCTACTGCAATGATATTTTTTAAGTGTGACAGATATGGAAAAGCCTGAATGATCAGAAAGCATTTTTTGTTTGTTTGTTAGATCCAAGGAGACAAGCTGTTATTTTATTGCTCTGTGTAGATGCTTGTACTTTGATAGACAAAATGTCTAGAAGAATTGGACCACAAAGTGACATAAATCCCAACAGAACAAAAATATATCCATTACCTATGGTATGTCTAGCATCAATCTCTGTGAGGGATGATTATAGTATTGACCTGAGATCTGTCAGTACATTTTGCTTTGAGAAGTCTCTGGTGCTTGTATACAGAGTCCCTGTGGGGGTTATCTTTCATGTACACCAATATGGACTGAATGCAAAAAAACACCCTTGTGTATGTGTTTTTCTTATCTACAGTACAACAATTAATGCCTGCTGAATTATTAGTTGGATACAAGTTGAACTAATGCAGGTCACAAGGGAAATGAACACACACAGAATGAAAGGATCCACATCACCATGCATTTAGGGACCGAGATCCTAAGTGAGTCCCTCCACAATACATGATTTCTCACCTCAGTGTTGCATCTACCTGGACAAAATCTAGTCAGTATCAGAATAAATTTGGTAACCAGGATGGCAAAAGAAACGAATCAAAAGCTACAGAGGAGATAACCAACAACAGAAAACCCTTGTTGCTTAAAGCATTGCAACTTCTAATTGTTCAAAAGATTCTCGTGCCTCTCTGGAATTACCAGCTCTTTCAGTCAGACAGTCACTCGGTCTCTGAGGAAAATAGAAGAGTTATTGTATCTCCTTCAACAAAGCAAGATACACCCAGTCTGAGTGAAATAACTGCAAATGGCCTAGCCACACAGAATTGCCTTCAAACATCACACCACCACCCAGACCCAGACCCATGCCAAAACATCAATTCACGTACAACAGCAGAGTTCTGCTGGAGGGAAGAAAGACTCACAGATCACAAACTTAGTCCTGTAACCCAGCATGATGCAGATGGAAGAATCAACCTCCTTGTTTCCCTGGACACCAACCAAAATAAAATCAGGAATTTAACTACACTGTTGACTAACAGAATTAAAACCAGGTACATGAAATTTGAGAACATCTCACTACGCTTAAAGCTGTCTTGGCAGTCTGTTCATCACACGGCAGCTAAACCAAGATATGAGAAGTAATGTAACAAGCCGAATGCCATAGCCCAGGGCCTCCGTGCGGTCAGAAGATCACTATCATCCTCTTTTCTCTTATACACAGGAAAACTGAGATCAGCTAAACAGGCCACAAGAAAGTACTCAAAAGAAATACATGCGCTGTTCCTTCCTTTAAAGGATCAGAATCCCAGCGCTCCTTGAAAACAAATGCATAGTTAGTCTGCCTGTGACACAACACCTTTGCAAGGGTGGCTGCTATCTCACCCCACAGACCATTCGACACAGCCTTCTCCAGCCTGGATCTCCAGGGCTCATATCACACAGCTTGAGAGCCAAAGAGAGAAAAAATTCACGAATGGGTGACAGCTAATGTCCCCCAGGAATCCCAGCACTCATCCCATGCCAGTACAGGGCCGAGCATGTGCTGTAACACCAATGACACCTGGCAATGCCAGATTTATATTGCTCTCAGACCTTGTGAGAGCATGCACTTGTGGCTGATCACATGACATAGTTTAGGCATGAGAGCCATGCTTTGGTTTTTTAAGAATCACTGCTCACCCAGCCCTGTTGTAAGGAGATACCAGCAGTGTAGCACTTAGCGGACAGTAAGTTCTTCTGTATTTGTATTTCTAAGACACATTAAGTCTGTCACAAAAGGTTCCTAAACTAAAACACTGTCATAGAGATGAGAACTGATCCAAATAAGCATATACATGGATAACTGCTTTAAACCCATATACACAGATGAAGAAGATCTCTGCCTTGCAATCTGTAGCCTCAATCTTTAGCATTCAGTCAGTTTAAAGAATGGAGCACAGATTGCATGTTGGAGTGTTTGATGCATTAAAAAGGGTTTTTTAGTCAATTTGCAAGTTCATCCATGGGATAAAACTTTCAAATTGCCACTATAACTAGACTAAATTGGAATAAGTACATATTTTGCATGCTTAAAAAAATACATATGCAAAGTGAAAACATACATACCAGGTACTTCTCTTTAAAGTACAAGGTTCCGTTTATTTGACAAAAGAAATCCCAGAAATGTTCCCATATCCACTCTACACAGGACTAAGTGTACCCCCAACATTTAGTGAGACCTAGAGACCAAGAACTGCCTGTCCTGAGAAAAGCTTACCCTTGGTCTGTGATGGGGCTTTCCCCAGCACTCTAGCAGGAGAGCCTACGAAGCACGTACTCACATTCAATCATGTAAGTACTCTGGACCTTGCAAGATCAAGCCTCAATGAAATATTTAAGAGACATGCATACAAAACCAATGGTAACTGACATCAGGAATAACCAAGGAGTTTATGGAATTACTTTGAAAGAAGTCTTTGTAATTATATAAATAGGAAAAGCAGCATTTGAGGGTGAATGATTAGAAAAGACAGTCAAATGATTTGTTTTTAAATCTGAGAGACAACGCATGCTTAAATCCTTAAGTTTTGTACAATAAACATAATTGCTGGGGAAGTGTGGACAGCTGAAACAATCACATGGAAACTCATGTTGCAGTGGGAAGCACTGAGGTAACTTCAACTAAGGCAGCACAAAGGTTGCCCCTATTTACAAAGTCACATATAGATCTCATCAAGCTACTGCTAATTTCAAGAGTGTTTTATCACAGCTGGGAAGAATTCATACCATAGAAACCTTGGCTTTACAAAATAGTGTTTTGTCAAGTGTGCTAATTATTTTATAAGTATACAATGACTGAAAATACTTTAAAGGTAAACAGAAACAAGAGTGGATTGAGGCTGTGGCTTAGAATTGAGGTGGGAGACCTTTCAGTAGAAGCATGTAAACATTTTCAGTATTGTTTCTGATGGATTAAAACATTATGCTTCCTCTTCTTTTTTTCTCCCCGTAGAGTTATATCAAAATTTAATGAGCAAAAAAATGGAAGGTAAGGAAAGAACAGCTACGGAATCATTTAGACAACAAAGATTTACTGGCCATAAAAATTCTGAGTTGAAGTTGTTCTTATTACTATTTACATAAAATTAGTATTCAAAATATAATTGTACACTTTACAAATAAAAGGATATAGTCTCTGTCCTTAAAAGTTTACTTACAAAGAGAAGGCGAGTTAGCTGAACACCTTTATCTCCTTGTAAGACATAACCTGCTGGGCTGGGTTCCTAGTCAACATCTGTGGCTTCATTCACCAGTCAGCTGTGCAGCCAAACAAATGAACTTCCAAGGGTATGCAGCCACAGCTTTATGGCTTTAACTCAGATACACAATGCCAGTTGCAATATACTTTTGAACTGTTTTGTTTTTTACCAAGATGTTAAGAGAGAGGAAAGCTCCCAGAGTCCCTCCATTCCCATAGATCATATAAATTAAGAGCAATTTTGAGCATTTTAGTCTATGGATTATCCTCACAACTGAGTCTTGTTAGACATTCCAGTCCCTCTCCAAAAGCTAATGGTAGAACTACAAGTAACAGAACAAGTTGCCTTTACTAGCTGGATATTCCTCATGCTGGCTGCTCTCTCATTTGCCTGACATTCCAGGCCTAGAGTCACCTTGGTTATTTTGTAAGAGAGAGAATATTATTGAGGCCAGGCCAGTTATTAATTTTACGTGCATCATCTGGAGCAATTTATTATTTGATATGTTGGAAACTCAGTGAGAATATAACCCAAGAAATAAAAGGTCCAGACAGAATCTCATTCAGAAATTCTGACAAATGTAACTATAGGCACTGCCATGCAACTACATAATCCTGATGGACCAGTCACAATGTATATAAAAACTGATAGACCAGATCTGCGCAAAGATGGCACTTTTGTTGGAAGACAGATGTATCTGCTGCTGCTTAAATGCACAAAAAGAGACAGAGATCACAAATTGGTCATGTGGTTCTTCCCTATGCATCCACTGCTGCAGTTCCCTACTGTTCAGCAGCACCTGAAGGAAACTGAACCAGAGCCACTGCTCAGACATGATGATCTTCAAAGTCCAAACCACAGCCAACAAAAAAAATAGTAATAATTCAAATTACACTACAGGGCATTTTTTTTTCAGGATGATGCTTGGGGATTTAACTGCAAAACTCCCATTATTAATGGAAGTGGCGCAGCTAAATCCCCACATACTAAACTGAAAATATCGCCTTACATTTCTCTCTGGTACCGCTCCTGATCTATGCTGACAGCTCTCTCATCATGAATAACATTATGTCAGGCTGCCCAATGATTCCTGAAACTGTCAACAGTGTTTAAAGTCAAGTTCTCCAAACTTTTTAAAACTTAATCATCTTCACTCTGGAAGCATAAAAGTTGAATGCAATAGAAAATGTGCAGATTCACAGCAAGTTTTATTGACTTGCTGGCCAAAGACTTCATCTAACTGTTGAAACATTTACATACTACAAAGCACCGTCTATGGAAAAACTGTCCTTAAAGGTCAGAATATACAGGAGAGAGCAGAAAACTCATTGAGTAAGTATGGAGAACAGCATGCAGTATACTGACTTTTTACGGTAAATTATCAAAGCATTCAGTCATCCAGTGCATGCCATCAGCCCAGCTTGGGGAATTTTTTAACACTACACACAAGCACAGATAAAGAGGAAAAAGTCTTGAGGCATCATAATTTCCTTGTCTTATTCTGTTCATATCTGACTTACAGAGCCAGGCTTCACAGTGTAGAAGACCATCAATCCTTTCATTTCCCTTCATTTATTTTTTTTTCAAATTGCTGCTCATCGATGTGATGAAAAGTTCCAAACTGAAAGCTTGAAGAAAGAGTAAGCAATGTACACAGGTCTACAGGGGGCACTAATAAAGAAAAGACCACCGAACATTCCTCAGAAAGGAAACCAATCAATTTGACATTTTTCAATGGCTCAATTAAAAACAAATGTGTATATAAAATGTTTCAAATTGAGTGGTTGGTAAATGTTATATACATTCATACACTGTGTTGTATATTCATTTATTTATTTATTCATTTATTCATTTATTTTTGTCAATAGTGTCATTAAGTGGTACCCCAGACCAGCAAACTACTGACCTACACACAGGCAAACACAGAACTAAATTTTATTGTAAAAAAGAGGGGAATAACATCTCTAAAAAACACAGGTAACTAACGCTAATTAACAGAAAGACTTTTATTTTTTCCTGTTAACTCAGTTATTCACTGTACATTAATTTTAACAGGTGCAACGCTGCAACAGAGAAAAAAAAAATTATTTGAAACTGAGAGATGGCTCCATAAAACTGCCCATGGAGAACCACTGTGAGATCATAACTGAGCGACACAAAATAGCTATTGCAAGAAAGTCAGTCAACTGCTGTTTTTCTTACCAATTTTTTTAAGAAAAGTTCATAGTGTAGTGCTTCCATGAAAATGAACCCTTCTTCTTGTCATCATTTATCACAGAAAGAATGTGCATGCTGGTAAACAATATGGAGGAGACCCGATCCTAGTAAGCTCATGGGAAAACCCATTTTACTGCCAGAGTTCTACAGACAGTAAACTGACTTTTTGAGTCTTCTGAGATTTCATCCTTCGCCATTCAAAAATCTTCAATGGTTTCTGTGCTGCTCTTAAAGTTTCCACTCTTGGAATCAAGTGATCACTTTAGGCTTTACTTCTTAAAATTTGAGATTGTAATGCCTCAAATGCATCAGCAGAATGCACTTAAGATGTTCACAATAAAAAGGCAAAGAAAAAGGGACGCAGGATATATTAGTTTATAATACTATTTCTACTGTGCCAAGTATTCTTTTGGGAATTATGATTTTTGCACTGTCTTTTTCTGGCAATATTTCTATTTAACTCAACGGACTGATGAACAAAACCATATTATCAAAACAGCCAATCAAATCTCCATGTGCTGTACTGAAATCCTCTTCAAAGATCTCTAACCTAAGTTTCATGAAGAAATTGAGTGTGTAACTGTCAACTTCTCCCACAGAGCTAATCAAGAACAATTTCATTTGCAGAGGAAAGCACAGTCATTCTGATAGTTCCACATTAACCTGGGAAGCCCTTTATACCAAGAATGTTTTCTCAAAATCTGTTTTTGCTGGTCCTTTCCACTATTGAAGGAGCACAAAGGAGTTGATGGAGAATGGAGAAACAGTCTTACTGAGTACCCACATGATAGGGCTTGTCTTAAAGAAAGCTTTTATCTGTAGGAAGTTTATTCAGTCACGAGAATCTAAATGTAGCTCTCTGTTCACAGATGTAAATGACACACAAAAGGAGTCCTCTCATTTTGGCACAAGATAACCACGGATAAAAATGAAGTAAGGAGAAGCAAAAGGGATTAGCAAATGTTTCCTTTATCTCCTCTCCAGTTAGTACCAGCCAAGCTATTAAAATGGTGTGGCCTAGAAAAGGAGAAACCAAACAGGTATCTACAGCTTCTTTATTTAGCTGTATTTAAAGTAAGAAATTACTCATTTCTTTTACTGTATTTGCTATCCAAGCAATAGAATAATAATTCCTACTTTCCCAGATAAATTTCTTATTAACTTAAAAGAGAAGGTGAATTGGTCTAAAGAAAGATTGGACCAAGAAACATAAATTGATGTACTCTGTCCTTCCAAGCTCTTTCCATCTTCCCAGATTCCTATATGAAAAATAATTACCAATTCTTTACTATAGAATATCACAGAAATAACACCGATCTTGGTTCTTGTGGTTATCATTCAGGAATTATTCTGGCAAGGAAGTAGGCCTGCCAAGACAGAATTCATTCAGGGACTGCTTCAAGCTTTGCTGAATGTCTATATCAACTTTTATGCAATTTGACATACCCCAAAAGAACTGACAATAATGGATTGGAAATGCAGGGAAAACATTACACAACACAGAAAAAAAAGTATCAGAATAAATGGAATTTAAGAGCTAAACTTCTTAAACTGGCTATAATAAGGAACCAGTCTGAACAGAAGCCCTCTGAGAAACTTTCAGAGTAACAGCTCAAGACAACACTGTGTCTTGCTCCAGAATGCAGCACAAAAGTTGCATGAGGCTGCAACTCCCCTCTGCGTCTCTTATTCTGTTAGGTTTGACAGATCCAAGCAGACTTTATAACAAGTGGCAGTCAACATAGAAGACCCTCCTGGGAAGCATCAGAGTCTCCAGGAGTAATGCCTATGACACTCATCACTGGAAATAAGCCCCTATCCCAGGTATTATGTCTGTGATAGGTGGCAGCACGTTTTTTTCTTTTTTTTGGAGTGGAGGGGAAGACTTCTGCAGCAGCTTGTGAGGTTGCAGGCTGCAATGCAGAGCATCTCATGCTCACCATATCAAAAACATATGCTGGCTGGGGTACTAAGAAGTCTCAACAGAAAACTGGTCTATCTAGATAAGTTTCTAATAGTACACATATTAACAACAGCAGCAGGACATGAGAGGAAACGGTCTTTTGTGACTCCCTTCCTCAGAATAACAGATGTCCTCTATTTCAAGAAACTGAAACAGACCTAAGCCCATAATCTATACAGAAACAGAATTCCTTGCTACTATGACAGTGGCACAGAATTCTCCGTAAGTGCTCTAGCTATTCTAATAGGGCTGAAGAGACATGGATCTTCCCGGAAACTTTTAGGATACCCCAGGACATTCCTTCCATCTCCACAGCTTCAGGACTCAGCAAAGTTTTTCATGTCTGTCCCTCCCTTAGAAATCATTCCTAAAACCTGGGCTAATTGTGAGTTGACAGCCGCTCCATACAATTGTCTGCAAAACAGCTCAGCAAGTCTCTTAAATGAACAGAGTGAAGTATGATTTAATTTTCACTTAAGAGTTCTTCTCAGAATGGGTTCAGGTGTCCCCAGCAAGCCATTTACAGAAACAGAATAGGTATGGAGTATATGTTCTGCGTTTATACAGAACCTTGCATCCAAGGATCTCAAACTCTTTGTAATTCCTTAATTAATTAAGTCTCGTGCTATCTACCATGGTAGAGAAATATATCCTTACCCACTTCACAGATCAAGGTCTGAGGCAGAAATAGGCCAAGTGAATTGGCTAGGATCCCACAGAAAACACATGGCAGAGCAGGAAATTCAAAGACCTTCAATTTCAAGACTCCTCTCCCCCACACCAAAGAGCTGCCACACCTTCTTTCATTCTTTCCCCCTGAATATTTCTGATTTTTAAGCACGATGACTGTCATTTTCAGTCAGAGGGAGCAACACACTGTTTGTGAAGCAGCTCTCAGAAGCTTCTTTAGGAGGGGAAAATGCAAGAACATTACTTCAGAGCAATGCAGAATAGGGGTTTAGGGTTGTTAACCTGATACTTGTTATGATTTGATCAGCACAGTCCAGGTTTGGAAAGCTCAGATAATCTAAAATTGGTAACTTTGATATTTTTGTGACTTTATGTCATCATCCATAACGCTACCGAACAGCAAAACATTATACGTGATGACATAACACCTGGAGAAAGCATTATGCTTTCAAAAAGCTGCGGATTTAGCCAATTCAGCTCAAGAGCTCATGAGCGTTTCTGAGCTTTTAGCCTGGCTCTATCAGCTCTGGTTATTACCTCCGTCCTCTTCCTGGCAAGCTACTACATAATAAGAAGAAAAAATGTGGCTGCATTGTCTGTCCTGTGCAAAAGCCATGCAAACCCTTAACACTTTGACGCACAACAGGAAAGACACAGGTCATCACTGCCTGTTAAATCGTGACCTGGTGAAGGTAGCCAAAAAGAAATTAAAGAAAAAAATAAATTAAAAACTCCAGCTGCCCTGCCTTCACAGACCTCTGCCTTTTGTGCGAAGGCCGTTATAAAACACGCGTCAGGGAAACCACTGACAAGAGCCAGAGGAAGAAAAGTTGTCTCGCCTGCTCACGAAGCCTCAGCACATCACCACAGACAGTCCAAGTCACCGTTGTTTAGTCAGAAGTTTTAAAGGAGTCCTTAAATTCGCCATCTCGGGGCCTGGCTGCTTAATAAAGACTACAGGGTGTTGAGAAGCACAGTATATTATTTCATTAAGTGCTTTTCGGGAGAAGGGGATTTAGAAGTAAAACTGCTGGCTTTGTGTGGCAAGGTTATGACCTTTGACAACTTCAGAGCTTATCTCTTTCATCTTCCCACTCCCCCGAGACCCCGAACTTGCCGAGGAGCGCAGCCGGTAAGCCGTGGCCAGACAGAGTCCGGCATTGTTGTGGGGCCGCGTCCTCTCCCTCTCCCTCTCTCCTTCTCTCCCTCTCCCTCTCTCTCTCTCTTTTCTCCCCCTAAACAAAACAGATCTGAACTGAGCCAAGGAAACAAAAATGTATTGTTCCTCGCAGATGGAAGCGAGTGTCGCCTAGGTAACCAGATTAATCTCCTTTTTCTCTCCCTTCCTCTCTTGTAGTGCGGTAATCGGTGGGCTCTTTTCACAAAAAAGCCAGCCTCAAAGCTGGGGCTCTAACTAGGTTCCTAATTAGCTGCAATTTACAATGAAGACAACATGATGAGATAATAGAAATTTGCAAAATAATGACATACCTCAGCAAAATATTCCTCCTCCTAAGAACCATTTTTATACAAAAACAATAAAGAGGGCCCTTCTAAAGCAAAGCTGGAAAATGGTGGTGTATTATGTGACACAGAACATTATTGTTCGCCTCTTGTTCCCCCAATCAACAGCTTATTGTTTGGCATCTTAAATAAAAATGACTCAAATACAGGCCACATAATGATCTCCATTGCGCTAATACACTGTATATACAGAGTAGTCAAAAATGTACCCAAGCCAAGGCCAGTGGGGCTGATAAAGTACCAGGGCCCAGAAAGGTAATTTACAATACAATGCAGAACGCATTATTACTAGCCTTAATCACACATATCTTCCTGATTTCTGTCAGGATGAGCTCTGACATCAAAAAAGGGCACCTGAACGGGGGGCAGCTAGTTAATGAAATATGATGGATCGCATTTGTTTTCATCTGGTGGTTAGCTCAAGTACAGCAGCCTCCAGACTGTTAGCCAACAGCCTTCCTTGTGCGACATCAAAGGCTCCCATTGAGGGAGAGAGGGAGGGCGCGGGGAGGGGATCGTGGAGACAGCACGGAGGGAGGAGCGTAGAGGAGCTCAAAGAACCATTAAGAGTAATCTCTACCTTATGTCCAAGAGGGGAAAGCAGGCAANGAGGAGAGGAGAGGAGAGGAGGGTTTTCAGTCCCTAAGCATGTCAAGAAGGCTACCTTCCCTCACAGATTAATTAAAAGGAATTTAAAATACAATAAAATAGAGAAAGCAAACCAACTACTGAAAACTACTGGCAGGCTATTTGTTTCTAGCTGTACAGGAATATTCTGCAAAACAATTCATAAATAGGGTTAACCATACAAGGAAGCATTTTAATACTGCCATCATGGAATAAATCACAGAATAGTTTGGTTGGAAGGAACCTTCAAAAATAATCTAGTTCCAACCCCTCTGCCATTGGCAGCATCATTTTTCACTAGATCAGGTGTGGAAAGCCTCAGCAACCCTGAACACTTACTGTGATGAGGCACCTATAACTCCTCTGGGCAAATCATTCCAGTGTCTCACCACCCTCAACATAATTTATTTCTTACAGCCAACCTAAATTTACCCTCTTTCAGTTACAGAATATGCCTTACCTCCTGTCACTGCAAGCGCCACTAAAAAGTCTCTCTGTATTTTTCTTATGAACCACCTTATGCATAGAAAGGGCACAATAAGGTGGCTTTTTGTGATCTGCTGGCCATGCTTCTTTTTATGCAGATCAGGATACATTTGGTGATCTGGGCAGCAAAGGACGTGATGCTGACTCCCATCCATTTTTTCACCCATCACCATACCCAAGTATTTAGCCGCAGGGCTGTTCTCAATCAATTCATCAACCAGACTATGCTGAAATTGGGCATCACACTGATCTAGGTGCTGGACCTTGTTGAACTTCATGATGCTCACATGGGTCAACTGCTCAAGCTTGCCAAGGTCCCACTACTTAGCTGGTGTTCCTTCACTCATGCATGCCTTGTATACTTCATTCAGCCTGGTACCTTCTACAGACTTGCTGAGGGGGCACCCAATCCCACTGTCTATGTCTTCAATGAAGTCATTAAATGGACGTGGTACAAGGATGTTATTTGTTAATGGTTTCCATTTAGACTTGAGCTGCTGACTGTAGATTTTTGGATGTGACCATGCAACCAATTCCTCATCCATATAATAGTCCATCAATCAAAGCCATCTATCTCCAATTCAAAGGCAAGAAATTGTTGTGGGGGACGATATTAAAGAGCTTACAAAAGACAAGGTATATGGTATCTGTTGGTTTTACCTTGTCCGCTGATGCTGTCACTCCATCACAGAAGGCCACCTGATTGGTTGGGGAACAATTTGCTCTTGCTGAAGCCACATTTCTGTGGCTAATCACCATATGTTTCAATATAACTTCTGAAGGATCTCTTCTCTGGTCTTACAAGGCAATGAGTAGTTCCCAGCATCCTTCTTATCATCTTCTTTTAAAATAAGAGTGATACTCCTGCTTTACTAGTCACTGGGGATTTTACCTGACTGCCATGACTTCTCAAATGTGATGGAGAATGGTTTAAAAATGATATCTGCCCAATTCCCTGAGCATGCATTCTTCTGGGTCCCATGGATGTGTGTACGTTCAGGTTTCTCAGCTGGTCTCAAACCTGATCTCATACAGTGACAGGGACTTTGCCCCCCAGTCACTGCTTAGAGGCTTGAGGACTTGAGAGATATCAGAAGAGTGAAAAGTGATTACCAGTGAAAATGGCTCATTCTAGGAAGAAAGATATTCTCAAACTGACAGCGGAATAGAAAAAAAAGACAAGGGTGATGCTTACAGAAGAGGAAATGAGGGAAGGATTGAGCAAGCATTCCCAAAGCAAGAAGACAAAAACTCAGACAATGAGGAGCACTGTCTGAATAATGTGTTAGTGAAAAATTTAGCAGGTGGCAGCACCCAGACCCTCTGCACAGGGTAGCAGCCCCTCTGCTCTTGGCCACTCTCCTGAGAGGGCCCTGTGACCCCTAAGAGGAGGGCTGGCACTGACCTGAACCTACAGCAGCCCTGCAAGAAGCCGCCCCCTCAGCGGCACTAACAGGGATTACGCTTCTCTTTAATTAAAAAATAAAGTGGAAAAAAAAAAAAGATTATACAGAGTCACAGGATTTTATGGGTTGGAAAGGACCTCCACAGAGATCATCATGTTCAACTCCATCTCCCTCCTAAAGCAGGTTCCCTACAGCAGGTTTCACAGGAAGGCTTCCAGGCCTCCAAAA
>VXAB01006127.1:480572-493892 GCA_013399175.1 Odontophorus gujanensis | reverse complement strand
TGATGCTGACTCCCATCCATTTTTTCACCCATCACCATACCCAAGTATTTAGCCGCAGGGCTGTTCTCAATCAATTCATCAACCAGACTATGCTGAAATTGGGCATCACACTGATCTAGGTGCTGGACCTTGTTGAACTTCATGATGCTCACATGGGTCAACTGCTCAAGCTTGCCAAGGTCCCACTACTTAGCTGGTGTTCCTTCACTCATGCATGCCTTGTATACTTCATTCAGCCTGGTACCTTCTACAGACTTGCTGAGGGGGCACCCAATCCCACTGTCTATGTCTTCAATGAAGTCATTAAATGGACGTGGTACAAGGATGTTATTTGTTAATGGTTTCCATTTAGACTTGAGCTGCTGACTGTAGATTTTTGGATGTGACCATGCAACCAATTCCTCATCCATATAATAGTCCATCAATCAAAGCCATCTATCTCCAATTCAAAGGCAAGAAATTGTTGTGGGGGACGATATTAAAGAGCTTACAAAAGACAAGGTATATGGTATCTGTTGGTTTTACCTTGTCCGCTGATGCTGTCACTCCATCACAGAAGGCCACCTGATTGGTTGGGGAACAATTTGCTCTTGCTGAAGCCACATTTCTGTGGCTAATCACCATATGTTTCAATATAACTTCTGAAGGATCTCTTCTCTGGTCTTACAAGGCAATGAGTAGTTCCCAGCATCCTTCTTATCATCTTCTTTTAAAATAAGAGTGATACTCCTGCTTTACTAGTCACTGGGGATTTTACCTGACTGCCATGACTTCTCAAATGTGATGGAGAATGGTTTAAAAATGATATCTGCCCAATTCCCTGAGCATGCATTCTTCTGGGTCCCATGGATGTGTGTACGTTCAGGTTTCTCAGCTGGTCTCAAACCTGATCTCATACAGTGACAGGGACTTTGCCCCCCAGTCACTGCTTAGAGGCTTGAGGACTTGAGAGATATCAGAAGAGTGAAAAGTGATTACCAGTGAAAATGGCTCATTCTAGGAAGAAAGATATTCTCAAACTGACAGCGGAATAGAAAAAAAAGACAAGGGTGATGCTTACAGAAGAGGAAATGAGGGAAGGATTGAGCAAGCATTCCCTAAGCAAGAAGACAAAAACTCAGACAATGAGGAGCACTGTCTGAATAATGTGTTAGTGAAAAATTTAGCAGGTGGCAGCACCCAGACCCTCTGCACAGGGTAGCAGCCCCTCTGCTCTTGGCCACTCTCCTGAGAGGGCCCTGTGACCCCTAAGAGGAGGGCTGGCACTGACCTGAACCTACAGCAGCCCTGCAAGAAGCCGCCCCCTCAGCGGCACTAACAGGGATTACGCTTCTCTTTAATTAAAAAATAAAGTGGAAAAAAAAAAAAGATTATACAGAGTCACAGGATTTTATGGGTTGGAAAGGACCTCCACAGAGATCATCATGTTCAACTCCATCTCCCTCCTAAAGCAGGTTCCCTACAGCAGGTTTCACAGGAAGGCTTCCAGGCCTCCAAAAGGTCTCCATAAGGAGACTCCACAACCTCTCTGACAGCCTGTTCTGTTGTTAAGTCATCCTCAAAGGAAATAACTTTTTCCTCGTGTTTAGATGGAACTTACCGTGTTCCAGTTTGTGCCCATTGTCCCTTGTTCTGTCACTGCGAACCACAGAAAAATTTCTGGCCACACCCACTTAAATCTCTTCCATCAGGCATTTATAAGCATTAATAAGATCCCCCCCTTTATCTTCTCTGTGCTTAAGACCCCCAGGTCTCATATCTTTTCTTCATATGAGTGGTGCTTCATGTGCAGATGTATGAATGCATAGTGCTGCTCCCCACATGCAGACACATGAATACAATGCTGCTGGGGTGAGTGCGATGAGGGCACAGTGACTGTGCAACAGACTGTGATGCCACCAAGCTCTGGACACTGGCAGGGTCTGGCCCAGTCAATCTTGTGCCTGGACTCCTGCTAAGAGTGTGTGCAAGGACTGAAGGTGGAGTAAGGATTTGACTTGGGTGTTGGGCTGTGCTTTGGGGACTGCTGGCAGCTGCTCTCAGTGCCCATCCTTACAGCTATTGCCTGCAATCCCCTGGCCTGCCTGCCTCACACGTGCACACAGCACAGGTGAGTAGGGTGGGGACACGTCCCCCAGGGTGGCAGTGGGGTGAGATCTGGGATGGGGGAGCTGACAGGCCCCGGGCTGCAGCCTGACCCTGTGAGGCTGTAGGGCACGGCTCAAGACAGGCGTGGGGCCAAGAGGGTTTCCAGCTGAGGGAGCAGGATGTATCTTCTGTCTGTCCCTGGGACAGAGAATGACCATGGTGGGTTCTCTCCCTCTTGCAGTGTGCAAATTTCAACACTGAGGCGCTGATGAGGGGAATCAACGCATCTTCACTCGCCATCAGGCCACAGTGTGAAGGCCATGGCAGCAGAGGAGGTGTGGACAAGACTCATCTTCCATGAGACTCAAAAGGACATTGCCTATGCCATACCATGCCATCGCATATTCTATGTCGCCCGCATCCTGCAGAGGGCCAAGCAGAAAGAGACCTGCCTGCTTCTGTAGGACAGTCATGGCTGTCATTAAGGTTGCTGTGTGGGATGATGACGATGATCTGACCATCTGTCCCAAAGCACCACCAGTTCCTGCCTGCTTCCAGGCAGGCAGCACTCAAGTCTACAGTCCCCCCAGCCATGCAGCATCCCTTCCACCCCTTCTGCTGCTGCCAGATGGAGGCAGAGGAAGGGCGTACTGTGGGCGGTCTCCTGCTGGAGGTCTGGGCAGCCCTGTTCAGGCTGCACCACGAGATCCTTGAGCCTGTGCTGCCCTGGCTGTGCCAGGAGCTGCGAGACAGCTTGGGGACAGTGGTAGGAGGCAATGGCAGCAGAGAACATGATCCTGAGAAACCTCTGTAACATCGGGCTGGACAGCCAGGACCTGACCCAGGTGCTGCAGCCAACCTTGGGGGACAGAGCAGAGATCCTCATCCAGGGACTTGTGGACACCGTTGTGAGCCAGTGGGGCAAGGAGACCCACAGGCAGTTGGGCCTCCAGGGTGTCCATGTGTCTGGAGGGCAGGAAGAGGGCCCTGCAGCCAGAGGGCAGGAGGACAGCCCCGCAGCCTCCCCATGAGGGACCCTCACATCAGTGCCCAGACCCAACGGCAGCAGTGAAAGTGCCAACAGAGAGGAGCACAGGCTGTCCTTCATGAGGATCGCAGCCATCCCCCTGCTGCGCACATCCCAAGGGAACGTGAGAAGCTCCTCAAGGAGACAGAGCAGGCAGCAGCAGCAGGTCCCTCTGCTCCTGGCCACTCTCCTGAGAGGGCACTGTGGCCCCCAAGAGGAGGGCTGGCACTGACCTGGACCCACAGCAGCCCTGCAAGACGCAGCCCCCTCAGTGGCACTAACAGGGATCACACCTCTCTTTAATTAAAAAATAAAAGAAGATGATCATTCCAAAAAGTCTCAGACTGCTGCCCCGCTACTCTCTTCTATCACCAACAAACCATCATGTTTATACTGCTTATTTTGTCCTTAAGGATCACAGAGCATTTAAATGGTTTGCTTTTGCTGAGGAGAGGTTTTGAATAGGTTAATGATGATGAACACCCTCCTCTACAAGAACAAGGAAAAGAAGCAAATTTTAGAAGCACTTGCAAATATACCCATTCTACTAACCATCATCATTAGATGGGTACATTCGGACTGGGCATTGGATTTTAAGATCTTACATGAAACACTCATATAAAACACACAGGTACACATTCATCCTGAGACCCTTTGGAAGTGTTATGTGACAGCTGTAAATCAACAACAGTGAACCTGCAAATAATCATTAAAAAAAAAAAAAAAAGCACACAGATTTAAGACACAGAACGGCTCTCAAAGTAGACGTCAATTCTGGAATCGCATCTGCTAAACAGACATGCTGTGGTCTGCAGATTTCTAGGAAAAAAGAGAACAAGGTGGACAAATGTGAAGCATTCAGTCTTTATATGCAAAGAAAAAAACCAAAAATAAATAAATGATTGTTGGTCAGACTCCGATGTGGTTGCTCATACTTAACACTATTCTCCCTGTGCAAAGTTTGATTCAACAGCAGCACTTGCAGAATGCTGTTCAGCACGAGAGCATCAAAACTGGTTCTGAACAATGATGTGAAAGTACTCGAATTGTCAGTAAGGAAGCCATACTCCAACAAATGCTGAGCATGCTCTTCTCTCATTGACTTCTCCCTGTGCACAGGAGCTGGCAACCTACCAGAAGTAGCTGACGCAGGATCAGGCAATATCTAACAGAAGAGCAGGAAAGTCAAGAAAACGGCTTTCAACCTGTGAACCTAATTCAGTGTGAATCCTGACCTGATGTGACTGAGGATGGAAAGAAATAGAGTTCTTCGTGCTTCTCTGCACCAACTGCATGCCAAACCTAATGATTTGTGCGTTTGGTTTTGTTTCCAAATAGTATATATATTTCTACAGAGGTTTGAACAGACAGCCCGTTCTTTTCGGGCTTCTCTGTAAAAGCAAACTTGGTTCACAACTTACACTTGCAAACATAGAAACAAGCTTTTACCTGGAGTGTTTTTCTCCTTTGCAGATGATATCTTACTTTTGTCTAATTTATCTAGAGGTTTTTCATTGCATTCTCAGAGAATCCTGCACAGAGCAGGCACAGCACACCGAGAATTCAGACAAGCAAGAAGAGTGCTGCTGCTCTGTGCATCCCATGCCACAGTCAGAACAGCAGCTCTGTATCTGGGCAGCCTGCTATGATATTCTGGCTCACCACAATACGCAGAAACATTAACTCATCCACACAAGCACTTCCCCCATACATCCAGCTCTCCTCATGGATGAAACAACTCAGAAAGAGCTGGTTTCCCACAATCACTGTGCTCTATCTGATACTGTAGGCACAAGACATAAATTGAATACGGAGCATTCACCAACTGGAGATTTGGAGCCTTAAATATTTAACTCTTCTCCTTAACAAACATGCCCAGTGTAATGCACCATAGGAAGCCAAAGCACTGGGCCTGATCCTGCAGTACAAATCCTGCACTCCTTTCTCCCCTATTCTCTATCACCACAATCTTTTTTTTTTTTTTAATGGAACTATATGTGCTGAGGCTGAGCACTCACTGCACTTTCTTTTCCCGCCTNCTGAGCACTCACTGCTCTTTCTTTTCCAGCCTCCTGAGTGGCTGGCACAGACTCAATTACATGAATCTAACTGAGATCATCTACACCATTCCCCTGCTATAGCACCTGTGCCTTTGTAGCCCTGAACTGCTCCAACAATGAAAATTTGCAAACAGCTTTTGAAACAATGACTCAAACATCCTTTGGTGTGAACAAACTCTGGTGTGTGACACAACTGGCTTGCCTTTATTTTATTAGCCTTATTACTGTTTGCTGCCTTTGGAGAGCTTTGCATCTCAAGACATTTCTTTAGCATCTCTGATTGCCTTCAATGTTCTTGCATTTTCTACCTTTGAAGCACTCGGAAATAGCAAGAAAAGCTATGTAAACAAATGGGTTCAAACATGGTACGAGCAAATTCACACAGCAAACTCAAGTTTAATGTTTTCACTCTTTTCCTTCTCTCTTACAGCTTCCCCCCCCCCCAGGGGAGGTGGGAGGAATGGTTTAAATCAATAACCAAAGGCTTCAATTTTACAAACCCTTTAAGCCATTAGAGCTCCAAGTCCTCGCTGCACCCGTCACAGCCTCCCCCACCCCAATATACACACGCATACTCACATAACACACATATAAAAGAAATACTCCCGGCCTGGCATTAACAATGTTCATTCAATGCTCTTTACTTAAAGGAAGAAAACAATTAAGTGAAACCTTGAAGTAATCTTATTCTGCCTATTTAGCCTCTTCATCCCTCAATGTGTGGTTAGTAAGTGTTGCAATCAGGGGCTAAGGCCTGCTATCATTCGGCCTTAATTAAAAAAGACACAAGCAGTGGAGCTGTGAATTAGAAATGTAACAACGCACTACCCCTGATTAATTCGAGGCTCATGTTGGATTAATAACTCCAAACAAAGAACAAAAGGAAATTGTTATGCGAATTGCAGCCCTCCCAGGCCAGACAAAGGTCAAATCACAGGATTTCAATTTCATCCGGAGTCGCTTAATCAACTCCCTCGGAAGGAAGACCATATGCAGTCCTGAAAGCTACCCATTGTAGTCGTGTTGTCACTGGACCTGAGAGACGGCACAGAGATAATCCCAAGTATTCACGATCTTTTCTCATTTTTGGCTGCATCTTTTTTTCTTTTCTTTTTCAGTTTCTTTCTTTTTTTTTTCCTTATTTCTTTTTCTTTTATTAAGACTAAACACCTTCATAAGGGCTAATGATTAAGGAATAAAGGCACTATCAGACAAAAAAAAGCTGCTTTGTTGACTGCTGCTCCAAGGAAGCACCCTGGCTCCTGTTGCCCATGCAGCTGCAGAGGCAGCTCCCTGTTACAAGGAGGGTCTTCTCTGGCAGCAGAATCCATAGTAGTGCTATGTTTAAGCACCATGCTGTCACTTATAAGAAACAGCACTTGAGGAGGACAGAGGTAGACCAGGACACACTGTACACATTCACCTCACAGCCCACACCTCAGTACAAAGTTTCTCAGGGTACCTCAACTGAGGAAGAAGTATATTACTGCCCTCAAGCCCTATCTCTGAAACTGAGTTTCATAGAATATAAGGATGTATTGTCTTGTTCGCTCCCGACAAAATGATGATTGGAGAAAAGGAGCCATCAGGTTCAATGATCCAAAGTACACTGTCCCTCTAGTGAGCACATACTGAGTGCACTCCTCACTCCCACTGAACACGGCTTGCCAAGTAACCAGCATGGCAGGGCTTTTTACATGGACTCCATAGTTCTTACTCTATAGGAGCAAGAAAAGTCCAGATCTGCCTAGGAATCTAGCAGCTTATGCCTAAGAGCAAATATAAAATCTTTAAGAGACTGAAAATGAGCAAGGAAGAACATTGAGTATGAGGACCTTAAACGTGGAGTTTAATTGCGGCCCTCATTTCCTTCCTGAAGGGTTCTGCCCATCAGCTCAGAAAAATCATTTTGCTACACAGCTGCCTGCAGTTGACCCAGCCTGGATGCTGTGAGCAGTCACACTCTTGGTCATACTGCAAGCATATTTGTGGATTTCAGACTGAAAGTGAATCAATTCAAAGTCTAAAATTCTGGTCACAGATATTTACATTATATTTACTACTTCAGGATTGCTGACAAAAGCACCATGGCTCTGTGACTTGATTTAGCTGACAGAGATACCTTAAGGTGTATCAAAACTACAAAAAGACCAGTACTGGTAACTGACACCACATTCCCAGTTTCAAAACCTGAAACTATTGATGAATTCACATATTCTAGTGCCTTGGGAAATGCATGTCCACACTCTGTGGAAGTCTCTTACCTGTGTTAGGTGCTGGAATAAAATTCCAGATCACTCAATGAACTTGAACGAAGATCCTATTTTGGCTTTCAGCTTGGGATCATCTCCACTTAATTCTGTCACAAACTGCCCTTCCTCCTCTTTCCAGGGGGGCTGCTTGCAGGACTTCTGCCTCTGAATTAGCTGTTGAAAGGGAAGAAGTGATTTGTGAATTGTCCCAGCTCTGACGTCCTTTCAAAGAAACACATGCCAGCTTTAAATGTCAATCCACTAAATGACTATTCAACTTCTCTGATGCTTTTCTTTTCAGTATCTGTTCACTTTTGCTTTACATATTGATTTCTTATCATGCAAGCAAAAATTAAGATGAAACGCCTACTGTCACAGAACATGGACTGTCATGGATAAGTCACATCCTCAGAAACACTTTTGCCTGTGTTACACTGAGTCATTAAATCCAAATTACATGGAATGCAAATTCTGCTAGATGTAAATCCCTCAACCATGCCATCCGCTCTAAAATGCAAGCATGATTTTTGAAATCTCTTAGTATTAGAGGCTCAGCAACAAATTATTTAAGTATGTGCAGCTATTGCAGATACTTCTGCGCAAAAGCAAGACTCAAGCTTTAAACATGCCAGTCCAAAACTTCAGCTGAATTACTAGCCTGTAAAAGAGGGCAATTTGTGCTTACATTCCATTAACAAGAAGTGAGAAGGCAATCTTGTTCTTTTCCACCATTTATATTACAAATTATGGGTTCAATCGAGCAGTTCTTCATCTCCTTGTCCCAAAGAGACATCATGATCTCAAAGAAATCCTCCCAATGTATAATAAATTCTGAAGCTGAAACTGTTATTACTTTTTGATGCAAAACAATAATTAATTGCATATACAGAAGCAACAGCAACTTAGGTATAGTTGAAGACTTCATGGTGCATAACTTCATTGTAAAAATCTTCACTAGGAAGCACACTCCAGTGCCTTTTGGAAAACAGACTATCCAATGTTCATGTTCATTCACATTGTTGTTCTATGGCAAACAAATCTGGACTTCCATGAAGTCCAAAGGGATCTGGCATACTGTTTTACACTGAGCTTCAGTTTCTTGAGTCAGCAAACATGGAATCACAGAACCGTCTAGGTTGGAAAAGACAGTCAAGATGACCAAGTCCAACCACCAACCTGACCTGACCTGCTAAACTGTATTCCTCAGTGGCACATCCACACATCTCTTAAATACAAGCAGGGATAGAGCCCTGGCTCTCAGGTCTGTGAGATGTACATCACTCCTCTCTATTCAAGACTCGTACCTCTTACTGACTCAAATCATACTGCTTACCTGACTCAGAGTGCTGTGAATGAAATGGGAATAAAGACAACACAAATGCTGGTGTGCCTATTAAGATCAACACAGCTCACTGTGTTGACGAAACATATCCTCTATCATTGAGACATTTAAAAGGCATTTAAGATAGCTTCCTTCTGCCTTCCACAGAAGATGGCAGGTCAGGCAGCAACAGAGTCATCTTCTCCACTCCCAGTTTGAGCGCCAGCAGTGAGCCAGCAGCTTCTGCAATTAACATCACACTGAATTCAGATATGAATATGCTGAGGAAGACAAGGAGAAGTATTGATTTCGCTCATTGCAGACCAACCAGCCACTACCACCAAGTTTGGCATAGGTGAATCCTGAAATCAAACCTTGCCCATCTTCTTGCTGCTAAGAAAAATGTCCAAATGAATGGCTGGAGGACAGGTTCAGCCTAAAATTCTGAACAGACCATCTCCAGTACATTTCCAGTCCCCAACACAACTCCCCTGATCAACTCCAGTATACTCCTAGTCCCTGACATGGCTCCTCTGAGGCATTTGGGAAGATGAGCCCCAGCTGAACTATGCTTAGAGTCCATCAAACTGACTTGCACTTTTGTACAATCCCCCAAAATCGCAGGTGGTTTAAGAGGTCACCCCATTCTCTCCCCTAAGCCATCTTGAAAGAGACAAAAGGACATGATTTTTTTAAGTCCCAAAGCATCAACAACAGTAATGTGTTTAAATCTGCCCTCAGATAATTTGGTGTGCTCTCTTCAGTAGCCAACTCAAAGCTGTGTAGCTGTTTCTTTAAGACTTAAAGATTTATCTGATTTTACTTGACATTTTTTCCAGTCTTCCCCCTTCACTTAGAAGCTGCCTCTTCTCTCCCCTTCCACTCAAACAACCCACCAGTGAGAAACACTCCTCCCCTGCAGCTCTTAGTAAACGTGCAATAGATTTCATATATCTCTAACTCACTGACCCTTCATCTCTTTTCAAATCACAGATAAGAGGCAACATTTTCTTATCTTGCTAAGACCTGGAAATCCTGTTCACATTTATTACAGTATTTCCTTCTTCTGTAAAGCATTCTGAGGGTCTGTGTGAAAAAATGTCTAAATATTCCTCCAAACTCCAAGGAATAATTAGGACTCTGGTTCTTCAGCAGACAGTTCTCCAGACCTTACTGTACACAAGCAGCTGTATCCAAAGATTAAACATGATGGGAAATGCAGAGAAAATTGGAAATGTCAAAGCCATTTGTCTCCCTCTGAAATGCTCAACCCAACCCAACCAACTACAAGTAACACGGGTTCTTCTGTTCACCTTACCAAATGCCACTTAGGCTAGAGACATGAGAACACTGCTGATTATTTTTTACTTCTGAATTGTTTTCCAAAAAAAGTAGTTAAACACAAACAATTATACACACTGGTATCAACGTGAAAATCTGCCCACGGGTAATAAAACCACACACCAAATATACCCAGTCTAATATACTGGAAGTTACCTACAACGAAGCCCAAACAATAACCGCTAAGATAACCACGTGGATTATGTATTCTTACTTCATGGAAAACCTCGAGTAATATCTGATGCCTTTGGTAATTAGAGTACTGGTTGGTTGTTTTTTGTTTGTTTTTAAACGAATGCAATTGGGTTCTGTGCGGAAATTTTGTGGCAAAAGCTTAATCGAAATGCAACAAAACAAAAAAATATATCAAGATAAGAATACAGCTTTGAGAAAACTTTCCTGACAGCTCAGATGCAAAGGACAGAAGTCAGAGCAGCTAGAGGCTGGGCCTCTGAACTGGGAAGAACAGAAGTGTAACAGTTGCACCATGCCCCCATTAGCTCCTGGAATCTTCTGTCCTCTTGGGAATTCTCACAGTTCCTTTGAAACATACAGTTTTCATTTCAAGATGTAAAAACGTTTCATAAAACATTTCTTTCTTTTTCATTTTAGGCCAGTCTGAATCGTAACTACTGGGACTGCAATTAGGAAACACGGTGAAGTTTTTTGTTTTTAAAGACATTATAAATAACTTTCTTGTAAAAGAACCTATAATCCTTTCATTAGGTGATCAGAACTCTTTGTAACAGTGATGAGAAATGACACAATTGAGTTAAGCAAAGAGTCTACTAATGCTCCTTAGGAACTGAGAGCATGGAAAAAGGCTCCAGAGCTGGAAACAATGGGATCCTGCATAGCTTTATGTCACCTTTGCCTTTTTTATTCTCTCCTGATATCTGTCTCCATTGCTTTGATGCATTTGACTGAAAGGTATTGTGTAAGTGACTCACGTTTGCACATCTCAGAAACATTAGCACCAACAAAAGACAAAACATACAATTTAGTATATTTGCTTGCTGACTAAACACTTTTTCTTATATCTTTCTCTGCTTGCAGGGTAAATTGTTAGTTTCAAAGCTGAGTGACTGCTTCAGTAAGTTGGTAGCAGATTATTGGTACAGTGTGATAATTAAGGGATCTCAGTTCTTAAACAATGCTGATAAAACAGAAATCCCTCTCTCTTTTTTCTGGATTACCTTTAGAACTGAAATCAGAGAACACTAAATGAATAATAATTTGTACCTTCTGTGAATGATAGAAGATTGAATCAAATTTTAACTAGACCCTATTTGTAAATCCCTCAGGATGACATAATTACTATTCAACACATACCTTAATTAGCTGTACATATCTATTTCACAGTATTTAACAGGTTTAAAACAGCTTTCATTGTCTGTTGAATGGATGTCCCTTTCTTATCAAAATGAAAATACTCCTGAATTTCCTAAACTGTAAGAAATTTGGTTACAGAAAGCAAGAAATGAACTACAAATTGCTGTCAATTGGTTATTTCTATTTTTCTTTCAGCAGTATTAGTCGGTAATGCACCAACATGCTGCTGCTGCTTTTTTCCATTTAATGAAGAAGATCATAGCTACACTGTCTGGTGAAAAAAATATTCTGCTCAAACACTCGAACTTTTGCACAGAATTTTGAAAACAAGCCAACTTGGGACAGGATTTCTTTTTTCTTTTTCTGTTTTGGATAACAGTACGACATTTTATCTCCAGAAAGCAATGCAGTGGGTGATCCTACATCATTTCAATTCCCCTGCAAATCAGAAGCAGGCTAAAATTTGGCAAGCCATACTTTAAGATTAAATTGAAGAATTAGCGTTTGTGATCCCGATTCACATTTTGGGTAAGACTGGGTGCTTGTTCTCAAGCAGAGGCTGTTCTTAAAACTAGCGGGCTCCACAGAGCAGCTCAGGTGCTGCAAGGTTGCCTTAGCCAAGGCTGAGTGCCCATGCCATGAGCTGAAGCTTGCTGCTGAACCACAAGCACATCCTTCCCAAAAACGCTGCTTAATTTTGGTGACAACAAAAGCAAATGTCAACAACAACAATTATGTGCAGAAACACATATGTGGTCTGTTTTTGTTATTTTCTTTAACTGCCCCAAGTGAGATTAAAACATTTACTTAAGTACTTACTTCGTGCTTTATATCATTTGCTTTCTGTTCTCCTTAAAACTTTAAGCAAGAGGCAACTGGCATTTAATCACAACTCACTGTTCCTGGGGCTGAATCAAAATGAAGGCACTCAACACATAGGGGAAGTGACAGAGGTTGAGCACAGAGCTGGGAGGAGGCAGGGCTGGAAGTGCTCTGCTCTGTCATCCACCCTGGCTTCATTCTTGGGTTCAGCTGAGATCAGAGGGAAGCCGGGACCAAGCAAGAGCACCGCCCCAGCCTGGGACCCGAGAGCACTGGGAAAGGGCAAGACCCTGCATCCAGTTCTGGGATAGGACAAAATAAAAGACTCGAGGAGAAGATGAATAGTCTGAAAAATATCTTAGGTACCACTAGCCCCAACCACACAGAAGTCATCAGTGTAGTGAAGCCCTAAGATTTGCTATAGTGGTGTTTAGAAACAAATGACCCTGAAATATACAGAGATATCTTCCAATGCATTTAAGACCCTTCTGTTTTAACTTTCTCTTATTCCTTTAAAGTGCCCCCATGCTATTTTCAAGTTTTTCTTTGCAATTCACTGGAGTAAAAACTCACTTTTATGTAAGAAGAGGTTGAGATTCTCACACATTCATGTATTTTCAGAATGGGGCTTTAGAGAACATTACATATTCTAAGATTCATCATAAATTTGCAGACATGGTGTTGCGGAATTAATCTATTTCACCACCACAGAATTGAGCCAAACAAAATTAAAAATAATTCCTGTCAAGAATGCCTCTTATTTTGCTATTTTGTTGTGTTAGTTATGTTTCTTCCAACATGTATGATAGAACTGTAAATATCCCAATCACTGAAAATTAAAAAAAATCACTCATATAGCAAATTGCCCCTGTGTCTTTCTCAGCAGACTTAAGGATGTAGAAGACAAAAAAAAAAAAAGTATTCACGCCATGATGTATTATCCCCTACCAACACTTTCCTTTACACTTAAGCAGAAAGCATGAGCCTAGCCTCCTCTCTGATCTCAGCTGTAGCTGAGAAGAAACAAACAATTGCATCCCAAACCTTTACTGTCAGAGCCAACACTTGCACATCCAC
>VXAB01006127.1:438082-478753 GCA_013399175.1 Odontophorus gujanensis | reverse complement strand
TTTTATGTAAGAAGAGGTTGAGATTCTCACACATTCATGTATTTTCAGAATGGGGCTTTAGAGAACATTACATATTCTAAGATTCATCATAAATTTGCAGACATGGTGTTGCGGAATTAATCTATTTCACCACCACAGAATTGAGCCAAACAAAATTAAAAATAATTCCTGTCAAGAATGCCTCTTATTTTGCTATTTTGTTGTGTTAGTTATGTTTCTTCCAACATGTATGATAGAACTGTAAATATCCCAATCACTGAAAATTAAAAAAAAATCACTCATATAGCAAATTGACCCTGTGTCTTTCTCAGCAGACTTAAGGATGTAGAAGACAAAAAAAAAAAAAGTATTCACGCCATGATGTATTATCCCCTACCAACACTTTCCTTTACACTTAAGCAGAAAGCATGAGCCTAGCCTCCTCTCTGATCTCAGCTGTAGCTGAGAAGAAACAAACAATTGCATCCCAAACCTTTACTGTCAGAGCCAACACTTGCACATCCACTGTAAGAGCTGGAAACTTAGTGGAATTCGGCACAGACTGAGAGCAAGAGGCCGCTGTGCCCCCCTGTGCTACCTGCAGAAGAAGCAGGTGGCAATCTTCATGCCAGCACAGGTCCCAAGCAGCTCACGGGCTCCCCTGGACCACATCCATTGGGAGGTGACAAGGACAAGCCTCGTGTTGCTGTGCTGCCTATCTATCTGCAAGTCATTACCGTGGCAAACAGAAAAGCTATTTGTACTCTCCCCAGTAAACTTGCTCTTCTGCATTTTCCTAACATTACAGAGAACCTTCCCGGCCTGTCATCTCAGTCACGTGTCTTGCACTGGTGAAATTGCAAATCACGGAGACCAAAAGCATTGCCGTACGTAATTGCTGCGTACCATTAGACTGGAGCTGGCTACTCTCTAATTACACAGAGTACTGTTGATATGCATATCGAAAATAAATCATATTGATTACTTATGTATCATGCTGGAAAGAGAAGTAGCTTGAGCTCAGTTGGCCACCCAGGAGAAACTACAGGAGGGCAAAGAAGGATTTACAATTCTTTTCCGCTTAAATGACATCATCTGTGTGGAAGCATGCATTTTGATGGAGTACATTATAGAAGAATATTGAGAGGGCAAAAAAAAAAGGCATGCTAGGAGACCCAGGCAGCAAAACGATGCTATTCTGAGCATCACAAAAAGGATGGCAGTGCCAATTCATGTGGATTACCCACTACTTCTGGTCCCTAACTGAATCCTACTGCTGTACAATACTCAAGCTATATTATTTATTATTTGCATTATATGTTATTTGCATTGCAGTATCCCCAGCAAGGCCTCCAGGAAATCCCGTAGGAATATTTTCATGTTTGGCTGATTAGTTTTGCATCTGCATAAAAATATTTGCCTTCTTGCCTGAAACCTTGACTTCATCATGGAAATGCACAAAAAGCAGGAAGCAAAACTGATCATTTTGCTTTCCATCTACAAGTTAATACAATNAAAAAAAAAAAAAGTATTCACGCCATGATGTATTATCCCCTACCAACACTTTCCTTTACACTTAAGCAGAAAGCATGAGCCTAGCCTCCTCTCTGATCTCAGCTGTAGCTGAGAAGAAACAAACAATTGCATCCCAAACCTTTACTGTCAGAGCCAACACTTGCACATCCACCGTAAGAGCAGGAAACTTAGTGGAATTTGGCACAGACTGAGAGCAAGAGGCCGCTGTGCCCCCCTGTGCTACCTGCAGAAGAAGCAGGTGGCAATCTTCATGCCAGCACAGGTCCCAAGCAGCTCACGGGCTCCCCTGGACCACATCCATTGGGAGGTGACAAGGACAAGCCTCGTGTTGCTGTGCTGCCTATCTATCTGCAAGTCATTACCGTGGCAAACAGAAAAGCTATTTGTACTCTCCCCAGTAAACTTGCTCTTCTGCATTTTCCTAACATTACAGAGAACCTTCCCGGCCTGTCATCTCAGTCACGTGTCTTGCACTGGTGAAATTGCAAATCACGGAGACCAAAAGCATTGCCGTACGTAATTGCTGCGTACCATTAGACTGGAGCTGGCTACTCTCTAATTACACAGAGTACTGTTGATATGCATATCGAAAATAAATCATATTGATTACTTATGTATCATGCTGGAAAGAGAAGTAGCTTGAGCTCAGTTGGCCACCCAGGAGAAACTACAGGAGGGCAAAGAAGGATTTACAATTCTTTTCCGCTTAAATGACATCATCTGTGTGGAAGCATGCATTTTGATGGAGTACATTATAGAAGAATATTGAGAGGGCAAAAAAAAAAAAGGCATGCTAGGAGACCCAGGCAGCAAAACGATGCTATTCTGAGCATCACAAAAAGGATGGCAGTGCCAATTCATGTGGATTACCCACTACTTCTGGTCCCTAACTGAATCCTACTGCTGTACAATACTCAAGCTATATTATTTATTATTTGCATTATATGTTATTTGCATTGCAGTATCCCCAGCAAGGCCTCCAGGAAATCCCGTAGGAATATTTTCATGTTTGGCTGATTAGTTTTGCATCTGCATAAAAATATTTGCCTTCTTGCCTGAAACCTTGACTTCATCATGGAAATGCACAAAAAGCAGGAAGCAAAACTGATCATTTTGCTTTCCATCTACAAGTTAATACAATGTTTAAATAATTAAGTTAAAATAATTAAAGATGAAGTCAATAATAAGAAGGAAGTCTGAAAGTTACATTCAGTGTGTCTTATTTCTGAAAGTACTAAGTTTTACTGAAGCCCGTAGTATCTGAAAACCCACTGACTTGAGAGCACAAGCACCTGAGCTGGAGAGCTAGTTACAATTGTACTTAATATCTCTGTGAAATATGTTAAAATAAAAATCAACAACAACGCTTTCTATTGTGTACTGCTGTGATTTTACCATGTACACACGTGATACATGTTCCATGGGTAACAGTTGAAAAAAATGTGTAATTTCTCCAGAAGAACTTAATAAAAATATCCAGTGTGCAGTGTTGGTTTTTCTAATCAAAGATTATTGTAAGTGGAGATACTGCTTCTACATAATGCATGTTGGCACAACCACAATTCATTCTTTTGTAAATAATGTGCGAAATCATTACAGAAAATGCAAATATGGCACTTTTATTAAGGAAAACAATGGATGGAATAACGGCTACGGCAAAATTAGGATGGGAAATGGGTTCATTTTACCAAACTTTTCACGGGGCATACCTGGCAGTTTATAAAGCTACTGTTGGGAAGCCATACACTCGATGACTCTGAATATGTTAGTTATCTTTATCCAACCAATTCCAACGGGGTTGAAGGAGACTACTAGTAATTAAGCTTTATTATTTCCCTTGAGGGAACCTGAAAAATAGACTCATGGACTTTGATGAATTTAGACCTGCAAAAACAAGATCACTGGATGGAGAAGTCATTCACACATGTGAGAAAGCATGGAACAGATTAACTCTTACCAGTCATTTGCTTTGGTGAGGTTGAGTTGACAGGCATTACCCTATTCTGAAAAAAATTATGAGTTGTTCTGAGAGTACTGCCTCCTGTTTTGTAATGTTGGCCTGACGGTGTCAGGGGTTTGTCAGGACCTTCTGAACAAATACGAGGCTGAAGGGGACAGTTTCCTTCATTGCATCAGTAGCAGTGATGAGATGTGGTGTCACCAATAGAAGTCAAGAGACAAAACAGCAGTCCACGGTGTGGCAACATGTGAATTCCAAATCAAAGAAAAAATCTGAGACCAAGTCTTCACTGGTTAAAGTGATGTGCACTGTCTTTTGGGATAGGAAAGGGTTTACTTGAACCCAGAAAAACCATCCACTCTGACCACTACAACATGACACTGACTAAGCTGAGGACTTAAACTTCCAGAGTCAGGTCAGAGAAGAAGACAACCTTACTTTTGCAACAGGGTAACGTCAGGCCCCATCCCAGTTGGAAGACCGTGAAGCACACTGACAATTTTGGCTGGACTGTCCTACCACATCCACTGTATAGCCTGGATTTGGCGTCTTCTGACTTCCACCTGTTTGGGCTGATGGAAGATGGACTGTGTGGGCAATATTTTCCGAGAAACGGTGCCATCATAGCAGCTGTGAAACAGTGGGTCACTTCCACTGGTGCAGATACTTAGGAGCACAGCATGCAGGCTCTTGTTCACTGCTGGAAAAATGTTTAGCTAATGGTGGTGACTACATTTCAAAATAATGTTTTGCGCTAAGAATTTATCAAATGGTGTTATTGTGGTATTTGTATCTGTTCTAGTTTCCATAGAAATATATAGGAGGCATTACTTTTGTAGCAGCCTATCAGAAAGCTGCAGTTGGAAGTTGCCATTCAGAAAAAGTGAATGGTATATCTAGGATTTGCTAGGCAGAATGGAAAAAATTAGGTCCGAAGTCCCACAGTACAGAACATTTGTACCACGATTAGCTCACATTCATTCAAACCTTTCTCCAAGCTTTGTGCTTAGATTAGGTTGTGCACAGAACCTATTTTCTGTTTATGCAACATCTGCTCTGCTTTGAGATTGTGAGCAAGAACATTTCCAGGCTCCAAAGCAGGAAGGGATTACAAACCAGCAAACTGAGCTGGATAAAACAAGGATGGGCCCACAAGATTTAGGTTCAACTGAGATTATTTAAGATTCCAAAAATGTCTTCATTTCACTCTAACGTAAGTAATTTTCCACGTTTATACCTCTTTGCAGTTTCGAGAAGGAAGGGAAACAGTGCTTAATTAGTAGAAAGAAGTTCATCTAGTGCTGTTCTCTCACAAGACCAGAGTGATAAATCTTGTGCACATCATGTGTAGTGCCATAATTAAACCTTCAGTCCTGATTATTCAGAACTCCAAGAATCATCACTGACTTGTCATCCAAATGCTGCAAAGCTCCCTTGTCACTGGGATGAAGAGGGGAGTCCTGAGAGACAAAGGACATCCGAGCACATACAGTGACAGCATGGAAAACTACCTCCTCATGGGAGGTTTCAGAAACAGGGGACAGGGGCTGCCGTGCTGCAGAACAGCACAGTTGGGAAATCGGGAAGGGCTCTGCAGGATTCCCTGTCCCATGCTCCCCTAGAGCTCAGCAGGAGGAGGAGAAAGGAGAGCTCTTCTAGGGAGAAATGAGCAACATTTGTAGAAACATCTGCAGTAAAATTAATGCTGGTTCCCATGAAAGTAATCTATGTGGATCACAAGACCATGATTTGGTCTGCAGCAACAACAGCCACTATGTGTGGGAGATGGGTTTGGGTTATTTTTTTTTCTTTTCCTAACAACAGATAGAAGATTAGAAGTCTGACTGTGATGACAACCTCAGTTCTCACCGACAGGACCACAGAGCTCTTTATCATCATCCTTCTGGACTCGGCATCATTGCACCCAACTTAACACTCACTGCACTGTGAGCACGTGCTGAGAGTTTGACAGCCCCATCAGCACTCTGGGAGCCCAACGAACTCACCAAAAAACCCAACTCAAATTCAGAGCTGGACAGAAAGGTAGTGGTTTACCAGCTTGGTTATCCAAATACTTTCAGCTGGGTTCAGTAGAGTAATAGTTCACCGATAGCCTGAAATGAATTAATTAAATAAATAAATATTTTAAATCCCTCTTTACTTGGCCATGACTGAGGGTTTTTTCCTTCCTTGGAGGAAGCTGCAAGACAAGGAATGCCATTCAACTAACAGGGTCTGACTGCAACAAAAAGCAGCCAGGATTTCTCCCTCTTGCTATTCTTCCCCTCCCCAACACAATAGACTTGAAAACAAAAGGCAGATTATTAGGTTTAAGTGTGTAGCCCATTCTCCACATAACCCTTCCCCCCTGCTCCCACCCTTCTTCGGCACATCTGGTAACCATGTGTGGCAAGTGCTAATGAAGACTTTCCTGAGCGAGCTACAATTAGTTCCGACTGCTGTTCGCCTCTCCCGGCTGTACTGAGGATGAAAAGCCAAACCAAAACAAAATCTTCCCTTCACTGTTACTGAAACCTCCCCCTGCCCCTGGGATTCCCCCTCCTCGTCGTGCTGCTGAAATTAAAACAAAAAAGTGTAAGTAAATACTTTAAGGTTCTCTTCCGCCTGATTTTTTTTTTTTGTAAATCAGCATTTTATTCATTTTGATTGAACACGACAGGCAGGCAACAGTGTTCCTATGATCCTGTCTACAATAGAGAATTGTTAAACAGATGTCCATTTTTTTTTTTTTTCCTTCCAGCCTGGCAATATTACACACATAGCAGTTTTATCTGCTTGAGCAGATCAAATCTGTGTGTGTGTGTGCGTGCGTGCGCGCTGCCATTTGGAGTGATTAGAATAAGCCGCACAGAGGCAAGACGCGTTGTGTACAATTAAGCCCATCTTCAGACCGCAAATTTCTGTTTACTCTCGGTCTCTTCTCCTCTCCCCAATCAAGCTCCTAATAGAGCTGTTTCAAGTTTCAACAAGGACCATATTAACTGCTGGTCTCCACATGAAACAGAATGCTAAACCCCAGCCTCTCCCAAAGATCTGAGCACGAGCCTCCCGATCCTGTTTTACATTTCTCTCTGAAACCGCTGTGGCCCTCACCTTCCAAACTCCTAATGATTCCCCGAGCAGACAGTCCCGGCACAACGCAGCGTTTCACAGTGTGAGGCTTCACATGTTCTTTGTCGTTTCTCCCGGCTATGTCACGCTCCGTGATTGCCGCTGACCAACCCCTGCTTGAAAGTATGTTCCCACTAAACAAACAATCTGGATAATTATTGTACAAGTGATGATATCTGCATACATCATATTCGAATTATACCTTATTCACATAAAAAATGGGTATGACCCTCCCACGCCTTTTGAACAGTGCTGCATATTGAAATGCAAAAAACTAAGTTCCAAAAGCAGAACAAAAGCAAAACTGATTCTCTAAAGGAGTTATTCTCCTAAAATATACACGTATCTACTTGCCAAATGATTTCTCCAAGAAGATGATAGGCTGGAGTAATGCAGGGAGGGAGGAACAAAAGGGGTTTTAATCACGGTTCGGATTAAAGAGTTGTATAACAATTGCTCTCCCTCCAGGCATATATACTGTACACGCTCACTGTAAATGATCAGCATTTAAAGAAACAAAGTGCACCAGGCAGCATTAATGTAAAGACAGCTGCATATATATTAACACTTTATACATCAAAAGACACCGTGCATCTTACTCAGCCTCAGTAGGAGAAAACGGCATACGCAGCACTGACAGCCAAAGCCAGGCAGGAATGTGGCTTCTCCCCTACCCCCTTTTTTAAGCACATAAACCTCCCCACAGCAGCAAAAAAAAAAAAAGAAAGAAATAAAAGAAGAAAATGTGAGGCACATTCCTATTTGACTGCTTCTTAATTTTGATGGCCTCTTTTTAGACAAAAATATCACTTCATCTCCATATAGTCTTGTTTTCATCCGCACCAAGCAGGGAGTAGAGCAAAGCTGTTGAACTCCTAACAATATTTTTCTACAAAACATAAATTTTGCACTTTGAAAAAAGGCTAATTTTACTGGTAATGAATCCCAGTAATAACTTAATGAGTCACTGCAGTCCACACTTTAAGGAGGAGCTGGTGCTAATGCGTGAATAATTATTGACACAATTAAGTGCCCAACACCGGGCCTGTTAAACTGCTTCTGGCACGTGAGGGCTCCTTAATGGTCCCACGGTATTGTACCTCAGCCCTAAAAGGTTTTAAAGTGCAGAGAGCTCCCCTCTGCTACCGCAAGGGATACTTGGACCTAAAATCAGCTCAGCGCCAGATAACACTGAATTGCTGGGGATTTATATCCTATGTGGGGCTTTGCCCTGTTGCCGAGCTGAATAATTAGCTATTTACAGATTCGGTAAACAGAAAGCTCACCCTTTGACCTGCCTTGGTGTAGACTGTCTGGTTCGTAACCCTGCGAGGGACTTCCGCCTTCCTAATGGGCTCTTTGTGAGCCGCTGCTGCCGCCGTAAATCAGGCAGCTCTGGAGTGCGGGACGGGCCCGACCCTGCACTGGGACTCAATCTTCAGCTTCGTATCTTGGGCTCACCTACAAAAAAATAAAGTTTAAAAAAGAGCACAGGTAACAAAATTTAAAAAAAAAAAAAAAGACTGTAGCAGAGTGAAGCTATTTTGTTGCACCGCACACTCACCCAGGCACACTGCCTGGAGCTCATGGTGCACACGCAGCCCCTTTGCAGGGTGAGAAGGCTTCTCCCTTCCTCTATTCTACATCATGTGCGAACGTACGGATGTCCTAATTAAGCACAAACAAAATCTTGGACCCTGCCACACATTCCAGCCTTATCTCTGACAAGTTCAGCAGAATCACAGGAGATACTGGCAAGGCAACATTATCATTGGAAAAGCCATAAAACAGTCACCTCGTGTGAATAACTTTGTTGCGTTTCACAAGAGGGGCATTCGCATCCCCTGAATGGATGGAGCTGTCTCTTTAAATGAGAACACCGTGCCAAGACGCCTCATCAGTTAGCTTGAGAAACACATGCACACACGCAAAAACTGACCTTTTTTCTGTCATTCTGAACTTCCACTGACCTTCCCCAAGCGATTCCAACATGTGCACAGGTCAATTAGATAGATGGACAGATAGACAGATGGGCAAACAGACAGAGCGATCATAATATTTTATGTTAAATTCTACACAGCCCAAGTCCTGAATCTACAGCGTTATCACTGAAGGAGTCCCCAGCCTAGGGTTAATAGCAGTGTGTTAAAACATGAAACTCCCTGGTCGTATGCTGGCTTCGAGGCAGCTATCATCCCTGCACAGGGAGAAAAGAACAACTCCTTCTGGTAGCATAACCTTGCCGGGCCTTCAAACATAGAGACACCACTAATGGGAGAGCAAGGCACCAAGAAAAATGACAAGAAAATTCACAATTAAGTGTGTTACAACATATTTCTGTGTAGCTATTACATGATAAGTCTTTCACAGGGCAAACAGTTAACTAGTAACTAAAGCACATGAGTCTCCAGAGCTACTGTGGTGGCTGCTGGTGGGACACTGCACCATGAGGACAGGTAGACAGCCTGGACAGATGATGGAGAAGTCTCTCTCCTGCGTTAGTGCTCCTGTCTGGCCCTAGCAAACCACTTGATTGCTCTGTGATTTCTCATCCAAATAGAAATGCTAACTTCTTTGTAGTACATTTTAGGCACATACTCAGCAAAAATCCATGTATTGTACTGCCTACAACAAACAAGGACAAATAGGCTGATAGGAAAAACACATACCCTGAGTTAGAAACCCCCAAACACTCAGTCTGACACAAGAGAAGATTTGGAACGGTGATATTTCTATTAAAAATATATGGATTTATTCATTTCTGTGTTTGTTCAGCACAGAGCAGAGGAGCTGAGGGGAGGTCTGATGGCGGCTGCAGCTCTCACAGGGAGCAGAGGGGCAGCGCTGAGCTCTGCTCTGTGTGACAGCGACAGGGCCCGAGGGAACGGCATGGAGCTGTGTCAGGGGAGGGGCAGCTGGGGGTTAGGGACAGGGTTTGCTCCAGAGAGTGCCTGGGCTCTGGAACATGCTCCCCAGGGCAGTGGGCACAGCCCCAAGCTGCTGGAGTTCAAGGTGCGATTGGACAATGCTCTCGGACATAGGGTTTGGACAGTCCTGAGTGGAGCCAGGGGTTGGACTCAGTGATTCCTGTGAGTCCCTTCCAACCTGAGATATTTGATGGTTCTGTGAACCCATGTTTCCTGATGGGCCAGGGTTTTGAATCCTGCGACCTGGAGCGCAGCTACAGGTTGACCATGGCCTAGGCAATGACACATTCCTACTAGTTTCAGAGTTCCCATGAGCCAAGGCTATACCTGAACCACCAGAAATCTGTATGATCTGGGAAAAAAGATTTCCAGTACATACAAAAAGCTTCATAAAGTGCACAGAAAAGAGATCAAGATTTATGGAGGGGGAACGGGAGAGAATGGGGTGGGCCCTGCACCAGCTTAGCACTTCTTGCACTCATCACGAGAGGAGCACGTGTATATCAAGTAGGCACTTCTCCACAGTGTGGGGAAGCAACCAGGAAAAAAGAGTCCCGTTCCTCAAAACTAAGGAGTCAGGAGCCTACAAGTCTGAGTTTTATAGACATCAAATTCTTTCCAAGGATTTACTGTTTATTTAGTCTTGCTTGTAAATTCAATAAGCCGGAAGTAAGTCTCAGCACCTCTAGTACATGTTCAGGAGAAAGGCACAAATCATCCTCCCACCAAATGAGGTTCTACAGTGCACTGAGCAGTTATGATACAATGCATCTTCAGAAATAATCCTGCTTTTCCAAATAAGAGCTGCACGAGTTATTTGAGGAAAAAAATCTCAGATTTTTTGTTCAAAGGTAAAAAGTTACTTGGTAGCAAAGCTGCAGGGAGATTTGTCATTTGGCAATCAATGAGCTACCAGGGAGAGCTTCACTCCTAGCTAAATCATGCCAGCATAATGGCACCAGATCCTTCATAAATGGCTCTTGACCTCTTGCCTTAACTTGCAGCAGAAGACAGCTGCTCTAATGAGAGCAACCCTGCAAAGCAAGCTTGGAAGAGTGTGTCTATCAATCCCAGAGCAGGATTTCATCACTGCTCTGCTGAGCTGCCTGCTGCCCGACCCAGCCCTAGGCAGCTTCCAGGTTGCCCTTTCTTTTTCTGTAACAAATAAAATGTGCAACAAAATATTGCCACATCTCATGAGTATATTGACACAATTGGGACTTCAACCCCAATTTTGCTTTGTGTTTTTCAAATGGCTTTATTTATCTTCAGATAAAGCACGTGTACTTTACTGATACACTTAGAGCCTGACAGGGGCCAGCTGTGTCAGGGAAGTGGAGTCAGTGGGTATACTGGGCAGTGGGTCGTGCGAGGACGGGCCCCTCCTGAGCTCTGGGCCTGTGGCTCAGAGAACCCTAGGACACTTGACAAGTTAGTCCCCTAAAAATAAATAAATAAATAAAGAAAGAAAGAAAGAAAGAAGAGAGATGATGAATTTTTTATTACTTGCGGCACTAAGTGTATGTTTTAAAGTCAGCCAGTGAGAAAACTGCAGGGAAAATGAATCAAAGTTTCAGCTGTTTGGTCATAGGTTTTTATAATGTGAAATAGAAAAAAGCAGACATTGTGTTTGCATGCTATTTCTGGGCCTTTAAAGCTGTAACAGCATGAGTGGTATTTGCATCAGGAGTTACCATATATCATTGCAAGCAACATATGCATAGATGGAAAAAAGATGACGGCAGCAGCAGGTTCAGTTAAATCTCAGGATCTCTCTGTGATAGGGACCTGCTAAAGGTTTGGTTTTATTTAGCGTAGCTTAAAATGTCATTGGCATATGCATTTCTCAATTAACACCAATTTAATACACTCCAGAAGTGTTCTATTCTGAGAATAGGCTTCAGAGTTTACAAAGGATCTAACCTGACATTTCAGTACAGGATATCCAGCCCCATTTACAATCAGGAAAGCGCATTATGAAGGCTGGATTTTTTTCTTTGGCACCGTGTAACGTTGCCTCTAATGATAAATACAAAAGTCCGAAAATCCTAGTGAACAGTGCTGTAGTATGGAAATTATGAGTCCCTCCAACCCCTGTGAGTCACTCATATTCCCAGATGAAACGGTGCGTCTCAGCAAACCCACAGATTCTGCAAGTGGATGCTTGATTTTCCTTCTTAGTGCCTCACTGATGCAGTATTTTTGCTAAACAATTTAGTCACTGATAAACTGCAGCTCACCAGTAGAATGGTTTATATATATATGTATAAAAGAACAAAATGACAAGTAGCCAACGATCCTAGAAAGCCTGGGCTTCCTGTCAAATATTGGAACGGAGAAAGATTTACTGGTACTGGTTTCCTAAATGATAAATACAGATGTTCAAGAGGATCCCAGTAACCAACTACCGAAAAGCTGAAGGATTATTTATTAACCAAAGGGATGAATAAAGAATAGAGTAGTATCATTTCATATGAACTTTACACAGACTATATGAATGTCTTCAACCTCTATAAAAAGAGCACCTGGCATTATTAATATTGATTTTGGAATATAAGATTCATTAGATGTAATGGGCCAAATTCAGCCCTGATGAAACTGTGGAGCTTCAGAGAAGCTGTACAAGAGAGGAATATTTCTCTTCAAATCTAGTGAAGTGTTTATTCTGAAATCGATAATAATAGAAGGTACATTTAAAAACACTGGAAAAAAAGGTTAAAGTCAGGCATTTCCAAGTTAGGAAATAGCAGTAATAAGAACTTGCCCCTTCATTCTGTCCAGTTGTGTGTCTATTCTCTGCACTGAAGATGGAAAATGAGACCAGGTTCTTGCAATTGAAAAGTGTATCTCAGGGCATTCACACAAGAGGGCAGAAGTGTGATTGGAGGGACAACCTTAACCCACCCCTAACTGTAAATGTTTGGCTTCACAATTTGCTTTAAACATTGTTTTGTTTCATGAACTTTCCTCTGTATCTAAAGCAAGAAAAAAAAAAAAAAGGTCAAAACTAAATATATTACATAAAACCATTGATACTTTCCAAATCACACTTCTCTAGCCAGGCCTAAACTCTGACCCTCTGCACAGAAGTCTACTATTTGAGCTTCGGGGTATGAGCTGGAGTCTGCAGCAAATTTATTACAGAATAAAGGTACATCCTGATTTGTAGCCAGGAGATCTCAACTTTTTTTTTTTTGTGTGTGTGTGTGTGTGTGTGTGTGTGTGTTTACTAAGGGGGAAAACTGCTGAGGAATCTCCAGCAAATGTCAGCCTAGGGAGTGAGAGAAACAGGCAACTCAATGTCCAGGGAGGAGGCTGGGAGTATGCCTGCTCCCATTCTGTTGTGGTTGCTTGGGCAGGTTGCAGGGTTGCTCCTGGCCCAGAGCCTTGCAGTGCTTCTGTTTGTTCCATGTCATGACACTGTGAGTCACACTTTCCTAGACTGTGACAGAGAAAGTGAAATGGTGACTCCCAGAGACTTCTAACACCAGCAGAAGTCCATGGCAGACCAGGACACCTGGATTATTTTTTTTACTAATTTTTTCAAGGACGTTGAAAACAGAGACAATATTAATGAATACACATACTGGCAAAGACTTCATCCTGAGTGCTGCTTGCTGGATCTCTGAAAAATTCTGATGTACAGTGAGTTAATACTTTAACAGATGTGTGCAATCAAAATGATAATTTAATTCTTTATTACATCAAGAATGCACATTGAAATCTGCTATAGGCAACACTGAAATTCAGAATTATTACCCAGCATCTCTCCTGGTCTTTTAATCAAAGGAAATCTTGTTCTTAGAGCATCAGATTCTGCGATTCCTGATTCAAGTGCAAGTGCAGGGCTTCTTACATTGTGCTGATCTTTTGAAAACTCAAAGGACTATGATCTCTCCCCTAGCATGCAGGAGGGTACTCACTTTAGGCATCATGCTGGCCTGGTTGCAGTCAATAAGGCTCCTAGCAGAGCTGCACAGGAAAGCCCACCTGTATGTATGAAGTGTACACATGGCCTTGGCTCCTTCTTTACATCTAAATTTGATGACATTACATGGTGCAAAAATTTCACCATGTATACGCATGCATACACACGAGCAAATCAGCCACATGCTAACAGTCCCAAACGAGTGGGGTCTGAGTTAAAATACGGTTATATCCAAAAATGTATCTAAGTAAGTGCAGGTCTAGATGCCATCAAGCTAGAGTAAGGACAGGTCCTACCTCAGATGCAAATCTCTTTGGTCTACCTGTAGCTTTTTCTGGAAATTTAGATTATCTTTTTCTAAAACAAGCTGTAAACACAATGTCCAAACATTCCTTGTCTGTTTGTACCAATGAACTGTCATGTTAACAGGAACAATCCAAAATAATTTGCAATTACTGAACTGCTTTAACATACTTCACAAATGTCAGAGAACTTTACAGAAGTACAATCCCATGCCTGACATTTGCATGTCACTCCCCAGTAAAGAGTTACCTCCCTTCCTTCTTCCCCCTCAGCTCGCAGCATAGAATGGGGAAATGAGTCGACGACTGCATCCTGTTCCAGATGCAAAGCAAATTCTACCAGCACCATGGAGCTGTCATGTTGCATCAGGCAAAGGGCATGCCTAAGTGTGAGCTCTGCACCTGTGCTGGATTCACAGCACCTAAAAGAGTTAAAGCAGCGAGGACAGCTCTCAGAAACACCCAGAAACAAGGATACCTGCACAGCATGCTCAGTTTGTTTTGAAGACGTGTTATTCTAACACAGTGCTTCCCTCGTTGAATATATTGCTAGACAACTCTGTGGCTGGAGTTTTGCATCAGGTCAGTTAAGCTTCAATTCAGGATGTTCACTTCACTGAGTATCAAACCCAGGGTTTGTCTGCACAGGCAAGCCCACCATACACTCTGCAGGATGACCATAAGTGCATCTGGGCATTGCTTGCCTTTTCCCAGACACAAGTAGCCACTCACCACCTGAGGCATCAAGCTGTGCTCACCTGACTCCCATGCCACCTCTGCAGAGCAGCATAGAGCACAGGAATTTGTCTGCTACACGTGCATATAATGCTTACACTTGTTGCTGGCCTCAGTTACTCCAGCTTCTGATAGCCCCCTTCCTTTGTGCTCACTATTACTGGGGGCTTCAATTTCAGTTTTTCAGTCAGCCATCAAGTGCAAAAATGCCCTCCTTGAGCTGTTCTCTAACCTCCTCCTAGTGGACAGGAGATGAAGCCCCATCCTGCTGTTTACCTCTGGACCCATTCAGTCCAACTAAGTGATAATGCTTCCTCGCCGTTCCTGAAAAATAACAAATTGCCCTGCAGGGCTCACAAATATCCCTCCTCTATACTGAATTCATTCAAGCACATTACCAAATTCATCCAAACACAGCTCATGATAGAAAACATTGCCTCTCAAATAGGTTGTCAGGACCCATTTTGAACTCTCTGCACTTACAACTGAGGTGCTCAAAGATTATCTTTGTTCATAATAAAACTAACTGCTCTTTGCTTCCTCTCTCCTCACAGTAAAAGACTTTTCTTCACATCCTAAAGTAACCACATTTTCCTAATGACCTCCTGTGAGGGACTTATACAAAGCATTTCAATGCTTAAATAAATCATATCCCCAGTTGCTCCCCAGCCACTATTTTGCTAACTGTTCCTAAGGAGGAAAAACAATCTAATTAGTTAATATTTGCAGAGTAATTTGAAAAGTGCTACGTCTGTGTAAACAGTATTACAGTATCTGGTGCATTGCTTTCAGCTCCCCCCCACAAACCAATCAGGATCCAATTGGAAAACCTCAAGGACCCCCATGGGCAGCGTCCCAAAGAGCCCCGGCTTCCCAACCTGTTAGGATGATCCACAGATGACATCACTCCCCACATACACACATCGATATTCCTTCCAGAAATAAAATCCATAAAGACTCCAAATCCTAACTTTGTAGCTTGGTTGCATCCTACAGATGTTTTTTATATAATTAAACAGACTCAAAGCTCCAACTCATTCGAGGACTGACCCTGAAGCCTTTACTCATGTACTCACTCATACTCACTTCCCTCAGCAGTGCTGGACGAAGGACTCACTGCTGTGACAGCGGTGTCACATCATAAAGCTGGTGTAACTTTGAATTTGTTGCTATTATGCAAACCAGCCCAAGAGTGCCTGAAACAAAGCAAACTGAAACAAAAGCAGCAACAACTCCTCATCAACAAGCGAGTCCCCTCAGTGCTGAAAGGGAGTTTGGTACAGAAACAAGGAAGTCAGAGTAAGATCAGCTCTCTAATTTACAACACAAAACATCAATTAAATAAAATAATTAAAGGACAATTAATATCTTATTACAGTAGCAGGAAATCCAGATGCCGCTTGTGCCGCGCAGACCATGGGTTTGGAAGTGGCTGGACCCCATGGTGTGAGATCTGTATTGTTGAGTAGCTGATATTATTTCTCTCTCATCCAATAGCTCCGCTTTTTGTTTTCTGTTTGCGAGCGAGGGTTGCAGTAGTTCCTAACCCATATGTCTCTAGTTTTGAGTCGTGTGGTTTGCCCCCTCTGTCTCTCATCATTGCTTTTGGCGCAGTTTCTTGACAGGAAATGCGAGATTTATTTTATCTGGCCTGAACTACATTGTTCCTTCCTGACTACTGGTGTTACTTCGCTCCAAATAACATGACTCCATGCTTACTGCCTGCACGAGGTCAGAGCCCAAGGGTAGCAGGCATATTTAAGGGCATCGGTGAAAGAAGGTGAGAAGGTTTGAGGGGAAGAAAGAATAAAAAGAAGAGGGAGGGTGAGAAGAGGAAAGAAATTAAGTTGTGATGCAATCAGTTCGGTTTGAAGGAGATCCTCCTTTTTTCCTTTCAGTCAGCAATAAACTGAACTGAAATTCTGTTACAGCCTAACTCTTCTGGGTTCTGCTTCAAGACAAACCAGCAGCTCCAGTGCTATCGATTAAAGAAGGACATGATCGGGTCATTCAGATTGTAAATTCAAGGAAAAAATCGATTACCAAAATTGATACAAGAATTTCAAAGACTGAAAGCATTTTCAGTCTTCCTCTATAGTCGCTTGCAAGAACGAGCAGTGCAGCAACATGAAGTAATCCCTGGTTAAGAGGAAAGAAAACTGAAGACACGTGAATGTATTCATGCTGAACACCGAACACCAGTTTTTAAATAAATCATGGCTGAATTCATCTGGCAGTTGTAGGCAGCTTCGTAAATCTTTGCGCGGTATCACTAAGTACAGAGTGAATTAAGTTGCAAAAGGTGGGACCAGGTCTGTGCTGGGTATTACAGCCCTGCAGGCATCCATGGCACCCAAGCTCCCCAAGAGCACAGTACTGTCTCACAGCTGCCAATCTGCTTTTTTAACTGTTATAAGGGCTAAATAACATTTTCCCCCATTTACGAACCTAGAATGAATCCCAAGGAAAAGACACAGCTGTCAGGTCAGCAGAGGCACTCTTTGCCAGCATCCCAACCTGTAGGGCATTCACTACAATGGGGATCACACCTTCAATCTTCCCACTTATTTGCTTTCATCCTTGAAATTAAGCAGAAGATGTTCACAGCTTCAAAGAAGCATGGGGTGATGGGCACTTTTACCTAAAACACACTCACTCACACACAGGAATAAGTACCTTTTCCCGACAGAATTCTCTATTTTAGGCTGATCTTGAATTTTGTTTTTTAAGACACTTCTGACAAAGTCATTCTCCACAAGTTTTTACCACGGAGGTTCAGAAGGAGCTCATAATCCCAAACTAGCTATTTCTTAGCAAGACTATGGAAGCATCTTTGGATAACTCTGCAGCGCCTGAGGCTTTTGTGACATTTTACTGAAAGCAGTCAAAACAAATTCTTCAGGACGGATACATGACGTGGGAGGAGAAGAGAAGGGTGGCTCTTCAAACAGCCCAAATGGGCATTAATAGGACTGTGTGCAGTGAAGAGCGAGGCCGTGAAAAGTGAGGCCTCTTCTTTCAGTGGGAGAAGGTTGTTAAACGGACCCAGCTGCGTGCTGCATTGTACCACTGTGTAACGAGGTGGGTAGAGATTGTCCTTTGCATTTTGGGAACAGCTAATTAAATCACTTCTAAATCTCTAGCCAAAGTGCCCATGCATTGCTTTACTGCAGCACGTGACACTAGCAGCAGTCTGACTTCCTACTGCACCCTGAAGATGACCTCCTTTTCTACGCCATCATTTCCCCAAATTGCTTACCTTTTTGAAATAGCAAGCCTCTCAGTGTCCTGGCTTAAAAACACATAATCAAGCCTTATAGCTCAGTTTCGTTATCTTTTTGCTGAGGTCAGAAGACTGAAAAGTTTACCAAATCAAAAATGGTCATTTAGTAAAAATGGGATTAAAAATGGAATTGAAGTTGGCACGAACTTTGCAACAGGGCACTGAGGCAAACGTGCCCAGCTTCCCAAAGCTCTGCCTGGCATTCCTAGAGTGAGAGACTGAAACCTGCAGGTTGCCTTCTGCCGTGCTTTGTGCCCTTCAGAGCCTACTTACTTCATTGCAATTAGGTTTTAGTGGTGTTTAACATTCCACAATTGCCCTACTTTACAGTCCCTTCATTTTCCTAGCTTAAAAAATAGTGATGTTGCAACACTGTAGTGTTTCTGTTGTGATTGTCATGATGGAAGCAGAGCCAATGCAATTTGCCTATGTTTTACTAACCGCCATCTGGCAGGGATATGGTGACATGTGAATCTTCACAGGACTCTTGTTTTTCGACTATCTGCTGGACAACTAAGGAGATCACCAGGCTGTTAGGATGAATGCCAGATGGGAGGCAGGTATGTTTATGAGTTTAAGATTCTTATTTTCTTTCAGTGCTTTCACATGCTGTTCATGGAGTGGCAGGAAAAGTGAAAAGGGGGAGGAGGGGATGAGTCAGTGACTAGACTACAACTGTTCAAAATCACTTTGAAGTTCTGCAAAACGCGAACATGCCGCAGTCCACCTCTCAGCTGCTCTTCTCTTGGCCTTGAGGTCTGAATGGCGTCTGGGGGGGTTCTTCCTTTGCGGTGGTTTGCCTGTTGTCCCCAGTCTGGATGGTGAACACACTGCTGCAAACACATGCAGTGCTCAGAGAACAGCCACGCTGTATCCCTGCCTCCGCCTTGCAGCGCTGGTGAGCTCTGGGGTGACGGCAGGACAGTCATGTGCTGCCTTGCCAGCAATTGCAGGCAGCTGACATAGGGTTAGCACAGCAGCTCTGTCTTGCATGGATATCTTAGAAACACAGAGGTACGGTGGCCTTTAGTCAGATGGAAAGTGCCCCAAAAATGAGAGAAGTCTTTGCTCATGTCCCATGCTGCTCCAACAGTAGAAACCATTGTGATAAGATGGAGATTGACTGAGTCTTCTGGCTTGTAAGTGCCAACGTTACATAAAAAGACCATGACCACATCAAAACTATTTACCTGTTTTAAAGTTTACCTAAAAATTCTACAAGAAAAAAATAATAACTTCTGATTGCTGGAAGGACAACCACCGTGGACAGCAAAGCACTATGTAGATCGCTGCTTCTAAGGTCATCCAGACTAAGTTAACTTTCTCTGCAATGTGCTTAGGCCCTGGCCATGTAATGCCCTTCAGCTCCTCCCGCAGATCCCATATCTTTGGGTCCCCAGAGGAGACCCCAGAGCACTGCTGCAGGTCTTGGCTGATGAGATGGTGCACAGCTCCCAGCCTGCACACCAGAGCAGGAGCCAGCGCTTCTCCTGATGACAGTAAAAATCAGCACCTTCAGGAACTTCATCTAACACCAGCCCAAACTAACCCAGTAACTCTGCAGTAAATATTAACCCAACACAGCCGGCATGCCTCCAGCTAGCGTCTTGCCCTGCCTCACCTTCTCTCAGCCAAACCCAGAGCCTAGTTTTAGCCACTGCAATAACTAACATTCATAATGAGTAATGAAGAGCTACAGCTGAAAACACAAGCTGCTTCAGCTCAATCTAAACAGCCAAGGCTCCCCAGCTAGGGCTGTGAGATTCATAGGCAGATCAAATGCAGAGGAGTATCCGTGGCACACACACCAACGTGTCACATTAACTGAGCTACGTGCAATAGATTCTTATTACAGCAGGCTCCTCATAACAAAGATTCCTGATGAGGGGGCTGGTTTGGAAGAACCCTGTGTTGCATCAATTAGGCAAAACAAACAACCCCTCACGAATTTTTCCCCAAACAAAAACTGGAGCAGAAACAAACAAAAAAATCCTACACCTGTCACAGGTTAGAAAGCAGCCCCTGGCTAGAGTTGATGGTCAATACAAGCATACCTTTCCTTTTTCTCCTCACCCTAGGTAAGGCAATTACTATGAAAATTATCTGCTCGACTATTAATTAAATATCTATAAATTCACACACTCACAGACAGTCTTCCTCTCAATAGGCCTTGGCATAAGGGAGCACACAGAATTTTGGCAACAAGCTGAGAGTGGAATAGGCTGCACAACCTAGACATGCCCAAGCCTTCTTGACACGGGAACAGCTTCTCTTCCCTATGCCAGTGGTTCGCTCAGTGCCAGCTCCAACGCACACCCCCCTTCCAGGAATGGCTCTCATCCATGCTGGCAAACAAAATGATAGAGAAGAAAATATGAAATTACTCTTCAAAATGTAAGTGGAAGGATGAGCACGGCGCCAAGTGAGAAGTATCCAAATGTGAGATCCCACACTGCTACATGTCAGTTGGAAATATGACACATACACAGAAAGTCAAGCAAACAGGTTCGTCCACAAAGGGAAGATAAAGGAGATCATTTGCATTTTGGATAATAAAATATTTAAAGCAGCACTGTAGAAATTACAAATAAAAACACTAACTGCAGTCACCAAGAACACAAGCACCCCATGTGGAAGCTGGCCAGCAAACCCCTTCATTAAATACAATACGATCAGAAGGAAATACAAAAGTGGCTACAGACCTCTGAAGGCCAGCAGGTAATGCAAGCCAATTGGTTATTCAGTTCTAATTAAGGGATACTTATTTTGGACAACTAACAGAAGAATAAAGCATGAGTTCAGGGTGAAGTAAAGTCTACTTTATTTAACAATCTGTGACTGATTAGAAGGGAGCAGCAAGTTCCAGATGGGTGGGAGTGCTTACAGAAAACCTCTACTTTCCTACAACTTACAATCAATGCTTTTAGTTTCCACGCATTGTAACGTTGCCACTTAGCACTACAAGCACAGCAGAACAAAAATGCAAAACCAACTTTGCACCAGAATTTGGGGGATAAACAGGGCCATGCTTTTCCACTCAATAAAGGTCAGAGTTCAAGCTTCTAATTTTAGCATCACTTAAGATGAGACTTGACTTAGATTGCTCCTTGGTCCAGCCCTTAGCTCTGACCTAACTCTAACAAACTGATTAATTCTGTTGAGTAAATTTGCAAGCTTTTGGGGGCAGGGATCATGCCAGCTTCTGTGCTGTAGAAAAATAATTATGAGGGTAATATTTTAAAATACTACTCACTCTAGCTATTACTTATTTGAAACTATTTGTTTTTAAGAGCTACTGTCATTTTGAAATGAACAATCATTTTGCTTTTTAAATTCATCTTATTCATGTCCTTGTATTTATTACTGTACTTGTGCAAATCACATGGAAGCATGGAAATCCCAACAGCTTGTGAAAAATGCAGACTCTTTTCTGTTATAATTGCAATTTCAAGAAACTGTTCATTTTTATGTTCAGAAAAGGCACCGTACGTTAACATTGTGATTCCCGTTATGTGCCTTTGCCTACCCCATACCTAATCCCCACAGTCTTGGCACAGCAGTGGAAAAGCAGCAGGACCATGAGTAATGATAAAAGCCAGGAACTCAGCAGCCTTAATTGATTCATATTCTGAGGAAAGAAAAAGAAAAGGCCTATGTTTGTCTCCTTGCAGAGCTCCAAAGCAAGCTCTACTAGACAGAGTACACGCATTAGGCTTACCACTCTTTCACAGCTCAACAATGCTAGGTAAGAAAACACAGCACAACTTTCATCCATGAGGACTTCCCTAGAAAGCTGCTGTAAAAGAGTTAACTAACAACCAACATTTCCATCAAATCTGAACTACCTCTCAGTTTCACAGGAGTCTGAAATGATCCTTGTTTTGCATCCATTTACACAGATAAATGGAGCCATCCCATAACAAGAAAGGCATAAAGCTCATTCTGCAAAAAAGGTCAATTCATTTTAAATGGATGTACACGGTATTATTTCTAGTTACTGTTAAAACAACAACAAAACCAACAAGCTAAAGCCTTCCCACTCACTGAGCTACTGCTTACCAAGAATTAAAAGCTCTGCATTCAGAACCTAATGGACACAGAATACACCTATAGGAATTCGTGTGTACTTCGAACAGAAATCAATATTATCACATCACAACAGCCAGACAGAATGACACCCAGCCTCCCTGAACTCTGCAACCCAAAAGGACAGTCATCTCATCACTAAACTTTCAAGGATAAGCTGTAGGCTCCTTAGCTGGAAATTCATTCTCTGATAAGAACAACAACAATTAAAAGTCCTCCAAACATCCTTGAGAAAGTTAATATTTTATCTACATGCTTATTAACCTCAACTCTGCATTTGTTTTTGACACAGTAAGACTGAGGATGGATATCTCCAAGGACTGGTTATAGAATGTGTATGATGTTGGCCAAGCTCTTTGAACACAGTGAGGGTCAAAACAGGCCAAACAGTGGAGCAGGAGTGGTAACACAAGACAACAGGTACTGAACTAACACAACAAAAAACACCTTTTTACAATTAAAATCAGCTGGCCCTTACTCTGAAAGTCTCAGCTCAGAGACCAAATATAAAACTTATGGCTAGGAGGTGTCTCACCAGCTCACGCTTGTGGCACCACTGGTTAGACAGTACTGCTGTTCATTGAAGGGTTAATGACAAGATCCTAATGCTGAGCAGTGTGTCAGTTAATATTTCAGCATACATTTACTAAGCGTGTTTTACTAGAAGAGTTTCATACTAGCATCAATATCAGAAATATTTTTTATAGATCTAAACTTCTAGCCGCCCAAAAGCTGCCATACTCTCCCTGTTTCTTAGGTAGGGATGCTCAGGAATTTTCTGTTAGGTTTTTTTGATGAAAAAATAGTCTTTGCTAATCAAACGGTTCAACACAAGAAATTGGATTGTTTCAAAATCTCTCAATGAAACTCTATATTTTGAGGCAAAATCAGCTCAGTTTGAAACCTTTCAGTATATTTAAGATAGATGCATAGGGCTATACCTGATGGCATTTTTCCTTACACATTTTTGCAAGCAAATGAAGCTAGTGTAGAACTTAAGGAGGACATGGGAAGTATGGTTTAAAAAAAAAAAGTATCTGGTTTCACAGAAATTAACAACTGGGAGCTATACATTTCAGTTTATCCTGAATTCCCAGAAAACTTGGAATAAACGGTCAAACTTTTTGTAAGTATTTGGACAGTAACAAGGAGGTAAATGATACACACATCACTATTGACGTGTCACTAAAATATCATGTTAAATGATTTTTTATTCTTTCTGTTACACATAGTTCTGTGCCAAACATGGAGGTAGTAGCTGCCAGACTTGGATTTTAGTTCTGTTTTTGAAACTGTCTGACATTACCTCCAGGGAAAAAGATTACATGATCTTCAAGAAACATGGTCTTGCTGGAAGCATTGTAGAGGTAGATAGGAAAAATACACATTATAGATAATATATCATTAATTGTTCCGTTAGGTTGTTCTTTTCTCTCTTGCTGTATTAACAGCAGATAAAACATGTAATCAACTTGATTTTGCCTGGTTAAACAAAATCAAGTCTTTTATCCTTTTTCATTACACAGACTCACTCTCCATTCCACAGATTATTTTTGTAGCCACTTTTCAACTGCTTCCAGTCTAAATTAATCCCTTTAATACACAAGTAAACAGAGATGTACACAATTTTTTTAAATACTTTGTACAGTGACTTTCAAAGTTGTTTAATTCTTTATTATGGCATTGGGATCCTGCCCTATAATGACATAGCCTCTAAAATGTGTATGGCTGACTTTTGCTTAAAAAGAAGCTATATGAGCAATTGAATTTTATTCTTTATTTGTTCTGTTTTTCCCTTTTATTTAGGTTTATCTAGAATGATGACAATCATAGTACAAATCAGTTTTTTTAAAAAATGAACAGAAACAGAAACAGAAACCAACCACAAGAAGTTTTGAGTTATTAATTCCATAACTGTTACAACCTAACCCTCTCGCTGCTGAAGGACTGGTGGCTTGTTTATTCCTTTTAACCCCTGTGATAGGTTTATATTGATTGAACATGTTCAAAGCTGACATTGTAAGGCAAACAACAACAAAAAAACAAACTGAAAATTGCAGTTCCCAATCAGGCAATTGGTTTTGCCAAAGGTCAGCTCCGTACCAGAGATCACAGTTTAAAAACATACATTATTTTATCACTACATAACATGCAAGGTACAATTCACCAACAACTTTACCAGCATTTTTCATAATGCTGTAAAACATACTCTTTTCTACACAATGTTTTTCTCAAATGTATACTGGAACTGAAAGAATGGTTCTAGGTTTGATGATAAAAGAACAATCTGAAATTGTATGGCCTGTTGCATGTAGATCAGGTTAGACAACTTGACAGCTCCTCTGGCTCTGCATGCATCTCAAGAGCTCCTTATATCCAAATGACTAACAAGGGCAAATGCAATATCCAAAAGAGATTAAACAAACAGCATCTGAAACATAATGCCATTAATAAAAATGTTCCGGATGTTGGGCTACTTCAAAAATGCTTTACGTTTTCTTTTTGGGAGGAGGAGAGCACATTTCAATAAAATAATTTAAAGTGTGTGTGAAGGGAAAGGATAGGGAAGGTCAGGGCTGACTTGTGTATTACAGATGGTCTTTTTTTACAGTCTTGTGATTTGAGCTCTTCCACGGTTTTCAGAAGCAAGCATTTCAGATCCAGCAGCCGCACAAGCCCAGTAACTAGTTCTCATCACAAGTTTCCTAAGGAGTCTCAGCAGACAGATGGAAATGATACACATGCGCAACAGGCACCGCAGCACAATAGGGCCACTGTATAGGGAATGTGGGAAATACAGCATCCCTCCATCCCTGAGCAGGCTTTAATGCACTGGATTGTAACAGTTCCAAAGAAGTGTTTGTGGTCTACTGAGTCAATCATCTGTACATTAAAAAGTCATAGCTGGCACTACTATCTCTTTGGCAAAGCACTTGAAAAGTATCAGTTAAAAAAGAAAAATAAAAGGGAGCAAACCAAAGCCGCACAGAACTCGGAGCCATTTAGTTTCTTGTGACCAGCAAAGTGCACAAACACATGCTTAGTTTGACTCCAGCTAAGCGAAGAAAGGGCTTGCATCTTTTGCTGAGTCAGGATCTTTACCACTGAGCATTTCCTAAAATTGCTCTGCTGTTGAATACGCTAGGTACATTCTTAGTTTAAAAGTGATACCATACCACGCATCCCACTATCAGCAATAATAGAGTAGTAGCATCCTCACATACTAAGATGCAGTTTCATATATTCCAATGATACACTTTTTTTTTAGAGAGAATCCCTCATGTTGGGGTTGGGGTGAGGAAGAACAGAGCTGCTGACCAGACCCCATCACTTTCTGTGATGATACCGCTTTCACAGCAAGGTCCTGAGAAGTGCCCTCCTTCCCCAGAGGGACCGATGAGGAGTTGGGGAACAGCCTGCAGAACCTGGGTGAAAATGCTGCACGGAGCAAGGGGAAAGTACACATAGAAGCAACACTTCTCCATCATGTTCATGAACCTCTAAAAGCATTTACATTGCTTATTTTTGAGGATGAGCAATGACTAATCAGCTTGGTAGGGAGATTCTTCCCTGCTCGCGAATGTTGTTGTGGGACTGAATGAAGGAACCGGGGAGCTAACTAGCCTAGAACACTTGCATCTCAGGATTTAAAAAGAATGAAACAAAGAAGAATGGTAAAGGAGTATTTGTTCTTCCCATTCATTGGAGAAAAGGATATCATGGGAAAATTGAAAAATTAAAAAGAAAAAAGGAAGAGGTGATTTGGATGAAGCCAGGATGCAGACCTCAAAAATAGCCCATACTGCTTGTCAGCCTTCCATACACATGGTGGCAACAGTAATTATGAAAACAAATAATCAGACAGAAGAGTTGACTTAATCCTTGTTCAAGCACTTTCTCAGAGCAGAAGATACCAATATCCACTAAAAACTGTGCTGCTAGTAGAAGTGTAGGTGGTGTGACTGATGACTCGCAAATACCAAGCCTTAAAAACTTGTCACTTGGTCAGTTTTTTGATTACATATTTACATATCCTGACAAGAACTGTAGCTGACACTTTAAATCTATATGTAATAAATAAAAAATAAATTCATTCTGAAATTGAGTCAAAACATCATCTGTTAGTTGGGGTTTTTTTTGTCAAAACGTTACGGTCCAATCCCACTTGAGACACATCAAGGCATTATTGCTAACCTCTCACCCACTGAAAAACTCTACTACTTTGAGAAGACTGATTGCTTTAAGGGAAAACAAAGTGCTCAGAGAAAACTGTCCCAAGAATGAGTGTATTCTACCTGTGCTAGAACTGAACACAGACCAGAATTGTATGCCCCCACCTCTGCAGTAAGAGGATGCAATTCAACAACTGCATATTATGTACATATAGTAAGTTGAACATGAGCCAGCAATGTGCCCTCACAGCCCAGAAAATCAACTGCATCCTGGGCTGCACCAAAAGAAGTGTGGCCAGCAGGGAGAGGGAGGTGATCCTGCACTTATACTCTGCATAGAGTACTCAGTACAGGAGAGATGTGGATCTGTTGGAGCATACTGAGAGAAGGGCCACAAAAATGATTCAAGGGATGGAACATATCACTCGTGAGGACAGGTTTAGAGAGCTGGGGCTGTTCAGCTTGGAGAAGAGAAGATTCTGGGGAGACCTGATAGCAGCCTTTCAATATCAAAGAAGGGGCTATGAGAAAGAAGGGGACAGACTCTTTAGCGGGGTCTGTTGTGAGAGGACAAGGGGAAATGGTTTCTAACTAAAAGAGGGGAGGTTTAAATTGGATATAAGAAAAATTTTTTTTACAGTACGAGTGGTTAGGCACTGGAACAGGTTTCCCAGAGAAGTGATAGATGCCCCGTCCTTGGAGACACTCAAAGTCAGGCTGGACAGTCCTCTGAGTACCCTGATCAAGCTGTAGGTGTCCCTGTTCATCGCACAGGAGTTGGATTAGATAATCTTTAAAGATCTCTTCCAATTCAAACAATTCTACAATTCTATGTGTGGAAAATATTACTTTTACAGCTTTGCCCTGCCCCAAATGGGTCAGAAAAGGAACTGAACTCAGATAGTGAAGTCAAGGCTTATTTTTGGAACCAGAAGCTGCAAATCACTGTGTCTGGGGAAGAGTAGCTGAATTAAATGATGTGATTAGAGAGCAACTGCAGAGGATTCTCATTCAGTAGAGATGGATTGTGCTCCAGATGTGGCATCAAGGTTATTTAAATCCTCTTTATCAGATTGTGCAAACACACAGCCACATATAATTGTTTACAGCTCTGTCAAAGATACCTGAGGCTTAGGATCCTGCAAAACATGGAGCAAGAAAGGTTCTTTATTGACTGAACAAGTGGTGACCTGTTACTGAATGTGTTTGTTAGCACTTCCAACGTGATCGTGTGTCTTGAGCCATGATAGGAAATAAAGGGTCCTTTCTGCTAAAGAAAACCCTTCTCTGTCCCAGAATTTGCAATAACACTTTTTTTTTTCTGTGGTTGGGATTCATTACATCGGTTTGTTTTTTCCTAACCTTCTTCTGGCTAACTTAGTTGCAAGAATATATTTGGGGTACTTCTGGCTCCTAAAGGGATCGAGTTTTCCTTTACATTTTGAAATGGGAACCAAGGAATTTTGAACAATGTTGGTAATTTTTGATGACTGCAACATAGAAGTCTCTTGCTTTGCTTTGTGATCTTGTTGTGGACATTTTCATGGGCCACAGCACTATGAAAGCACGAAGTACCGAACGTGCTATTTGCTAACGTCACAAGCTGCTACCTGTGGCACTGAAAGCCACTTAAGTGAGCTGAAATAGTGGCACACACTCTGTGACAGACTATTGTGCCCGCAAAAGGAAAAACTCCACTTAAGTAACACAGCAGGTTTCTGTCCGTCATATGCAGAACTGAAACTCTGGGTGATCCCTTAGCAGCCATGGAGAACCGCTAGCGTCCTCCTGCTCCTGCAGCACTAACTTTTCCTTTCCAAGTCCCCTTCGTCCCCTCTTCCACCTCAGTACTTTGCAACATGAAAAGGATAGAAGCAAAAGTTAACATGCTTTAGCAGTCCCCACAGACAGCTTAAATAAACACTGTGATTGCAATTTAGACAATCTGGAGTCCATTCAATATTAAATCCCCATCCCGGGCTACAACTGCCAAACAAATAAAGGATTCATGGAGTACTTTACACTGTCATTTACCACCACAACCATTGTCACTTGACAACCTAGAGGAGGAGCCTGCAAGCTCCAATAGGGCACCAGCTACATCTGTCAGCAAGAAGACAGAGAGCTCTGCTAAGCAAACAGCTTGATCCCGCTTTACACAGCCTGCCTTTGTCTTGCCCCAGCTGAGCCTCCTCTAATCTCCTCTGACTATCTTCAGCAGCAAAAGCAAGAACTTCTGCAGGGACCAGGCACACAAAAGATGCCTTTCTTCGGTGCTGTGTACTGTTTAAATGTTTGTGCCACTCCACCTCTGTCCCGCCACCTTTATCCCACGTTCCTACCCACTGCACAACTGGAATGGACGCATTATACTTCATGACAGCAAATTATACCAGTGTTTGTCATGTCAGAGGGGAAAAAAAAACACCTCACCAAAAGAAGTATTATCAAAACTAAAAAAAACAAACACAATTGTAGGTCTGGAGTGTATTTCAACCCCAACTTCCCCTTTCCTTCAGCTGCATTTTATTTCAGTTATTTATTCTGAAGAGGCACCTCAACCAAGCTCCCACTGTGGTCCTTCACATCAGGAGCAGCTCATTTGGTCAGAGATATCTCATTTGTTTCCTGCAGAAATCCAGTGGCACCAGAAATAGTCACCACCTACAAGAGTTGAATCCACTTGGAGACATTTAAATAAAAGCAATCAAGACATATTACTCTAAATGTCCAGGTTGGAAAACAACAGGTTGGAAAGCATTTGAAGCCTTGCACGGAGCAGAATTTTTTTCATAGCCAGTCATCTTAAATAGCTCATAAGCAGTGTCATCAGGTAAACCCACAGGACAGACTTCATCTCAAGGAAAACAAATGAATGCAAGATTTCCAGCTGTTTCAGCATCAGGAACTGCAATATTTATTCTGGAAGGAGCAAACAACAGATGTAGTTGGATAGCAAGAGTTCATCTCGTTTTCAACCATATTTAAAATAAAACTCAAATTGCCATTATCATGTCAGAAGTGCTTGATAAATGTCAGGAATCTGGCGGAAGTCCTAATGTGTAAACCTTGGCTTCCAATTGCTTACCCAGGTCAGAAGGGGCCTCACAGGACAAAATCCTTTATCAACATCTGTTAAAGCAACTATTAACCAAGAGTGGTTTCCTCAGCTTGTGAAATTCACATAAACTGCATTTGGAATTTTCCCCCCTTCACTCAGTGATAAGATTTCTCAACCTGTTCCCACCAGGGATGTACAACTGTAGGGGTAAGCCTCTCACCAGAGAGGACAGCCTGGATCTGCATCAGTGATCTCTCTGTAAGATCCAGAGAAGGCTATTTTCATAAACAAAATGAAAAAAAAAATGGGAACCAGCCATGTCCCTCCAAGCAGGGGCGGATGACAGAGGTTCAGAGGACAACAGGTACCCAAATGGCCCAGTGATACAGTGCACGGCAGAGAATGCCCTCCGTCAAGGGCCACTTTTAAACCAGAGCCTTTGATACGTTCTTGTTCCTTGCTCTGACGATTTCCTTTCAAAATGCAATGGAAGAGTGTGAAAAGTGATGAGCAACTCAGAGCCATGGTTGGGTGACAGCGACCCACGCATCCTGCAGGTCTTAGGGAATCAGCGTTTGTTCGCGATCAGACTGATGCAATACATGGGACCCGACTGGGAGAAAGTTCTGCAGAAACACAAATGCGAAGAAAGAAAAACTGCTGGGTAAAACGTGACGTAAATGGGCCTGTGCCAGGAATGAATCTAGCTGTTAAATGTATATTGAAATCTGAATATCTCTCTCAATCTCTCATTTTTCCTTCCACAAAAAGGAAGAAAAATTCCACCATCTCATCCATAATTGCTGTCAGTAGCCTTACTCGCTGTTCATGAGGCCCAAGCAGCCCCATGCTCCCTCATCATGAAGCACACCAGTGACTTTATGACCAGTGCTGGTCAGCTGCATCGTGGTTTCATCCTTCTGCAGCATTTTCTTTGCCTCTGAATGTACACTGCACAGCACAAATGGATTTGATCCTCGCTTGTAGCCAAGCATAATTTCCTAACAAATAAATAATTCAGTATAACAACGTACCTGCACATCCCTCATTCTGGTACTCTCCTTTTTAAATCTTGTGAGCTTAAAGTAATCAGAAGCAATTTTTTAAGGCTGAGTTTACAAATTTTCTACATTATGGGCAGACATTATTTCCTGTTCATTCTAAGTTTCTTGCCCCTGCTGTGCTTTGTGTCCTGTCCCTCATCGGAGACATTTGTCACACATTTCTTAAGGCCTGTATCACGCATTTAGGCCTTGGCAGGTTATGAGTTACAACCAGCAGACGGCATGACCTGTGCAAATCCACTTCCACCCCCATCTGATTCCTTTTCTTGTTGTTCTCCAAATACCATCTTGTCTGCCCCTGCTGAGATATCACAGAAATGTTCTTCATCAGCATACAGTGTCATCTAACACATGGAGCCTGCCAAGTTTTCATGTTGTTATATCAAGAAAATATCCCTCGGGGGCAAGGGGAGAGGAAGAGGTCATTTTTCATCTATGGAAGAGTGAGTAACCCTTTTCCTTTGGGACTAAGAGGGTCTTAATTTAACAAACCTTCTCTCCTGTCACAATGCTGTTGCTCACTTGCAGATCACAATAGGCTGGGCAGCACTGTAGCCAGAGAACAAAGCATACTTGCAGGAAAATAGCAGTTAAACTTGGCTTGGTATGTGGAATTGGAAATAATTAAATGCAGAGTGGGAGAGAAGCCAAAAGCATAGGAGTTTCCAGCACAGAGGAGGGAAATTTGTCTGGCTTCCAGGTGCGATGAGCAAACCTCAGAAAGCTCTTGTCAGTTCAAAGAAGGATGCCCAAAATGTGGAGTCTGAGGCGACCTTTAGTCAAACTGCATAAATCTCTGAAATCTTCAAAAAGATCCAGACCTGGGATGATTCAGAAACAGCATTCTTCAGAAATCGAGTGCTTTGGTGTTGTGTTATGTTTTGTTTTGTTTTTATAAGAAATAAACAAACAACTACAAAAAAAAACCCACAAAAATTATCAAACTTCTTTGGTATTTCTCCTTGTGGGAAAAATGGTACCACCACAAAGAAGTTTTTCACAATTAAAATAAAATTTTAAAAAAGCATAAGTTGTTCCTGCCCACTCTCCCCTTCTTCCCCCTCCACTCCAGTGGCAGTGACCAGATGAGGATTCGGTGGACAAACAGAAGCTCATTTGGCTGTGGACATTTGCACCAGGACTGATAATTACCCTGCTTCAAGAGGAAGGCTCTCCTGAAGGCACAGGATACGTAGCTACAATCAGAAGTGTTTACATACAAAATAAGCCTTCAGCTACCCCATGGAAAGTGGCTGCTGGTCTGTTTTGCTTTCAGAGGCATCTCTGATGACTCCATGGAAAAATCCAGCCCAGTGGCTGATGAGGACCCATTCCTCTTTTCTGGTGTACTGAATGTGGATTATAGTCAAGATCAGTACAGGCTCATTTTCCAGCTCTGCTACAGATGAAGAAGCAGCTTTTCCCCAAACTGCAGAAATTTAATTAAAATTGGTATTCTCGAAGCTCTTCAGTCAACCTGAGTCAAAAATGCTGCTTTTTTCAGCTCAGAACCAGCACTACATTTGTGGTATGTTAAACCTCCAGCTCTATCCAGATTTGAAATCATTCCTTTAGCCCATTTATGTAGAAATGAAAAGAATAAAAGTGTACAGCCCTCCACACAAAGCACTTTTTTTCCTGCAAAGTACAGGGTAAAGAATAAACACGAATTAACGTGGTAAAAGCAGCATATGTACAAAACTTGTACATGCTACTCCACCTCCTCCTGTAATTCCTCTCCGCTTACAGAAACCCTTATCTTCTGCAAGGAGGAGCAAACTAATCCGATCCAATCCATTTGCTGATGCTCCTTCAGTATCTTCACTCAAATCACTCTACCCCTGGTGTTTAGGTTTTCTTTTATTCATTTTCTTTTTGTAAGACAGGAGCGCTTGCAAATATGACAAAGGTTTGCATGGTGGCTAAAATGGTATAAGAGCAGATTTTCTTTCCTATTTTCCATAAATCTTCTTCTTCCCTTCTAGCAACTTTTCCAGATATGTCAATTGGGGGAACAAAAAGATATTAAGACAGCGGAAAGGCTCAATACGAGTTTTCTGGAGAGAATAACACAGTAATCAAGTTCAAGCTCTGTTGCACCTACATGCACATTTTCCTGAAGTGTAGCTCACTGAAAAGCTTGGAAGATTAGGGACCCTCATCCTCAACTACAGCATCATCTGCCCTGAAAATAATTTCACAAACTCCTTTCTGTCTATTATGAAAATATCCTAACTGAGCTTTATGGTAGAGGAGTCATATCCTCTGCTTTTGTGCACATTTTGCTTGCTTCTTTTAGAATAACCTGCCATCCTACTTTGCCTTCATCACAGTAATCTTTACGTAGGGAATGATCTTAAAGGCAGCCTCACACACTTTCAATTCAGTTCCATTTTACGGTGTAATAGCCCCCTGCAAATATGTTTGAGAAATACAAACACCCATAACCTTGACGATTCATCCAAAATTCAAATCCCAGTCTTCAGATGGTCTCACTGTTTTTTGCAAGCCTTACATATCATGACCACACCAGTGAAAAGTAAGCAACAATTAATATCTTTTCAGATATCTACCAGTTATTCCATTTCATAAAAATAGAACGGAGCAGGTAAAGGAAATGTGGTAATGGGGCCATTCCTCCTAAGTTGCTGCAAGATGAGTACAGGGCTGACAACACAGATGTTCACAGTGCTCAGTTCTCTACTCTGAGTGGAAAGTCTGTGCGCATTGTTTCCATCCTGGATGCAATCAACAGCTACCAGACATTAAAAAAAAATAGTAAAAATAAATAGCCTGAAATTTTTAGTCATATTCTCATGACAGAGGATGAGAACATGCTGAGATTTTGAGATATCCCTCCTCTGTAAATGGATGATCATTGAGATTTTCCACTTTGCCTCAATTTTCAGTATACACAGAAAGTGTTCTCTGGTGATGCACTGTGCCTGGAGACTTTCAAGGCAAGCCTGGATCAGGCCCTGGGCAGCCTGATCTAGCTGTAGATGTCCCTGTTCATTGCAGGGGAGTTGGAACAGATGGTCTTTAAAAGTCCCTTCCAACTCTGAGGAGTCTATGATTCTATGACAGTCTTTCTCATTTTGGAGAAGAAAAAAAAAAAAAAAAGAATATCTTTGTTTTCTTTTACATAAAGGATCTCCTTAACTTTTGTTTACATTAAATTAATCATTTTGAAAAACAGTATTATACCTCAGGTGTTAAAACTAAACTAAAAAAGAACTAAAACCAAACAGAACGAGTCCCATACTAGTACTGGCAACACAAAGGAAATCACTATGCTCCTGGTACACAAAATACCACATGTACACTTAATTCTCTGAAAGTCCCACCTTTTACAAATTATTTAATAAAGCATCAAAGCCTCCTACTACTTCAGAAATCCACATCAGATTTGAGCCCCGATAATTAAAAGAAAGAGCTAATTTCTGTATGGTGGTGCTCTACTTTTAAAGACATCTTTATGTAAGCAGTATTTTTTTCTTCCAAATTTGAACCGTAATTCTGTGTTAAGTGAAGAGTAAAATCTCCAGCTTGGATTCAAAATGGCAATTTTAAGTCTTAATGACCTTCACATAGCACTTTTGAACATTACATTAGGAAGATAAGCCTTTGAAAACTTTAAAATATGGGTAAGTAGGAAATATTTGAATAAGTAATTATGAAGGCTAAGGAAAAGAATGATATATATCATCACTAGAATGTATTCATAGAAATAAAACAGAACTTGGAGAACCAGTTATTTTTTAAAAAGACTTGTATTTTTGTCTATGTGTTGCAGGTAACGAGACAGGCATATATATAACATTTCCATAACTCCTTTAAGGAACATGTCCACATAACAGTAGACTGCTAAAGCCTCTGAGTTAGCAAAGTGCCTCTGTTTCACTATAACAAACCATGTGACATCCTGCTAGAGTCAGTCATCCCACTCCAGGAGCACAAGCGATAACAACTACATATATCTCATACACAGACATCAGTAGGGTCAAATCCTATATATATATATATTTGTTATATTTAAATATACAGAGAGAAAGAGACATAAATAGAAGTTAACTTGCCATCTCTAGGGATACAGGACCTGGATAATAAGAATTATAAAGAGCTGCGTTTTTCAGAGTTGCCTGCAGGATTATATATCTAAAGCCATTGTAATTCTAAAATGGTCCCTGACTTCAGATTTCCTAGGTGACTGGAAATTTCAGCCACGGTTCCTAGAAAGTTGAAGTCAATACCAGCATGGTTGGATCTAAGGCACGGGGCATGCTGCAATTTGTTAGATTTGCACGTTGCAACCTCCCTTAAATGAATAAAGATAAACATACATGATATTCTCATAAACTGGGTTAAACAACTGTCTCCGCTGAACAACATTACCATTCATAATTTTTAGTGAAAAGGAAAGCAAAGAGATCCCTTTCTGTTGCAATTCACAGCAGGAACAAATAATTATTTCAGTGCACAAGTTACTGTGCTCTCTCAACAGTGTGTCATGAGAAATGTGCAAAAAAATATTGCACATTTCTCAGTTAGGTAGTCCTAAAGTACACTTGGGTCCTCTTGGTTTTGGTAACAGTAGATCTTTAATAGGGTTAACTAAATAATGTTTTAATCATGACCTCCAGGAACGTCTAACCCATGCTACCTATCAGCGTTTCCTGTATGTCTTTTTTTTTTTTTTCCTTTTTCCTTCTACAAAGTTAACACTGTTCTGAAAATAATGATTAAAAACAAACAAAAAAAAAACCAACAAAANCGTACAAAAGATGGTTTACTATCAAACCTCTAATTGAGGAAAAAAAAAAACCCCCCCCCCCAAAAAAAAAAAAAAAAACAACACAACAACATAACAGAAACAATAGAAAAAAAAGGAGGAGAAAGAAAAGTGCAGCATTTCTGGTTAGTCAATACCTTCTACAGGGGAAACAGGGACTTCCTGCAATATTTATTTTTGAATGTAAAGCGTACAAAAGCAATCTAGACTCCCGAAAGAATAGTAGTCTATTATCAGCTCATGTACTAAACTTTATGCCTAAAACTCATGTTGTTTTCTACATCTTAAAAAAAAAAATTAAAAAAATGAAAGCCAAGCAGACAGAATTTCTCTGGTAACCTTAACAAGTTCTGAACATCTTTACAGCGTGGGCTTAAATCTCCTATGCAAGGTCTGAGCTTTAAATAAAGTTTGGTTTGTTTTTGGTGGTAGAGATATAGCTGCATTGAGAGGGAGGATTACGGAAGAAAAACGTTTCACTTAATTTTAAAATGCAATTGATCAAATGCTTCTGATACAGCTTGTCTGACTTTATTTGGTGAACTGGGACACTGAATTATTTTATTATCTCGTATTTTTTAAATTGTTGCCAAGAGTCAGACTCCCTTTATGGAGTGGGAGCTGTACCTATTTACACCAGCTAAGGAGTCTATCTAATAACACTTCTGAAGAGATGTGAATGAGCTGCACATGAAAAAGAATGTGAAGTAGTGAATATAAATTTTGCATGCAGGGCCCTGGCTCCTCCATTTGAAGATGTAACAATGTGGCTTTACTCCCAATGCTGGTACTCAACAATTACAGTCCAGGCTGACTTCCAGGCCAGCCCTGCCATCACTCCTCAACTTTGGGGTTGTGGAGAGTTTAAGTCTAGACCGAACCCAAATTTTGCAGTTTGTTACTAATAAGTATATTAATTTGTTTTACCATTTAAAGCAAACCCAGCAGTGCTGTTGAAAATCCTAATGATAGAATCAACAAAAATGGCAGCACAGTGGTTGACTCCCTCTGCCCGAGCCAAGCCGCTAATGGCTTCCCCAACATCACCGCACTGAGCTGCCCAGGCTGCCCCTCAGCCCTCCCCTCTACATATCTGGGGGTCACAGAGGTGAGGTCATTTCATCACTCTTTGGAGGGGGAAAAAAAAAAGGGGGGGGGTGGGGGGGTGGAGAAGCAAAGCGTCTGCTAAAATCTGACTTCATTTGATTTACTCTCCAAGACTGTTTTTTATTAAATATGTTTGACTGCTATCTCTAATTAAATGTAGAATTAATTTTGGCAAACTAACCACAGATGCAGTTTATGTTCAATTTTATCAGACAGATTTATTTATAAGCTGTCAACTTCTTGAAAGACTTCATTTTGGAGCAGTTTTAAATTGCTAACAGTAGCTGTAAATGGGGCTACTGTTCTCCCGAAGACTAAAGAAGAAGTATGCTATAAATGTCCATTCCATCTGTGAGGAATCATAAAACAATCACATTCCTTTATATTTTTTTCCCTCCCTCTTAGGACCTTTATTAAATTAGTTCAACTCAATTAAAAATAACTTCAAAAACATTTCGGGGCCCTTTGTTTCAGGGAATACTTGGAACTCTCTGCACGGAACGTCACCCTTTTCACTAATCCCCTTTGCTGAAGGGAGGAGAATGGTGGCATTGTGACTTCAGACAGTGCTTTCAAGGGTCCCTACTGTACCGAATTGAGGTCACCGCCAGACAATGCCCCGCGCCCAGCAGCCATTCAGGCAGTCCTCACAACTCTATCAAACGTGTCTTTCTTCCTCGCGCGCGCTTTCTCTCGTGGCGAAGTCACAGGACAATGGAAAAAGCCTCCAGCGCCATTTATGGTCACCATATTTGCACATGACAAAGTCTATTCTTCCTGGTTCGCCAATTCCGCCTTGAAAAAGAATGAAGCCTGGATAGATTTTCCCACCATTACAGTTGTTCAAACTTAGTTTGGATTAAAAAAGGAAAACTCTAAAAACAACAAAAAGCCCGACAAAGAACAGCAAGTGCTGCCTGAGAGAGTAACTACTCCAGTCCTGCTATTTTGGTACGTGCAGAGAAGCAGCAGAGACAAGGGGAAGATTAAATACACTCCATTACAACCAGCCTATGCATGGCTGAGCGTACAGTTTAGTGCAAAATGAAAATGAATGATAAAACAGGAGCAGTTATTTCTCATTGCATTGTTTGCTGTTAGCAACGTTGCAAAACTCATTGTCGCAACGGCAACGTGGAAGCTCGTGTGCACCACTTAGTTTTGCTGGGAAAGGTTCAACTGCGTCCATCGCGCCAGCAGCGAATCCATTGCTGCACCACTGCTGCTATTCCTGAAGACATATCACCAAAGTTTTACTCCTTTGAGCAGATGAAAAGCAAAGAGAGACAGAGTGAGAACGCTGCGCTAGATTGGGCAAGCTCACTGCCAAGAAGATTTTTATTTTAAATACGCGTTAGAGATACAGTATTCTTCACAAATATCTGAATGAAAATGCGCCGTGGTTTAGAGACTGTTTATAACCAGTACTTAACATGACATTTGCACGGCCTCACCCATGCACCTACAAAACACATCTTTTTTGAGTTAACTGGGAATCGTGAACCTCCTGCCTGACAACAGGGAGCACAGCAACCTCACCTGCCAACAGTCAAATGTCATTAATCTCTTCGTTAGGGAATAATCACAGAGAAGCCCTACAATGAGACTACACTTTTCTTTTTATTTTCTCCTCCTGAGCCTTATGGCAAGTATTCCTTCCCTTCATTTTGCACCATGCTGTTTTCACCAAGCTGCCACACACTCCTGTGTTCCTTCTCCCAAAACAACCTCCCAGCCCCGTGCCATAATGCTGCCAGTCAGCCCTACCTGCAATATATGGGCACCCAGCACAGAAAGCAACTACACAACAAGGGCATGAACTCGATGGCTGAGTTTTGTTTTATTATTATTGCTATTTTGACCAGGATCAAAAATACTTAAAATGAATTACAATACTAAGTGTGCCTGGAGCAGTTTTCTCAAGGAACTAGCGTGATGCTAGGGACAACATTCTGCTGTCACTCACAAGGAAAACAAACAAACACTTAATTCCAACCAACTTTAGGAAATCCTGTAAGTAAAGGCTTAATTTAAGAACCCTCACCAATATGAACAGCCATCTGAATCAGATGGGAGATGTGTAATTCATGCTGAAACCGATGGTTTATAAGTGCCCACGAGATTCTCAGGATCCAACAGAAATGAGTTACTCAGCTTGTAAACCTACCTGAGAACTATGGATGAAAAGTTCTATAGAATGATAAACCATATTGTTAATGTTAATGTATATATATATATATATAAACCCTATAGCATATTATATTTAAACAGCAAAAATGTATGTGTTGGAGTACAGACTCATGGGTTCCAGACATGTGGAAAAGACAGCCAACGTTTTAATACCACTAAGTTACTTCCAAATTTGCTCCCCACATTTCGATTGTACACAGACCCAGAAAAGAGTGAGTCAGTACCACCAGTGCATTCTCATCTGATAGAGTAAAACTTAGCAATATGATTGTACGTGAGCGTCATCTGTAGGCTGATGGCCAAGGCTTTCTGACTACAAATGGTAACCCATGCCAAACTGCAGAAACAAATTAAAAGGCTGGAGAAAGAACTTCTTGAAAGTTTGCTGGTCTACCGCATTACTTATTCCGTTAAAAGGAAAACAAAAAAAAAAAGACACTGAGAAACTCTCCAACAAAGGAGATCTCCCTTTATGCTCAATTTTTTCCACCACCTGAAGTGCACATCATTAACTCTGCAACAAAACCAGCTGCTCAAATGAGCATCTGATGTGAGGACACAGGCATTGATGATCTTTAGGCCAAAATTTTTCAGGGCTTTCTGTAGCTACACATATGCGAGCTAATTAAAGCATTGCTGGAATAATCCCTCCATCCTTTACAGCTCATCTCCTACAGCTATCTGAAGTATCACAGGCTGGGTGCTCACTCAAGTTCCACTTCTTTGAAAAGGGCTGGGCCTGGGCAGCAGCAAGGAAGAGCTGGGCAGAGCATGGAAGAGAAAGGAAGCAAGAAGCTCAGATAATGCCCAGTCAGGTTCCTCAGGTGACGGAAGGGGCTTTTCCTGGGGTCTCAGGCTCAACTGTAGACAGTTTGCCACAAGAGAAGTCACATGTTTTTGTATGGCTGCCATTAAGAGTGGGTGAAATCTGATGCCCTTCAACCAGGTGAAACATGTACAGGCGTCCAGCTGATCTACAGCAGCATTGCAGTGAATGCTATGCGATTAAGGTTGCTTGATAGAACCACTGTATGCCAACTGTTTAGTTTGCATTAGGGATCACTCATTGGAAAGCAAAAGGAGAGAAGATCATCAACAGAAGAATAGCCAACAACATCTGAGAAACATATTCTATTCCAGGTTAACAGAAAAGACTTTTTATAAGGGTATGTAGCAACAGGACGAGTGGAAAAGGATTTAAATCAGAAGAGGGCAGATTTAGACCAGATATTAGGAATAAATTCTTTACTGAGAAGGTGGTGAGACACTGGAACAGGTTGCCCAGGGAGGTTGTGGATTCCCCGTCCCTGGAAGCATTCAAGACCAGGCTGGATGGGACTTGGAGCAACCTGGTCTAGAGGAAGTTGTCCCTGCCTATAGGAAGGGGGTTGGAACTAGGGGGTTGAACCTTTTCTTAAAGGTTCCTTCCAACCCAAACCCATTCTATGATTGTATGCAGGAACAGGTAGGGGAGGGGAGGATACCAGGAACTGAACTATATTTGCTTTAAGCTGACCATAATCCATTTAGAGACACTATGAAAAGCACTGAAATTTAGGATTTTTTATTGCCCTTTTAAACTGGGATTAGACTCAACGGTTTCTACTTACTGTTTCACTGTTAGAGGATTCAGGCACACGGTTTTCAGACAAAAATAATAAAAATAAAACCAACAATATCATTTTACTTAAAACAGTCAGTAAAACCTAAGAGGATCTCGAGCAACACTACCAGGATAGATAGATAGACTGACTGAGAGATGGATATTTTTAAAAATGCCTACACCCATAAAGCTAATGCAGTGTGGGTCACTGAGATACCTCTAAAATCACATTTGGACAATATGGAGTGAGAAATGAAGAAAGATATATTCTAAATTAAAAACTAGTATTTTCTGAAGTGAGAAGATATTTAAGATTGTTAAAGTGCAATCAAACTTCTAAGGGCTTCTGGGTATGTAAGTCTATCAGCTAAGCTAAAGCAATATGACTGGCAAATTTCCACAACTGCAAGGGAATGAAACTTAGTTCAAATTTAAACTGCTTTCACTCCATGAAGTTTCACTTGCTCACTTGCAGCTGGAACAGGCTGCCATGCCCAGAGATCAACAACTTTCACAAGGGGTTAGCTCAGCCCAGAAGCCTAATGAGATGAGCTAGGTATTTGTGGATATTGTTGTATGCAGCCGATGACTTAGTCTCTCTCCTCTTTCATGAAGTCCTTCAAAGCATTTCCACAATAAGGCCATGATCCTGAAAGCTTATACTGAAGGGGAGATCAAGCACCAAGATGCTTGATTTCAATGCTCCCTTACACTGAACTCATAGGAGCTATGAGTAGCAGACCAGCCTTTGCTTAACCTTTTATCACTTCATTTTTTGAATCCTAAGGAGGTGGGTTTTTTTTGTTTTTTTTTT